>JAECXO010000265.1:600000-1186344 GCA_018152825.1 Scaptomyza hsui
CTCAAAACGTTGAATTACAGGCAGAGCGATGAAAGCTTGACAATTACTTAAAGTATGATTATTCGCTGAACAATAACGACAGTTTGACTCAGGTCGACGATCTGTTTTTGCACACGAAAACGATGATTTTGTATAACCTTTATTCGATGAGTGGGTAGGCTTGCTTTTGGTTTTAGTTGCTTCTTCAGCAGCTAAATGTTGGTATCGTTGGTTTAACTTAGCCGCACACTCTGACCACGTCGGCAAAGTATTATAGTCGAGTTGTTCTTCAATCCGAGATTTTGTTGAACTATCTACTTTGGACATTGCTATGTGAATTAAAATTGCATTATTTTTTCTTTTTCACTTTCCAATGACTGTAACGATGCATAAAGAGCCGATATTTCATCAATCAAACCCCTTAAGCCTGGAGCAGAGGGTTTTGATAGATGGGGAATGTCAAGTAATTGCGCGATTGTGTCAAAGAAAATTAAGTATTTGTTATCATAAACACTTTTTAAGCTGGCTAACGCCTTTTCATAATTACAATCCGATATTTGAAACGCCTTGGCAGTTCCCAACGCATCATCCCTCAAACAAGAAAGTAAATGATTAAATTTTTCAACGTTTGTTAGAGATGAGTCACTATGCACCAAACTCTCAAAAATACTTATAAAGTTCTTAAACTCGGCATGCTTTCCTCTAAACTTCGGAAGACTCATTTTTGGCAACTGTGAAGAATGACGAAGACCACTACTATCCCCGTAAATGACCTTCTGAGACTCATTTGCTTTTATTGCGGATTGATATAAAGCCTTTGATATAATGCACATATCCTCGACAGACGCTCTTAAATCATTATTTGGGTTAAATGTCTGCCTATATCCCTGTTGAAACTTATCGAACGATATAGTTCTTTCCTCAAATGCCGTCCTCATACGTAATATATCACCCATAACCTTTTCGTGTTTTTGCATTGCCATTAATAATTTTGTATTCATTTTTGAACTTCCGTCTTTTGCGACTGGTTCCTTATCTTCCTTACTCATTTTGCAAATTTATTTTTTTTATTTTATTTTTTTTTTTATTTTTATTGCCGATTTAAATCAATTGGGGAGTTCACGATGTATTGTATCGTTGCAAAAGAGCAAGTTTGCAACACTGCTATCGTGAACAGCTAATTGCACGACACGAGTCTAGCAAGTTTGCAATCTCTGACTTAGCTATTTTGAGTGACAGTTGAATCGTTGGAAAGTAATAAATAGAAAAATGCCTTTTAGAAGCGTCAAAGATTCTCTTTTGGAATGGAGAGCATACCAAGCTATTCAGGAAATTTATGCAACTGAAGGTATGTAGGTTGCATTGCTTTATGTGGTAATTTAAGTGCATTAGTTAATAATTATTGCAGGTGTTACTGAACATGCAGCGGTCGATTCTGCAATGGACGAAATTTGGGATGACTTTGTCGATGATGCAATTTGCATTTATTCGAGCCGTAGAGGCGACAAAGTAAATGTACCAAAGTCCATTAGTTGGCGGGATAACATCCTTTGCTCATTTGACAATACCCGTCTTAAGCAAATGCTGCGCGTGTCCCAACTCCAATTTGGCAAGCTTTTGGAGCTGATAAAAGAGGATGAAGCCTTCAAAACACCAGGCTTCTCAAAACAATTGCCGACTGACTTGCAATTGGCAGTTGTTTTGTTTAGACTGGGGTCCTCTGGAAGCATTGCGTCGGTGCGAAAAACTTGCACAATATTTGGAATTGGCGATGGAGGCACTTTAGATTCCATAACAAAAAGAGTTTTTTCGGCATTTTTGCGGCTCATGCAAAAATATATTTATTGGCCAAACGCAGCAGAGCGCCAACAGCTTGTGGAGCATACATTGCACGAATTGCCACATTGCATTGGTTATATCGACGCGACGGAAGTGAAACTTTATGAAAAGCCTCCAAGTAACCATGAGGTATACTTTTCGCGACAGAGAGTTTATTCTGTGAAGCTGCAGGTTATATGCGACCACAAGCTTAAAATAAGAGATGCTGTTGTAGGAAATCCTGGCAGCTATCATGACTCCAAAGTATTTTAGAAGAGCACAATTGGAAAACGCAGTGCACGGTTTTTTAGTGGAGACGAGTGGATTGCGGGCGACTCTGCTTACCCCTAGTCAACATCTTTAATTACTCCGTTTCGGAGCAACTCGCGTGCGATGGACCTTTACCGGCGAGCCAAATTTAACAAGACGCACAGCCAATATCGTGTCCGAGAAAACTGCTTTGGTATCCTCAAAGGAAGGTTCAACAGTTTGAAGGAACTTAGGATTCGCTTATCTAATGGCGAAAGAAAGTCCTTTCTTTGCGACTGGGTAATTGTGTGCTGCATTGTTAACAATATTTTAATAGAGGATCACGGTATTGAGCAGGAAGACATTGAACAACCAGATGAGCAAGATTCATTGGCTACTGATCTTGTATTAAATGATGGTGGTAATTCGGCAGCTGAAAGAAAGAGATTGTCCATTTATGATCAAATGTTTTCATAATAAAGTTACTTAATTAAATTTTCAAAGCTTCTTTTATTTTATTTAATTATTTTTTTGATATTTTAACTCTAGCTCATATCTTAAAATACGTTCTTTTTGTTCCAGCTCCATTTTTCTGAGTTTGAACTCATTCTACACGCGTTTTTCTTCGATCTCCCAACGTTTCTCTTCCATTCGCACACGTCTCTCTTCAAAAGCCATTTTCCTCTCCTCCAATATTTTTCCCCAATTAAATTTCTCCTTCTCGAATTCGAACATACCCTTTCGCATCTCTGTTTTTTCTGAGTCTAAAACCATCAGCTTTGATATAGCCGTATTTTCAGTATTTTTTTTTATTTTTTTGAGAAGGAAGTGCTCGCGTTCGCGTCGGATGAGTCAGCCGTGAATTCGAAAGCCACATCCTCCCTAATACTCGGTGTGTCCAAAGCCGAAGAAGAGTCCTCCTCAGGAGCCATTGTTTCTCGGACAATCATCTCGATTTCCTTGTTGCCCGAAAATATGTCGCTTAGTTGAGCGTAGTGTGGGCATATTTTCAACATCTTTTCTATAAATGTTAAATTTGATGTGAATCTGTAGTAGAATACAATACGCATAACCATAAAACTTACCTTCCACAGTTTTTTCCACGTCGCCCTCCTCTAAACCAGCACCAGTCGAACTTCTGAAAGCCTCCGCCTTTTGCAACAGATTTTTTAAATGGCGGACCTTAAATCGTACAGTGCTCCAGGTTGCAACAATTTTCGTTTCCTCCAGCAACCTCTTGTAGTATATTTGCGCGGTTGGTTTCTGTAAAATCGGTTAATTTTATTACGTATGTAGGTACAGCACAAATTAAATTTCTTGCCTCTAAGTTCCTGTGCACTTGAATGTATGTCAGAATATCCACAATCTCCTTTTCGCTCCACCTCTTCACTTCGATTTCTCTTTTACGTTTGTTTGTGATCTTTTGTTCCACTGTAATTAGGTAAAAACTGGTTTATTCACGAAATATTGCAAAAATAACCCTCACTTACTTTTAGCAGCTAAGCACAATGACAGATGTTTGTTTTGATTTGGCACATGTAGCACTAAATTACACCAAAAAATACCAGGCGACTTTTGCAGCACTGGTCGAGTTTTTATTGTTGCTCAACACTTATGTGTAGCAAACTTGCAACGATTTTTGTAGTCAAGGGTCGGGGTCTAGCAGAAAGTGCAAACTTGACTCAGTACAAATTGTTGTTGGAGAGGCTTGCACTTTTGCACTTTTGCAACGATACAATACATCGTGAACTCCCCAAATGAGTATACAAACATTAAGGCGCTCAAAATTATGTGTGTGCTAATAATGCCAACACACGCACGAATTTCCAATGTTCAGCCGAACAAGCAATTGATAATTACAAATTAATTGCTATTGAAAGGAATAGCCAGATTTCAATGCAACTCAACACTGCTGATGGCTTTCAGCTGCACGCACTGTTTAAAAGACACTGTATGTTACCTTTGTATGGTTTTATGACAACTTTTTATTTATTTATTTATTATTACTAGCTTAAAGTTAAAACTTATAGGCTAGTAGGGGGTTAGAATGGCTGCTAGGGCCTTAGGCTAATATTATATTATAGATTAAAGTATAGTATGGTATGATGGGACTATTTAAATGTGATTCGTGGTAAGCTAAAGTTAATATTAACTATTTACATTATTGGAATATACGTGTTTTGTTGCTTTTATATTTTATGGTAGAGGTTGGTTTTTTTTAGGAAATTAATTATGAGTTTGATGTTTTCTATTGATGGGTTTTGTAGGGTGTCTATTGGGTTTTTGTTTTGGAGAATTTGGGTTCGGGCTATTGTTAGGGATGGGCATTGGTTTAGAATGTGGTTGAGGTTTATTGTAGTATGGTTTGTGCAGAGTGGGCAGTGGTTGGTAATGGTTTTGTCTATGTAGTGTTGGTTTGTGATTTTTGTGTGACCAAGTCTCAGTCTTATTAGTTTTATTTGGTCGAGCCTGGAAATTTCGTCCTGTTTTATGTTTTTGAGGGTTTGTAGGAAGTTTATGTTGTTTGGGTTTATGTTTTTGTACCAGTTTGATGTTGAGTAATTCAGGATAGAGGTTGTTTCTTGATATTTAAGGTATTTGTTTATGTCTGTAGTGTTAATATTGATTGTCGTAATTAGTGGGAATTCTGTTGCTGCTTTGGCGTGTGTATCGGCTAATTCGTTACCTTTAATGTTGATGTGGCTTGGGATCCACATTAGTATTATTTTATTTGGGTGGGTTGTGAGTAGTGTTCTTATGGTTTTAGGGTAGTGGGAAAGGTTTTCTGTGTTTTTAATTGCTTTTAGTGATGATAGGGAGTCTGAGCATATTACCCATTTTCCCCTATTGGGTAATATTGTTTTTAAGGCTTCATGTATGGCAATTATTTCTGCCGTGAAGATTGAGGTGTAATTTGGGAGGATCCCTCGTTTTATGAGTGTGTCTTCTGAAGTAATTGCGAATGAGGTGTTGTGGGAGGATTTGGACCCGTCAGTGTAAATGAAACGGTATTGGGTGTGTTTTTTTTGGAAGTCTTGAAAATGTTTCTGGAATACAAGGTGTTCTTGGTGTATTGGTGTAGGGATGTGTTTATGGTTTTTGGGTTAAAGTGCCATGGGGGTTTATTTGCTTTAATTATTTTGGTGGGTTTAAAGGGGATGTTGTGAGTGAGGCAGGTGTGTATAGTTCTTGAAATGGCTGAGTTAATTTTTTGTGTATATTTGTATATGTTGGGTTTGTTTAATATAGTGTGTATTGGTGAGTTTTTGGAGAATATTAGGTTCTTGGCTGTTTTGCTTGTTAGGAAGTTGAATCTGTGGGTAAGTTGTGGGATGTTGGCTTCTGTTAGTAGATTGTTGACCGGTGTCGTTCTATATGCACCAAGTGCTGTTCTTGTTCCGTTGTTTATTATTGATTGTATTTTTTTTAATCGGGAGTTTGGTGCGTTGCCATAAAATATGAGGTTGTAGTCTATTTTTGGGATGATAAGTGATTTGAAAATGGAAATTGGCGTGGATGTGTTACAGTTTAATTTTGGGGATGAGAGGCATTTTATTATATTTAGTCTGTTGTGAAGTGTTGGAATGATTTTTTCTATGTGGGTGTCCCATTTATATCTTTGGTTTAGGGTAAGTCCTAGGATTCGTAAGTTAGTGACTTTTGGTATTGTGTAGTTGTGTGTTGTTATTTGTGCCATGCAGTTGTGTTTTCGGCAAATGTGTATGTGCTTGCATTTGTTTGGAGACAGGGTAGCCCCGGATTGATTGCACCAGTTTTCTATGTTGTTGAACAGTGTGTGTTTAGGTTCCTATTGTCAGTTTTGCTTTTGTTATGGTTAATAATAATGTGGAAGTCGTCTGCGAAGGCGCAAAATTTGATATTTTTTTTGGAGAGCTATTGTGCAAGACAGCTTATTGTAGGCTATGAGGAATAGGATTACTGAGATCGGTGATCCCTGTGGTATCCCGTTTTGTAGTGTGTGGGTGTTTGAGGTGCAGTTACCAACTCTTGTTTTAATTTTCCTGTTTGTCATGTAATTTTTGACAAAGTTGTATATGTTTGGGCCAATTTTTCACTCATTAAGTTGGTTTAGGATGGAGTGTATACCCACTCTATCGAAAGCTTTAGAGAAGTCTAAAGATATGATAGAGCTGTGGCTTCTTTTTGTAATGGAGCTCGTTATCAGATGGTCTACGTAAAGTTTGCGACTATCAATGATTTTCGCAAACTCTGCTTGCGGCGTACCACTCTGCTGTTTGGAGATTTTAGTACTTAATATTCGTCATCGTCGGACATTGGTTCTAGATCTGGGTTAGAATAGAGATGTGTGTTTTGGGTTTTGGTTCCGTTTTCGGTTGTGATTGCTTTTGTTAAAGTTTCTTGTTTTTTGAGTGCGTTTCTTGTTCGTGCCGATGTTTTGAGTGGTAATATTTTGGCTGGGTTGGTTTTTGTTGTGGTTGGAGTTGTTTTTATTGAGGGCTTCGGCTGTTGTTTTTCGTCTGTGAGTAAATCGTCGTAGCTTGCAAGCGGCCGAGCGTGGTTGGAGCATGTCGGTGTTTCGTTGGCTGACGTCTTGGCGGGAGGGGTGAGGTTTGATGCGCTCTTGTTTGTTGGTGCGCTCTTAATTATGGTAGCGTAAGTTGATGTTCCGTGTTGGTGTCTCTCTTTGTAGACTTCGTTTGCGCGTTTGCGGTCGACTTTTTGTGTAGTTATTATCGCTTGCACTTCTTTCTCTCTGAGGAATATTGGGCAGGCTTTGTCGAATGCGTTGTTGTTGTTGCATGATTTGCAGTTAATGCACATTTTTGTTGCGCTGCATTGTTCGTTGGTTTCTTTATCAATTGGGCAAAATTGACCTCATGATCTTTTTGATATGTAGATATTGACTTTAAAACCCAGAAATCTGTGGCAAAACTATGAGAATTGACCCGAGAATGAATTGACGTGTGAACTTTATGACGGACTAAAGAGTCATTTTTTCCAATAGTGGTAATATTGATGCAAGATTCGTTTCTATGCAACCGTAAACGCTGTGCTAAGTCCTCTGTAATGAAATTTATTTGCGACTGTTGTCCAAATCTATCACGCACCTTTACTAACGCAGTAGCAAGAATTACTTAATCGCTACTAGCAACATGACTTGAGTAAGCTACCGGAGGGTCAGAAACTCAAGAGCGTGATTGTGACTGCACTTGAGGTAGTGAGCCGGAAACAGTTGACTGGTGCTCTCCCCCGTATCTGTGAAGAAGTGTGTTATGGGATTTTGAGCATACCCGACATCTTTATGCACAAATGGTTTTGTTTTGTAAACTCAAAACGTTGAATTACAGGCAGAGCGATGAAAGCTTGACAATTACCTAAAGTATGATTATTCGCTGAACAATAACGACAGTTTGACTCAGGTCGACGATCTGTTTTTGCACACGAAAACGATGATTTTGAATAACCTTTATCCGATGAGTGGGTAGGCTTGCTTTTGGTTTTAGTTGCTTCTTCAGCACACTCTGACCACGTCGGCAAAGTATTATAGTCGAGTTGTTCTTCAATCCGAGATTTTGTTGAACTATCTACTTTGGACATTGCTATGTGAATTAAAATTGCATTATTTTTTCTTTTTCACTTTCCAATGACTGTAACGATGCATAAAGAGTCGATATTTCATCAATCAAACCCCTTAAGCCTGGAGCAGAGGGTTTTGATAGATGGGGAATGTCAAGTAATTGCGCGATTGTGTCAAAGAAAATTAAGTATTTGTTATCATAAACACTTTTTAAGCTGGCTAACGCCTTCTCATAATTACAATCCGATATTTGAAACGCCTTGACAGTTCCCAACGCATCATCCCTCAAACAAGAAAGTAAATGATTAAATTTTTCAACGTTTGTTAGAGATGAGTCACTATGCACCAAACTCTCAAAAATACTTATAAAGTTCTTAAACTCGGCATGCTTTCCTCTAAACTTCGGAAGACTCATTTTTGGCAACTGTGAAGAATGACGAAGACCACTACTATCCCCGTAAATGACCTTCTGAGACTCATTTGCTTTTATTGCGGATTGATATAAAGCCTTTGATATAATGCACATATCCTCGACAGACGCTCTTAAATCATTATTTGGGTTAAGTGCATCAATGTCTGCCTGGATATCCATTAATTTCTCACAATAATTTTCAAGCAGCTGCATTCTATATCCCTGTTGAAACTTATCGAACGATATAGTTCTTTCCTCAAATGCCGTCCTCATACGTAATATATAACCCATAACCTTTTCGTGTTTTTGCATTGCCATTAATAATTTTGTATTCATTTTTGAACTTCCGTCTTTTGCGACTGGTTCCTTATCTTCCTTACTCATTTTGCAAATTTATTTTATATTATTTTTTTTTTTTTTATTTTTATTGCCGATTTAAATCAATGAGTATACAAACATTAAGGCGCTCAAAATTATGTGTGTGCTAATAATGCCAACACACGCACGAATTTCCAATGTTCAGCCGAACAAGCAATTGATAATTACAAATTAATTGCTATTGAAAGGAATAGCCAGATTTCAATGCAACTCAACACTGCTGGTGGCTTTCAGCTGCACGCACTGTTTAAAAGACACTGTATGTTACCTTTGTATGGTTTTATGACAACTTTTTATTTATTTATTTATTATTACTAGCTTAAAGTTAAAACTTATAGGCTAGTAGGGGGTTAGAATGGCTGCTAGGGCCTTAGGCTAATATTATATTATAGATTAAAGTATAGTATGGTATGATGGGACTATTTACATGTGATTCGTGTTAAGCTAAAGTTAATATTAACTATTTACATTATTGGAATATACGTGTTTTGTTGCTTTTATATTTTATGGTAGAGGTTGGTTTTTTTAAGGAAATTAATTGTGAGTTTGATGTTTTCTATTGATGGGTTTTGTAGGGTGTCTATTGGGTTTTTGTTTTGGAGAATTTGGGTTCGGGCTATTGTTAGGGATGGGCATTGGTTTAGAATGTGGTTGAGGTTTATTGTAGTATGGTTTGTGCAGAGTGGGCAGTGGTTGGTAATGGTTTTGTCTATGTAGTGTTGGTTTGTGATTTTTGTGTGACCAAGTCTCAGTCTTATTAGTTTTATTTGGTCGAGCCTGGAAATTTCGTCCTGTTTTATGTTTTTGAGGGTTTGTAGGAAGCTTATGTTGTTTGGGTTTATGTTTTTGTACCAGTTTGATGTTGAGTAATTCAGGATAGAGGTTGTTTCTTGATATTTAAGGTATTTGTTTGTCTGTAGTGTTAATATTGATTGTCGTAATTAGTGGGAATTCTGTTGCTGCTTTGGCGTGTGTATCGGCTAATTCGTTACCTTTAATGTTGATGTGGCTTGGGATCCACATTAGTATTATTTTATTTGGGTGGGTTGTGAGTAGTGTTCTTATGGTTTTAGGGTAGTGGGAAAGGTTTTCTGTGTTTTTAATTGCTTTTAGTGATGATAGGGAGTCTGAGCATATTACCCATTTTCCCCTATTGGGTAATATTGTTTTTAAGGCTTCATGTATGGCAATTATTTCTGCCGTGAAGATTGAGGTGTAATTTGGGAGGATCCCTCGTTTTATGAGTGTGTCTTCTGAAGTAATTGCGAATGAGGTGTTGTGGGAGGATTTGGACCCGTCAGTGTAAATGAAACGGTATTGGGTGTGTTTTTTTTGGAAGTCTTGAAAATGTTTCTGGAATACAAGGTGTTCTTGGTGTATTGGTGTAGGGATGTGTTTATGGTTTTTGGGTTAAAGTGCCATGGGGGTTTATTTGCTTTAATTATTTTGGTGGGTTTAAAGGGGATGTTGTGAGTTAGGCAGGTGTGTATAGTTCTTGAAATGGCTGAGTTAATTTTTTGTGTATATTTGTATATGTTGGGTTTGTTTAATATAGTGTGTGTTGGTGAGTTTTTGGAGAATATTAGGTTCTTGGCTGTTTTGCTTGTTAGGAAGTTGAATCTGTGGGTAAGTTGTGGGATGTTGGCTTCTGTTAGTAGATTGTTGACCGGTGTCGTTCTATATGCACCAAGTGCTGTTCTTGTTCCGTTGTTTATTATTGATTGTATTTTTTTTAATCGGCAGTTTGGTGCGTTGCCATAAAATATGAGGTTGTAGTCTATTTTTGGGATGATAAGTGATTTGAAAATGGAAATTGGCGTGGATGTGTTACAGTTAAATTTTGGGGATGAGAGGCATTTTATTATATTTAGTCTGTTGTGAAGTGTTGGAATGATTTTTTCTATGTGGGTGTCCCATTTATATCTTTGGTTTAGGGTAAGTCCTAGGTTTCGTAAGTTAGTGACTTTTGGTATTGTGTAGTTGTGTGTTGTTATTTGTGCCATGCAGTTGTGTTTTCGGCAAATGTGTATGTGTTTGCATTTGTTTGGAGACAGGGTAGCCCCGGATTGATTGCACCAGTTTTCTATGTTGTTGAACAGTGTGTTTAGGTTCCTATTGTCAGTTTTGCTTTTGTTATGGTTAATAATAATGTGGAAGTCGTCTGCGAAGGCGCAAAATTTGATATTTTTTTTGGAGAGCTATCGTGCAAGATAGCTTATTGTAGGCTATGAGGAATAGGATTACTGAGATCGGTGATCCCTGTGGTATCCCGTTGTGTAGTGTGTGGGTGTTTGAGGTGCAGTTACCAACTCTTGTTTTAATTTTCCTGTTTGTCATGTAATTTTTGACAAAGTTGTATATGTTTGGGCCAATTTTCCACTCATTAAGTTGGTTTAGGATGGAGTGTATACCCACTCTATCGAAAGCTTTAGAGAAGTCTAAAGATATGATAGAGCTGTGGCTTCTTTTTGTAATGGAGCTCGTTATCAGATGGTCTACGTAAAGTAGACTGTCTGTAACGGACTTTCCTTGTTTAATGCCGTGTTGATTGGGGTGAATGAGGTTGTTATTGGTGACATACCACCAAAGTCTTTTGGCTATGATTTTGTCAAGGAGTTTGCTTATGCATGGATTGAGGGAGATGGGACGGTATGAGTTTATGGATGTTTTGTCGGTGTTGGGCTTTAAAATGGGTATTGTAAGGCTGGTTTTGTACGTTTGTGGAAGGAAGTTTTGTAGGCTATTGTTGAAGTGGTTGAGGATTCTTTGTTTGAGGGCTGGGGAGGAGTTTTTTATCATGGGGTATGATATGCGATCTTCACTGGGTGTTTTTCCTGAGAGTTTGATAAGTGCGGATTGCATTTCGACCATTGTTATTTTTGTTTCAATCATTTGGGCTGATTTTGAGGTAGTGTTATTTGTTGGTGTATTTATAGTTGAGTGTTTAGTGTTGAAGAATTGGGATGAAAAGTGTGTGTCTCTGGATTCGTTTTGCCAGTGTTGGGAGAAGGCGTTGGCAATTTCTTGTTTTGATGTTATGTTTTGTTGGGTTTGTGGGTCTATGATGAAATGTATTGCTTTGGAGGGGTTAAGTCCGCAGAATCTTCTGATGTTGGACCATATTTTAGAGACTGGTGTTTTAGGGCTTATGTCACCTGTAAATTGAGCTACGGATTTTTGTTTTGATATTTTAATTTCCCTTTTGTACCGCGCGTTAGCTTTCCTAAATGCTATTATGTTTTTCTGGCTAATGTTTATTTTTATGGTTTGCCATGCTTTGTTTTTTTCTTTTTTCAATTGCTTTAGTGTGTTGTTCCACCATGGGACGTTGTTTGTACGGGTTTTACTGCCTGTTTGGGGTATACTGTGGTGGGCTGATTGTAGTATTATTTTATTGATGATTGCTGTTTCTTTGTTTATGTTTGTTGATGTGTTAGTTTTTGTGTTAAGTTCGTTTGTAAGGTTGTTGAATTTTTGCCAGTCGGCTTTGTCTAGGTTAAATTTGGGTTTAATCGGATCTGTGTTGTTTTGTTGAAATATTTTAATTATTATTGGAAAATGGTCGCTTCCGTTAAGGTCATCAGTTATTTCCCAGGTCGTGTCTGTAATAATGTCCGCTGTGCAAAGTGAAAGGTCTATGTGGGTAAAGGTGTTGTGAGTTGTGAAGTGTGTGGGTGATTTGTCGTTAAGTAGAGTTAAGTTTGAGGTTTTTATAAATGTTGCGATTGTGTTTCCTTTTTTGTTGTTTTTTTTTTAGCCCCATAGTTGGTGCCAACTGTTAAAGTCGCCCAATATAAGGTTGTTTTGGTTATGACTAAGGACGTTTCGGAGATTTGTTAGGTTAAAGGTTTGGTTTGGTGGTATATAGGTAGATATTATTTTTATTTTCTTTTTGGAGGAGACTTCCACGCAGATTGCGTCAAAATCGTTCTCTAAGGTAAGAGTTTTTGTTTGTAGGGAATTGTGGGTGAGTATTGCTACGCAACCATAATGTTGGGAGGTATTTAGGGAGTGGAGTGTGTAATTTATGGGTGTAGGGATGTTAGTTGTGGATTTTAGGTGGGTTTCTTGTAGTGCTATTATGTTGGGGTTAAAGCTTGTTATTAGTGTTTGTAACTCGCTGTAGTTGTTAATATATCCACGTATATTCCATTGTATTCGTCATCGTCGGACATTGGTTCTAGATCTGGGTTAGAATAGAGATGTGTGTTTTGGGTTTTGGTTCCGTTTTCGGTTGTGATTGCTTTTGTTAAAGTTTCTTGTTTTTTGAGTGCGTTTATTGTTCGTGCCGATGTTTTGAGTGGTAATATTTTGGCTGGGTTGGTTTTTGTTGTGGTTGGAGTTGTTTTTATTGAGGGCTTCGGCTGTTGTTTTTCGTCTGTGAGTAAATCGTCGTAGCTTGCAAATGGCCGAGCGTGGTTGGAGCAAGTCGGTGTTTCGTTGGTTGACGTCTTGGCGGGAGGGGTGAGGTTTGATGCGCTCTTGTTTGTTGGTGCGCTCTTAATTATGGTAGCGTAAGTTGATGTTCCGTGTTGGTGTCTCTTTTTGTAGACTTCGTTTGCGCGTTTGCAGTCGACTTTTTGTGTAGTTATTATCGCTTGCACTTCTTTCTCTCTGAGGAATATTGGGCAGGCTTTGTCGAATGCTGACTGTTCGGCGTTGTTGTTGTTGCATGATTTGCAGTTAATGCACATTTTTGTTGCGCTGCATTGTTCGTTGGTTTCTTTATCGAGGTGAGCTTCTTTGGCACAGAATGGGCAGATTTTTGGGTTTTTGCATACATTTTGGGAGTGTCCGTAGCGCATGCAGTTATTGCAGCGGAGTGGTAGTGGGATAAATGGTTTCAGGTTAACTCTTTCGTATCCAATATTAATAGTTTCTGGTGGTGTAGGAGATGCGAAGGTCAGGATGATGAGGCCGGTTTCGATCATGTTAGCTTTGTCTTTTTTCATTATTTTCTTAACCTCGCTCACGTTTTGTCGCTTAAGCTCTCTTAGTATTTCTTCTTCGGGTATTCCTCTAAGGTCATTGGAGTACATTACCGCCTTCGTGAAGTTGAGAGAGTGATGTTCCGTTACGTCTACTTGGATTTCGCTGCTTAGTGAGCAAAGTTGAATTAGTTTGGTTGCTTGCAGGTAATTTTTTGTTTTCATAAGAATTGTTCCGTTTCTCAGTTTTTTTTTTTCATGTTTCAAGCTCGCTGGAGCAGACGTTGTCAACCACTTTTTTTATGAGAAAGGGTGATACGTTGGTTAGGCCTTCTGTGCTGTCTTTGCGATTTTGATTTGGTCGGTGGCGGAGGGGTTTATACGGTCAGGTGGCTCGTTCATGGTGATGGGAAGGTGCCCTTGCACCAAGAGTGGTGAAGTCGTTGTAATGGGGTTCCACACAGATGGTTTGTTGGTATGAAGATGTTAAATTTGGTGTTGTTGTGATTGTTTTGGTTTTAGTTTTTGGCTGCGGTTTGGTTGTCGCGGAGAGTAGTTAGAAACACGTCTTTGCTGTATGAAAGCGAGAGTCGAACTTTATCTACACTGAATAAGAGCAACTGAACCAGGCACAGTTTTATAGTTACTTTAGATGCAGTGAATAAGAGCAGCTGAATTTTGCACAGTTTTAAAACCACTTTAATGCAATGAGTGAGAGCAGCTGAAGTTTTCACAGTTTTAAAGCCACTCTAATTGCAATGAGTGAGAGCAGCTGAACTCTGCACAGTTTTCAGACAACTGTGATTACACTCCAATTATAAGCAGCCACTGAGTATGAACTTAACAAAAGAGAGATGAACTTAGCGGCAACTTGTCGCTTTTGATAACTGTTTTGCAGCTCGGTGCTTTGCACTTAACAAAAGGGAATTGAACTTAGCGGCACCTTATCGCTTTTGATAACTGTTCTTGCAGTTTTGAATTTGTACAATTACCGTGCAAGAAGCAATACAAAAAATTCACCCACATTTATTTCGATAATTCACTTTTATTTAATATATTTATTTAAATGAAGTTTCGAAAAATTACTTGGTTATTTGGCATGATTACCTTTCCTTTAGGCCTCCAACTGCTTGACGAAATTTATCCACTGTTCAATGGCTCCAACAGCTAGATTACGCTCGCACCGAAAATGAATAAGTGCCGAAACGGCGAAAAGCACTGTTTAATATTTTGGGCGAGTTTAACAAATACTAAAACCGTGGTCCCTGCTCGGGCGCCATAAAAAAGTCGTAAGCCTTTTCACGATATAACTTTTACAAAACGAAAAACGCGTCTCTGGTTTAGCGGTCTAGCTGTTGCCAAGGAAAAATACACTGCGATGTCCAATCCAGATTTTAATGTTCTGGCGCAACCAGCGATTTCAAACAATAAAGAGCGACTGCTATTACAGCGATTATAGAAGTAGTGAGAAGCCTCAGAATCTAAGAATGAGTGACTTAACTATGTTTCTTATATGTTAAGCTTATCCGTAGAAGAGTAACTATGTTAATAACTTGAGTGAAAACATGACTACTCTCATGTTTAAGTACAACTAACCAAATTCAATAGCCTGTTACTTCATTTAACAATTCCATTATATTTTACAAACATTATAAAAGAAAACTGCTGTGCTAACATATTCTTTATGGGGTCGAAGATGCTTCCTTCTGCCAGTTACATACTTTTGTACAAAACCATTATACCCTTTTTACCCATTTTATGGGTTCAGGGTATAAAAATTAATTAATTGCAAATATTTAGCAACGGGTGCTTCGTTTACATGATTGGCTTATTTATTTAAAATAGCAAGGACTACAGTACTTTTGGAGGAGTTGCAGCCAAAGCATATGCCACAGCCTACAAAAGAAATGCTTATTCAGATAGCTGACAAATTTTGGTAATTGTGGAACTTTACAAATTGTGCTGGGGCTATTGATAGGAAAAATATTCGCATTCACATAGTCACTTCATTCAGGATCAATGTTTTATAATTACAAAAAAATTTTCTCAGTGGTTCTTCAAGAAGTGGCTGATGTGAATTTTAAATTTATAGCTATTGAAGTTGGAGGATATGGCAAACAAAGTGATGGTGGAACATTTAATGCAGTGACCGGCAGCGTCGTATGACTGTGCATAGGAAAAATATCTCGATCAGCGCAGTCGAAACTTCGTGTGCACTATGCACAATTGCTCGGCTATTGCTATGCTGCCGCAGCGACAGAGAAACCGGTTTCTGGTTATGGCATAGCCTATGCACAGTAGCTCGGCTGCCGCAGCGGCAGAGGAGCAAGAAACGTTTTTGCCTTCGTCTTTTGATGACGAGCTAAAAAAAATATTTAAGTGTATGCGTGCCGACCACTGATTTAATGCATCGCAGCTTCATCGACAACATAAATCTCGAAAATGTATGCCGCCAGATACTAAATTGCCTTAACAAATATTAAAATGCCCCATGTTTTTGTAGGCGATGAAGCTTGGAAACTCTTTTGAGGCCGTACTTAAGCCGCACTATTAATGCTGAAAAATAGTATTTAGCTTTTGAAATAATGACTTCCAAATGGCGTTTGCTCTGGAAGCCAACTGAAACCGATCCTGATGATGAAATAAACTAATAATTATCTCATTTATAACTGTAGAATCAACTACTATTTAGAAGCGCAAGACTCCCAAACATATATTTAAAGTTTTTTTCAATGGCATTTTTTCTTAATCCAGGCAGCTGAAGCGCAGTCACCGAAAATATGAGACGCATTGAGACTCAAAATGCCGTTCAAGAGCTATGCGTTTCATCCATGAAACATGAAACGATGAAACGGAACTGTTGAACACCGCTTATGTAAGTTGTTGTTGCCGGACGCTTCAACTATGAAACATGAAGCGATGAAACGAGCTGTTGAACACCACTTATTATTATTATTTTGGGGGTGATAGCACAGCGACCTAGGATAGATCTATTGTGCCCCCTTCTTGGCTTAAAGCTCTTCCATCAGATCCAGCTCTTGCATGAAAGCTAGTATTTTTGCTGGATCGATGGTCTCCAGGTCACTAGGTTTAATGACGTGTTTTCCCAGAAAACTACTTCTTTTCCTCGCTATGGCCATGCAATCCGCTATTATGTGGAAGGAGGATTCTTCTTCCATGTCACAGAACCTGCATGCGCCGCTACTGGCTATTCCTAGTTTAGCTAGGTGACCCCTTAGTCTACAATGTCCTGTCAAAAGTCCGGTGAGCATCCTAAGTCTATTTTTCCGCATGGCTATAACCTGCTTGAATCGTTTTAGAGACACTTGGCTTGCCTGAGTCCTGGAGTCCTTGCCCAGCTCATTTCTGGCAGGTGTCTCTCTTCGTTTCTAAGTTCCTGTCGTATTGTGCTTCTACCTACTCCACAGTACGGCTCTGGTCATATGAGGGGTGTTGCCGCCCCCCTTCTTGCTTGCTTGTCTGCCTCTTCGTTCCCTGCTATGTCGACGTATCCAGGGACCCATCTTAGGGCTAACCTATTGTGTGACCTCAGAGTTTCTGGCTTGGTTCGTACCTCGAAAACTACTTTCGACCTGATTTCGGTCCTACTGATTGTCATAATTGCTGCTTGACTATCGAATATAAAGCTATGTCTCTGTTCCGATAGTTACGCTTTAGATAAAGGTCCGCACACCTTCCTATTGCACACACCTCAGTTTGGAAAATGCTGGTGTGCTTACCTAGTGGCTCACGATATGTTAACCGAGGGCCTGCTACTCCAAGACCGGAGCCTTGGTTTGTCAGGGACCCATCGGTGTACCATTTTATGGTATGTGACTTCATATGGTGGACCTTTTCAAGAGATGTCCACTCCTTCTTATTACAAAGGTGGACTTGAAACTTTTGTTCGAACATTTATTCGGCTTTGATTTCGTCCCTTGGTTGGGTCAGTAGTCGGAGTTCACCTGATACCTTATCTGCATCAAGTTGGCTAAGAACGTGTCCTATGCCAACTCCATCAACCGACATTCTTAATAGGGTTGCTTTCTGTGTTAGGCTAAGTGTATGATGGAGTGGTGTGATCTCCAACAGGACCTCTAGAGCCGATGTGGAACAGGTCCTCATTGCTCCCGTGATTCCTACACAGGCCATTCTTTGCAATTTATATAATTGCTTCTGCACAGTGACTTGCTGTGCCTTATCCCCCCATGCAATTTCTCCATATGTGAGCATGGGCCTTACTACCATTAGGTATAGCCATCTCATTATTTTTGGTGAGGTGCCCCATGATTTTCCGGCTATTTTGCGACATGTGTTAAGTGGTCTGTAGCTATTTAGAATCGTATTTCGAATATGGGTCTAAAATCTAATTTACTGTCAAATGTGACCCCAAGGTGTTTGACCTCCTTGCTTGTTTCTATTAGACTCCCTGCGAGCCTAATATCCCTCATTCTCTGTAACTTGTATCTTCTGGTGAACGGAACGATGATGGTTTTAGTAGGATTTAGGTTGAGACCAACCTCCATACACCATTCATTCGTGATCCCAAGTCCCAGTTGGACAATGTCACAGAGAGTTTCTTCATACATACCACGAGCTATTATCACAATGTCATCAGCATAGCCTTGACATTTAATACCCCTACTGGCAAGTCTGCTTAGTAGCTCATCTTCTAGGATACTCCATAAGAGTGGTGAGAGAACCCCCCTTGCGGACAACCTATCTTGTATAGATGCCATAGCCTGCCTGGATCTTAGTAGGGATGAAATCCATCTACTAGTTGTTCTATCCAAGCCTCTTCTATTTAGGGCAGCCCTGACAGCATCGTGTGACGTTTTGTCACATCTAAAAATTTAAAAATGCGCAAACTGCTACTTCTTTGTTTTTACAGCCGACTGCAGGGTGCGGTGCAGTTCATGAAGTGCCGTATCCGTATAATGGCCTGCTCTGTATGCATTCTGGGTAGCTTTCAGTGTACTTTGTGTTAGCAGAGTAATCCTAATGTTATTTTCCACCAGCTTCTCCCACGTTTTCAGCAAAAACGATGTTAAGCTAATGGGTCTGAAGGACTTTGGGCTGTTGATATCTGTCTTCCCTGCTTTGGGGATGAAGACCACACTAGCTCTACTCCAAGTACTCGGTATATGTCCGAGTGCTAGGCTACTAACTAAGATTTTTCTCAGGGGGGGTTGGTTTATGTCCTGTCCCTGTTGGAGGAATGCTGGTGATATGCCGTCCAGACCGGGAGATTTGTAAGGCTGGAATGTTCCAAGTGCCCATTTTATCTTTTCCATCGTGACTGCTGACTTTGCACTTGCTCAGTCAAGAGCCGTCGGTCTGTGTTGATCTTCTGTCTCACGTGTTTCGCATGAATGGCTGGGTGTATTCTCTGGGAAGTGCGTCACCAACAGAAGTTCTAGCTTTTGCATGTTGCTAGTCGTAAAGGTGTTGTCCCTACGCTTCAAGGCTAGACTTGCCTCCGGTGCCCGTTTGGACAGTGTTTTATGGAGCCAGGCACATTCTGTCGTACTTGTTATGCTTTCGCAGAAGTCCCTATAGTTCCTGCGCTTGGCCTTTCTAATTTCCTTGCAGTACAAGGTGAGGCTTTCACGGTATTTTTCCCATAACTTGTCTCTCTTAGTTTTATTGAAGAGGCGACGGGCGGTAAGACGTAGTCTTGATACACACTAGCCTTATTAACCTGAAGTTTAAATAGGATGATCCTGTAATCAGACATTGATTCTTCTGAGGAGACATGCCAATCTCTGATATGTGGCATAAGAGACCTACTGGTCAAAGTAATGTCCAGTACCTCCTCTCTAATTCTAGTTACGAATGTTGGTTGATCCGACATTTCCAATTTCTAGATTATACTTATATATAAAATCTGTAAGGCACTCATTTCGTGTGTTGATGTCACCGCTGCCCCATATTGTGTGTTGCGCGGTGCATCGCAGCCGAAGATGGCTACAGGGAGCAAGGAGACGACACAGCAGGCACGGTTACCAACTCCCAAGCGCCTCAATGACACTCTGAAGCCTCCTACTGACACTCCCAAAAGGGTATGTCAGGGGGAGCGTCCTAGTACATCAAGGGCAGCAGCAGACAGGAAACCTGCCCCTCCGGTGCCCAAGGTGGCCGTGTTACCTGTGGAATATCCCCTGGTAGTCCTCAGCCACGGGGACTTGTCCGCACTGGAGGAGGCCATCTTGGAGGAGATAACCCTGACAGGATGGGACACAGCAATCGCGTTCGCGGGAATTCATTTCAGGGTAGGGCACCTGGTGATAAAGTGTTCGGACGAGCTCTCGGCGGATTGGCTGACGACCATGGCGTCGATTCTGCAAACGTGGAAGGGAGTTCCCCTAGATTGTAAGGTGGGTGGTGACATTTCGTCACCACATAACATAACCATCTTCTGTCCCAGGAGTGCACATTGGTCCACTGATTTCTTGATGATACGTGGAAGATCATCTCGAGGAGATCGGAAGGCGGAGGTGCGCTGATGGTCATCGGCATTGATGAAGCCTCCAAGGACGAGGTCGCGGCAAGTGGCCACCAATTAGCATTCCGCTTCGGGACCATCCCCGTTAGCAGTCTGAAGAAGGCGAGCGCTGGACCGGCAACCGCCCCTGCCCCAATACCGGCACCAGCAACAGCGGGACTGCGTGCCTATTGCCGTGAAGGGCAATTCCGCTTATTTAATTTTGAAAAATTTGCAAGTCCTATGCTTATCATGTAGTGAAAATCAAAACACGATAAAACCAACTTTACTTAGTGGCAAAAATCAAAACGCACCAAAACCAACTTTACTTTTTCGCATAATGTACAAATGTCATAAATCAATCGAAAATTAACACTTTATAACGGTACTTTTTGCAGACGAAACTCGAGCATTTGCTGTGTGTTTGTTGTTTGATTTTATTTTGTTATTGTTGTGGCGTCGAAAATCGCGAGCAAGCCAAATTAACGGTGGGAGCAATGGGAGCAGCAAGAGCCGAGGCTTGCCCACCGCGGCATTAAGGTATTGAATTTGACAAGAATTTAAATTAACCGATAATGCCGTTCTGACGCAAACAGGCTACTTGATATGAAATTAGGTATGTTATAGGTTATCGATTGAGAAAGAGATACAAATTTTCATACCTAATTATTTTTTAGTATGAATAAAATTGGAAACCGACTCGGTCGAACCAGCAGCACTTGGCTTTTTATTTCGAGATTGAGGATCCGAACTGGTTTGGAGAGTAGCAGAATCACCCGCTGTTTTCGTAGAACTAACTTTACTTAATTGAACCAACTTCTTCAGACCGTTAATTGGTCTCACCTGTATTTCAGTAGACGTAGAAACAGCTGTTGCCATTTTTTACAAGACCTTCAATTCGCTTTTAGCTATTTGTGTTCCCATTACTTGTTCAACAAGCGATAGCAAACCACCTTGGTTTACATGGGAACCATTAAAAAATGCGAAGACTAGATCCTACAAAAATGTAAAAAATCACAATAGACTGATCGTCTTACTTAATAGCTAAATCGAAATTTTTTCAGTTAACACATCTTTGTATAGCAATTATCTTAATCGTTGTAGATTAAATTTTTTCCGCGATAACAAACAGTTTTATAAGCTTGTTAACTTTAGACGTATACCTTTTTGCATGACATCCTTTTTGAATTCATACGTAAAATGGCACCAGTTATTACTGAGTGTTCGCTGCTAAGTGACCTAAGCTCGATCAAACCTGGTTACTTGCCTGGTCCTGATGAAGTGCCAGGATGTGTTCTTAGATATTGCGCGGATTCACTGTGTAAACCTTTACTTAAATTATATAGCTTGTTGTTGGAATCAGCTATGTTTCCTAGCATTTGAACGGACTGCTTTATTATTCCACTCCATAAAAATTCTACTAAATCAAACGTTAAAAATTATAGGGGTATATCCAATCTATCTGCCATTCCGGAAGTCTTTGAAAAAATTATTTTCTTTCAATTGCAACACATATGTAGTGCAAATATATCGCCTTATCAACACGGTTTCGTTAACTAACCTTCTAGAATTTACCTCGCTTGTTATTAAAGGGTTTCAGGGCAAAATGCAAACGGATGTTGCTTACACCGATTTTAGTAAGGCATTCTATTCCATAAGTCATTCTCTTCTGCTTCATAAATTAAACATTTTTGGGTTTCCAACTAATCTCCTATCGTGGTCGAACAGAAAAACTTGTTTTTAAATCATCTATATCCAAACCTATTTTTGTAACCTATAACCAGAATAGAATTAAATCTGTACAGAATAAATCACTTTTACTTCCCCTTTGGAATTTTAACTGGGATTGTGGTGTAGATCTTCCCTCGTATACCTCGTAACCTTCCAATCGGTGAAATCGACTCATCCATGTTGATGAGTCGAATAAAACTAACCGTCCCGATTAGAGCCTCTCGTAACTTTGTACCCCTTAACCTTGATCGTTGCCTGAGCAACTATTTAATTCATGAACCATTTCGTGTTGTTTGCTCTGACTATAACAAGCTTTATTCCGTTGCTTCCCTTGAAACCTCTATTCCCGTTCTAAAAAGATCCATCCTTATTTAAATAACTACTTTAAGTAACTATTTAAGCAACTAGTAATCATACAAATGGTCTGATTGGGTTTTTCTTGGTTTTCCCCAATCCTTGCAACAAATGTTGGATCACAAACTATCTTGATAAGTTTGTTGGAGTTTTAATCGCAGAGGAATACTGCGCGTTTATTAAACGCACATCTGTACTCGATGGCGAAATAAAAAGAAGTGTGTAACTACAGACTAACAAAAGAGAGAGAGAGAGAATTCTTTGCTCTCGATCGGTGTTGCCACATGATAATATTATCACTTACATACTATCGATTTCAATGCAAATCATTATTTCAACAGAGTTTCCCAGAACAATTCATTTTTATAGCTTTTTACCTTAATTCTTGACATTTTAATTTCAGAATTATATTTAATTAAATTTTTTACAGGTGTTGTCGAGTATGCCTAACTTCTTTGCATGGGATGCAACCAGACAGTGGCCTGTAAATAGACCAACAAGCTCTCTGCATTCGTGCCTCTAAAGTTTCAGCATGTATTCCGTCCGTTTGCCATCGTTCGTTTTGCACATTATTTTCGAGATTCTGCAGTCGGAGATGCTCTTCCACCTGAATACTGCCGAGGCCCGTGCATGTGCTTCCATCTGAGCATGTATCGTTCGCAGGAAGGTTGAAATTTCTACAGCGTCACTGTATTGTCTTTTTGCTCCTTGCTTTGTCAATTCGTCTGCCATCTCGTTTCCTTCAAAGGCTTATTGGCTTGGGATCCAGTAGATGTGGACGTTTTTTGTGATGCTCAGTTCGTCTAGTGCTTCCCTGCTTGCTAGAACGCTCCGAGAGCTTATGTAGTGGGCTTGCAGGGCTTTTATTGCTGCCTGACTGTCCACGAATATGTTTAAACTTATTTGCGTTGTATTCGTTCTTGAGACCGCTTCTGCTGCTTTTTTTATTGCGAATATTTCCGCTTGAAATATGCTACAGTGGTCAGGGAGTCTGTATGATAGTCTCAGTGGTGGATCGGCGCAGTACACTGCTGCACCGACTCCGTCTTCCATCTTTGAGATATGGCCACTTGCTCTGCTCCCGAGCGCCAGTCTATTTTGTTAAGGAACGTTGGCGTGAAGTTTAAGTTGGTTTTTCAAGTCATATACTGTGCCCGTAGCTGTGGACCTTCAAATTGCCTATCGTGCATAGGAGTTGCTCAGTCTTTTTTTTTCATTAGGCGTGCCTGAATGTCCAAGGGGTTGACACTCAGTACAGCTTGAAGTGATTTTGTTGGCGTGGATCTCAGAGCCCCTGTGATGCACATAAGTGCATGTCGCTGAGTTGTTTCCATAATGAAAATCCAGTGCGTCAGTCTTGGTGAGAGTCCCCATGTGCTACCCAGCATCTTTTGCGACGCGTAGTGTGCGTTGATGGATTTTCACCCTTTCCTCCACATTGAGCTTCCAACTCAACGTGCTATTCATTACTGTCCCGAGGTACTTGATACTTTCTTTTGGTATCAGTGTCGTATTGTTGATTTCCTTTGGCGTCCATCGAGGTACCTTGTATCTTTTTGTGAAGAGAATGACCCAGTGGCGCAAATGCCCATAACGAGATCGATTACGAATCGAGCACATTGTGGGCGGACCGGAGAAAAGATCGATTACGACCTGGATTACTTTTACACAGCGATGGCCGCTTTGTGGGCGGTGTGCCCACAGCCTTTACCACTTGTGTGTACCGATTACAACTGCATATATTTCTTATGAAATTGTAATGCAGCTTATGGGCGGTCTGTCCACAAGCTGCATTACAATTTCGGAAAAGTATATTGGGTTCTAATGCGCGTGTTGTACGACTCAATATACTTCGAAAAAAAAATGTATATGGAGTTGTAATGCACATGTTATACGACTCAATATACTTAGTGGAACGTTGTAATGTGCGTAATATATGTACGCAGGGCTGAAATGGTATTGGGTAAATTAATGAACATTTAGTTTCCATTTCAAAGAACAATATTTTTAAACAATTTGAAAACTTAATATTAATTTAAATAAACAATATTTGATTTAAAATTAATTTTTTCATCATAATCTTAAAATAACAATATTTTTAATCGTTTTGATCTAATTTTATTTTGTTTTCACAATTTTAAAGTAATAGTATTTTCATTTCATATAAAATAAACATTTATCATATAATTTTGTAATGTTTATCTTAGTATTATTTAATATAGTTTTCAATAATACAATACTTAATTTTAATGGTCCACTTTGTTTAGTTTTCGCCGCCACTGTTAATCTTATAACACTTGATGCTGAACAATAAATAACACGCGCCAAATAAAACAAAGAAGAACACAAATGTACGCATACATATTTATGATCTTCTTCTTAGTCATTCGACGAAACGCACTTACACATAGACAAGATTATCGAATTTACTTCGCGAACGCACTAACACATAGACAAGATTATCGAATTTACTTCACGAACGCACTAGCACAAAGACAAGATTTTCAAATTTACTTCAGTCGTTTCGAGGTCATAGAAAAAAGAAGCGGTACATGTTTCCAGCTTACAACTGTAAGCTACTGGAGCGGTAATGCATGCTTTGGCCAGGCCTCATTCTGCTCTGCGCCACTGGGGAGGTCCGTCTTGTCCGCATTGATACTTAGACCGGCTTCAGTTGCCCATTCTAGTATCTCTTTGAGTGTGCAGTCCATGATTGAGCTAATCGTCGAGGGACATTCGCCCTTGATAATTATGCCTATGTCGTCCGCAGAGGCGATTATCTTCGGGGCTCTCCGTTTGAATTTCCGTAGCAAGTCGTTGACCACAGGTTCCACAAAAGGGGTGAGAGAACTCCCCCTTGGGGGGTGCCCTTTTTTTGCTTCCCTGATTGCGGTGGTGGTTCCCCATTCCGCTTGTATTCTCTTGCTGCGCAGTAGGTTCTGTTCCCAGGAGTAAACAGCTGTGCACTATGAATTTTGTGGACACATTGTTGAATGCTCCTGCGATCTCTTCGAATGCGCCTAAGGCGTATTCTTTGTGGTTTAGTGCCTTCTCTACGGTTGCCACAAGGGAGTGCAGAGCAGTTTCCAGCGATTTTCTTTTCGTATATGCGTGTTGATTTGGTTCTAGGATTACAGCTGTGTTCTCTCTTATATGGAGGTCGATCAGCTTTTCCAATGTTTTCAGTAGGAATGAGGTCAGGCTAATGGGTCTATAGTCCTTTGGCAACACGTGGCTACATTTCCCTGCTTTTGGCAGGAAAACTACCCGTGCTGTCCTCCAGGCCACAGGCACATAGCCATAACTCAGGCATACCATATATATTTCCCTCAGCCATGGATTAATCATATGTTTTACATTCTGCAGCATGGCCGGGAATATCACGTCCGGACCTGGGGATTTGTAGCTCTCGAAGGAGCCTATTGCCCACAATATCCTTTCCGTAGTTATGACGTCTGCAGGTATTTCTGCCCGCGTTTGAGTAGACATCATATTTGTCGTATAAGTGACTTCTGTACAGCCTGGGAAATGTGAATCCAAGAGCTCCTTTACCGCATCCGAACTGTCTTCTGTCCATCTTCCATCTTCAGTTTTTAGTTGGCTTTGTACCGTCTGTTGGCTGGAAAGTAGCTTTTTAACCTTGCGGTGTCAGATGTCTTTTCTATGCCTGAACAGAAGCTGCGCCATGCGTTCCTTTTGGCTTCCCGTACTTTTTTCTTAAAGTCCCGGAGCATTGTTTAGTATTTGTCCCATACTGGTTCTTCATCCGCTTGCTTGGCGAGTTTAAAGATATCCTGTACTTCTATTCTCTGTCCCTTGAGTTCTGAAGTCCACCATGGGGCTTTGTGTCTCTTTTTCTCTTGGGTCTGCTTACATGTTTTGTGAAAAGCTCCCACCAGATTTTTGTTGAGTGTCTCCAGGGACTTCTCTAACTTATCTGTTGATGATATTGTGGGCGGCTTTGGTAGGTTTTTTTCCATTTCTTTTTTAAACTGAACCCCGTCCGTATTCCTCGGGCTTCTGTATGTTGTTTTAGTTTTTGCACTCAAAAAGTTCACTCGGCATTGGATGTACCTGTGGTCTGAGAAGAAGTGTCTACTAAGGACTCTCCATTATGTTACCACGGTATTTGATACCGACGCGAGGGTGACGTCTAGCACGTTAGATAAGGTGGGACCCACGTAGGTCATCTCTTCCCCAATGCTAGATATTTTTAGGTTAGATTGTAGTATGAAATCTAGCAGTGACTCACCTCTTTCGTTTGTGTCTCTGCTGCGCCGTACCGTATGGTGTGCATTAGCGTCGGTGCCGATGATAAGTGGCCGCTTCTTTCGCTCAGCCTCCCTCACCAATCGTTCAAGCTCATATGGTGGAGCGATGTTGTCATGCGCCATATAGCAGGATGCCATGAAGATTGGCTTTTCTCTGTCACCCTCTAGCGCAACCTCCGTTAGGTCGTCAGTGCTGTAATAAGACATTAAGAAAGCATAGATATCCTTCCTTACTAGGATCGCGGTCCATGCTACCTATTGTTGTCGGGTAAAACACGTTGTAGTTTGGTTATCTTAGTCCAGAAACCATATTGCCCGACGCTATCCACGGTTCCTGGACAAAGGCGACATCGGCGGGCCCCGTCTCTAGGGTTTACATGAACTCCGCCGATGCCAGTTTACTTTTATGAAGATTTATTTGGAGGATCCTCAGCTCCTCCTTGGATGGGACTTTTACCATGGTTATGTCCGCATCCTCATCGTCTTCGATCTCCATGCTGTTGGTGGTTTGCGTGACCCTGGCTAGGTCCTGCTCCATATTCCCTGCCTCCAGCATAGTTTCGTTCTTGTCGTCAGGATGACGCTTTTTGAGGCGCAGGTACACGCTCCCCACACCCAACGCCTTCCTCCCGAACATTGCGTATAGCAGATCCTCGGCGTCCCTGTTGATCTGTAGGACCATCTCTTGGCCTGTGCCGTCAGGCTTGGCCAAGTGAATGATCCTCCAGTCCGCAGTAGGCACTTCTGGATTCTGCCATTTAAGTAGCTGCAGCGCCTGGTCCTTAGGAACCACACGATGGAAGAGCACCTTCGCCTTCAGCACGGACGGAATACGAGTTCTGTCCACTACCGTCAGCTTGGCGCCGTCCCACGGTGCGTCCATCTCGGCCACGACGCAGGTGACCCACTTCAGAGTGTGGTCATCCTTTCAGCTTAGCATTTTTACACCGGCCAGCCAAACCGCGTCATCAAATGAGATGGGTAGCGAGTGCGGAACTCCCATCTGCTTCAGAAGCGCATCGAACAGCAGCGCCTCCACCTTTTTCGACTGCTCAAGCTACTATTGGCCTTTGGGGTCGCTCCGGTTGATGAGCGCCACGACGAGATGTCGCCTAGCTAGATCGGTGGCCGTCGGTTTTGCCTTCGTTGCTGGCTTTTTGCAGGGCCGCTTACAGGCGGGCTCATCTGCTTTCGCGGTTTTAGCGGAGCGCTTATTGGCAAAACCGACTGACAGGCTCGGTATTTTGTTCAGATAGGCTCTACCTCCAAAATCTTCGTTTCAGCTCACTTCAGATTCCTTTGTGAGGTCACGCTTCACCTCCGTAAGCCGAGCCTTGATTTTTAGGGTGGCCTTGTATTGGGCTTTCGCTCTTTAGCCCTCCTTTGTCTTTTAAGGCCCGTCCTTACAGGAGGTATTGGTACCTATTGAGTCTAGAGACCCGCCATGTTAGTCGCAATCCGTTCTTCCAGGACATTGGTGTGGCGCCACATTTTGGGTTTAGTTACGGCAGTAGCTTTAAGGCCTGCTCAAACCAGTACGGAGGGTGGATTGCTGGCGACACGCAGAGACTATTGTTCGTTCCACGCCCTCGCAATGCCAAGGCGTTTGCGAGGAGCGAAGCTCACCTTAGCTAGGCATTGTACCTTCTCTCCACAGGCAAGCAAAACAAGTACCTTTGTTCGTTTCAGGACCGGACGGGATCTATGACCTTGGTTTGTTGCGAACCCTCGCAGTACCAAGGCCTTTGAGAGGTATAGAGCTCTCCTTGGCTAGACAATGATGCCTGCTGCCTCAGTTAGCCCCATACCCTCGCAGTACCTGGCCCTTGAGAAGTAGCGGAACTCGCCTTAGCCAGATGCCGCCCTGTCCCTCCACAAGGCAAATAGCACCAGTATCCCTCGTTTGTTTCGAGGCAGTACGATGCCCATTGCCCAGCCGGCACCCTCGAGGAGGGCTCAGTTGAGGATTTTCGCCAGCCGTCAGCTACTCTTAGTTGACAATAAATAAATAAATAAAAGAAGCTTTAAAAGGTGTTTGTTACTTAAATGTATTGGCAAATTCACAAAAATTTTACAGTAACTACTTTACTGTAGCGGATAAGTTCACATATTAAAATAAGGAGTTAAGGTTAAGATTTACTGCGTGATCAAAACTTAATGATATTAAAGGGATCTAGGTTAGTTGTATGTTATTGAATAATAGTTTCTGTTATAAATAAAAATCTAATATCCAAATTTTTGTTTCACATATTTTTACAGAACACAAGTTTTCTAAGTATACATCAAGCAATATAGCAGCATCAAGCATTGCCGCATCATTGAGTGGTCTTAATTGTCATCTCTGTACGGGACATAATATACACTTTCTCTTAAGTCTTCTTACTGATTTAACAAGTGTGGGACAGGTTTGGTTAACATTCAACAAGCAAGCTACCCTTTGCTACATTATTTTTTCTTTAATGATAGGATCAACTAAAGCAGTGCATGATACTAATGGAAGCTATATTTGAAGAGCACAGTCGCAAGTTACATCATAAAGAGAAACTAACGCTGTTTAATTGATGTTCTAATGCTCGATATAGCCAGCGACTTCAAACACATATTGTGTCACCTTTGTCCAACCAAGAATCGCAAAAGGAATAACATGAAATAAATAATGTAAATATTGGCAAATACTAAGCAAACAATATTTAAGATTTGTTATTATTTTTACTCTGAGCTTGCATGGATTTTAGCCATCCTAATACATAATTATTTGAAACTGAGCTAAAGCTATCAAACTACAGAACAACGCCAGAATCCACTTAATACATTAATATGTTGCATTCAATCTTAAATTGTTGATTCAGTCACTCTTTAAGTATATTTACTAAATTGAACAAACTTTCCGTTACATTTTTACATATTTTACATAAATTAGGAAAGAAAACTAATGTATGTAACAAAACACAAGGGAATGTTATAGTTAAAACTACCTGACGGGAGCCTTCAATGCCATGACACCATTAAAGCCATTAAAACTTTCTGTTAAATTATCTCTATTCAATGAAAGTAGTCCAAATAAAATTAATTTTTCAAGTGCGACATAGGATCGCGAGAATTTTTGCTTAACAAGTGAGTATTAATAAAATTTAGTATTTTCCACATTCATTCAAGAGCTAACAAATTCCAAAAGACTGCATAAAAAATCTTTATGCAATATCTGTTAAATACATTTGGTTTTAGTGTGTCAAATAAAATTAAAATAAAATAAATTCTTTGAATATCCATTGACTAAATCTGGCATCAATGCAGTGGACGCATGCAAATTAAAGCCAGTTGGTTCCTGCGGTAGGTCTTATTTCGAGACGTTCTTCTAAAATGTTAAAGTAGGCGGAAAAAGGCTTTTCTTCTGCTAAAAATCCTTCGTAGGGTGACTTATTTATGAAAAATTTATTTGTTTGCAACGTTCGAGAAAAAAAATGTTTTATTCATATTATTCATTCATGGGCATTAAAAAAATTTTGTTAAAAACTCTTTTACTTTGAATTTCCTTTTACAATTTTTTTTCTTAGACCCGTTTTACACGATGAACTTTTCTGATGATTTATTTTTTCATTCTGTCTTAAAACTTCTTAGCAAATCTGCTCGCATTTTCACGATGAACTTTTTCATTCAATTGTTTCTTTGTAAATGCAACTCTGATTTAAATTTATTGTCGATAAGCATACATTTCGCCGCGAATTCAACAAGTTCTTTGGCCCAAAACATTTTTATTAATAATTTATAAGCCACAACAATGTATTTACTATTTGCGCTAATATTTACTTGTGCGATATTTCGTATCGATAACTTTATTATTCACATCAAACACTGTGCAACTCTGTGTTTACATGCAATCGGAAAAAGGCAAAGCAAAATGAGAAAAATAAATCATTCCTACAAAAGTCATGTAGCATTGCTTGCAGTTGTTACCCCTCTACTTCCTTTGAGTACAAGCGAATGTTTCAGTAGCAAAAACTTCATCGTGTAAAACGGGTCTAAGTGTAGTAATTTGTTGGTTAGTGAGTTTGTTATACTTTGATACCGAAGGTCTCATAGTATATTGGTTTTGTGAAATGTCCGTCATGGTGTTCGTCTGTCCGTCTGTCTGTCTGTCCGTCTGTCCGTCTGTATGAACGCAACTTTTTCGACACCCGTAAAGCTAGAGACTTGAAACTTCGCAATTATGTTTGTCTATAGGCGCGACAGATAAAGTGTCAAGATTGGGGTGCCACGCCTACTAGGAGGCTGGGAAATCGATAAATTCGATAACTGAAAACCGATAAAACCAAATATTTCTCACATTCTTACAGCTAGAGTTACCAAATTTTGCACGCAGATAGCTAGTCATGTCCCTGAAAAAACTGCATCAAAATTTTGGATGCCACGCCCACTCCTTCCGTCCCCATCATCCCTGCTCCTTGAAACTGGAAACGCCTATAGTTTTTACATTTTTTGGGCTAGAGATACCAAATTTTGTGTCAAGATAGATATTGACGTTCCACAAAAAAATGCATCAAAATTTTGGATGCCACGCCCCTGATTCCGCCCCCATCCCCCCCTTCACCATGAAATTTGAAACGCCAATAGTTTTCACATATTTTGGGCTAGAGCCACCAAATATTGTGTCAAGATAGGTACTGATGTTCCCCATCAAAATTTGGATGCCACGCCCCCTGATTCCGCCCCCATCCCCCTTCTACTTGAAATTGGAAACACCTATAGCTTTCACATTTTTTGGCTAGAGCCACCAAATTTTGTGTGAAGATAGATATTGACGTTCCTCAAAAAAATGCATCAAAATTTTGGATGCCACGCCCACCTAAGCCACCCGCCTTATAAAATCGGAATCGGCTATATCTTTAACAGTTTTTGAGCTAGAGCCACCAAACTTGCTAGGAAGATTGATAGTGACAGTTAAAAACATTTGATTCAAAATTTTGGATGCCACGCCTACCTCTGCCGCCCACCTTTTAAATTTGGGAGTTAAGTTATCTTCCACAGCTTTTGAGCAAAAGTCACCAAATTTGGTAACATGATAGCTGGCGATGTTTACCACATGGCCCACTCCCTTCGCCCCTGCATTCCCCCTTATCAACCGTTCTTTTACAGGTATCAAAGTATTCCGCAGTCGGTTTCGTCCGACTGCAACGTTTTTACTTGTTTTTTTTTTTTTTTTGTTCAATAAATTAAAAAATATAAAATATTTACGGAGCTCCAAAAGATTGGCCATTTGCTTACCAGTTTGCGAGCTTAATATTTTTGCACCATTTCAGTAAATTATTGACGCTTCCCATTGCCGGTCATCTGAAGCCACATCCGAATGTCAGATTGCTAACGATGCTGCCCTTCAGTTGATTGGCTTAAAGGTATTCAGGTGCGAAAAGAAAAATGTGTGTTAACTTCTTGAAATTAGCTATATTTTTAAAGTGTTTTATGCTTTGCATTATGTTGATTAAAAACTTAACCAGTTGACTAACTTATAAGATATCAAAAATGTTTATTTTTGCTGATTCCGTCATATTTTGCATCTAACGATTTTATTTCATTAGTGATTTTAGTCGATTTACCATTTTATGATTGAGAAAAATAAGTCAAAAGGATACAAGCATCCCAAGCATATGCTTAATATGAAATTGGATTTTGTTAAAAAAAAAATTATTGTTACAAAGAATGCATAAGCGATACTATTATATTTTTTAAAATGTTTTCACCAAAGAAATAAAAATAAATAAATGAAAACGTTGAAAATGGGCTTAACCGACATCAAAATAGATCTATACCAATATTATAACGTGTGTTAAAGATACTGCTTACAATGGGAATATGGGGGCGGTATTGGTGGGCGTGGTCTATACAAATTTTCGACGCTGAATTTTGGGCGACGTTATTAACAAGAAACCAAACTTCAGCTTAAAAACTGTGCACTTTTTTTTAAAGTGAAAGTAAAGGAGGGCGTGGCACACAAATAGTTGATACAGTTCTTAGATTGACGTCACGAGCTATAATAAAACGCCCCCCAAAGGTCTACATTTAAAAGGTTTTCAAGGTCGCTACCAAACCGAACAAATGTTAACTCCGCACCTGGCAAAAAAAACCCTTTAATGCCTAATTGCAGTGATGGAGACAACACCGCTATAAGCCTTGAGCTTAAACCAGGAAGTGTATGACTTAGATCCACATACAAGGGCCACACTCGTTATTGAGGGGTTTGACATTTAACTGCGAGGCAACGCTCACCCACCTCATTATCGTGTGCAGAAGAACTCAATGAACTAGATAATTTTCACAGAACACCAATAAGTTCATCCCGGTGCATCACTCCCTGGGGCTCCCCTCCCCTTCAATTCAAACCTCAAACGAGTCATGCCTCCAGAGCAACGGCGACGAAAACAATTCATGCAACAAAATATACGTAGGCAAGACCAAATGCAAGCTTAAAACAAGAATATCACAGCACAAATCGGACATAAAACTAAGAAACCAACAAAGAATACAAAAAAAACAGCTCTATCTGCGCATTGCGCACAAAGCAGACATACACCGAACTTTGAGGAAACGTCAATACTGCAACAAGAACCACATTACAACAAACGCTTTATACCCCGATTCCACTAGAGCCCAATGCACGGATGTAATTGGAACTCGGTAATGCAGCATCTATTTGAATTAGATTCCTATGTAGTGAAACTGAATCATATTCAATTTCGCTCAGCTGGAATCGACATCTCCCAGTTGATAAATTATTTACTGTTACGAAGATGCTCATCTTTCGTTAACACAGGAGCTTAACAGCACTTTTAGCAAAAAAAAATACCAAATTTCATATCGATATTTGGTTATGAACAGTGCCAAATTTAATATAACAGAAAATCAAACAGCTGTCAGCGGCTTTTTGATCGGATTTCTGTTAAAACCAGGGACCGTAAATAATGATTATTTTTTTTTTTTTAAACAAAAAATTCGCACACTTGTAATGGACCTAGAAAAAAATGATGAACACCCATATATATATTCTTGTTCAATCTTCTCATATCCGCATTGATTTTTAAATTTCAGATTTATTTGGTTTTTCTTAAATGATAATCATTATTTTTGAGTAATTTTATAAAACTTAGAACTTATGGTATAACCTTATTAAGGATCCAAAATCTACCCATCGGTATTACCGATTACCGATAACTTTTTCATTTTCCGATATAAACATGTGATCGATAACACTAAAATTGTGAATATCGAAAATGTGAAAAATTATTTTGAAACTTTATACAAAATTATGCAAATCTGTGGAAATTTCATCGAAATCTTTTGAGAAACGTCAGAGTTATCGAAGATCAAAGTTTACTCACAGCTGTACACAATGTGATAATGATTTTTATTTTGGACCAAAAAGCCATAAGAAGCGCCTGGGAATGTGTTGGCACCGAAATAAATAAAGATGGTGAGTTGATTGCTTACTTTTATAATAAGCATTTATTTTAAAAACATATCATATTTTAGCTGCCGAATGCAAGACTGCGTGGAACGCACTTAAAGACAGCCTGCGTTACCACCGTGTTAAAAAGTTAAAAAGTGGAAGCGCTGGTGGAACCCAGCAGAAGCAGCAGAGTGTTGGGGACGCCGTCGACTGGGAATTCGCCCAATATATGGATTTTTTTGCCAAGTTTGGCTGCGGAAAGGTGGACAATCTCAAGCGGTTTCGCTGAAAGTGAGAGCGCGGCAAGTTGCTCTACGCCTTTGGCGTCGCCGGCTGCAGACTCTTTGGAGTTCTTATTCGACGACAGTAGCGCAACAGTTGACAACGAGCCCAGCACATCAAGTGCGTATAGTTACAAAAAAAAAAAAAGCCCAAGACAAAGGAGTTAGAGCAGAGTGATCAGCAACTGGTGGGCATTATTGATAAGTACTTAAATGCCCCAAAAATATAAAATCGCCCTGTATTTCCATTTTGGAATACTCTATTAAGTCGACTTCCGCCTAACTTAGCCACTGATGTGGAAGTCGAAATCACTAATTTAATATATAGCAAAATTAAAGATTATGAGTTAAGCCAGATTGAAAAAGAAAAACAATAAAATTGGAGCTATAATAGAATTCAATGTTTTATTTAATTCAAAACACCAGCAGAAATATTTTGCCAAGGAACAGAACCTTCGCTTGAGTTAACATATTCCTTTATGTTATTTCTAACAAATTTTGGATAATCTTCCAGGCGTCCCCTAATGCTATCCGACCCAAGATCAGGAGTGCTTTCAACTTGATACGCCTCTTGATCCTGAGACCTATAATCAATTGGATTTAGGCGCATGAGCAAGTTGTGCAGATAACAGCAGGCTGAAGCTATTTTTTGTGCTCTTTCAGGGTGACACCTCAAAGTCCTTTGCACAGCCATCCATTTGGCGCTCAAAATGCCAAATGCATTTTCAATGCAACGGCGACCTCGGCTGAGTCTATAATTAAAAATACGTTCTGGCACGCTGAGTGAGCGCGACCCGTATGGCTTCATAATCCTCTTGTGAAGAGGAAACGCATCGTCTGCAACAATAAAATATGGTGTGTCAACTCCATTGAGAACGCTGTCTGGCGGAAAATGTAGATTACCTGCCAAAATTGCTTTCCCAAGCGAGCAATGTGAGAAGGCGCTCATATCGCCTTCGCTTCCGTAAGCACCAACATCAATTTAGGTAAAGCGACAAGATGAGTCGCAAACAGCCATTAGAATAATGGAAAAAAAAACCCTAGATGAAAAAATAATTGATTCCATTATATAAATGCGTAAATTCTCATGTTGTGTAACTTACTTTATAATTGTAGAAGGCGCTGCCACTGTTTGTTGGTTTTACTATGGCTATGTGCTTGCCATCAATTGCGCCAACTGTGTTTGGAAAGTTCCACTTGGTCATAAAATCGTTGGCCCACATTAACATATTTGCCTGTGTCCAAATTGGAATATCGTCTTTTAAAACAATGCAAATAGCATTACATACGAGGTCAATCGTTCGACCAACATGTTGCGGACTAATGCGGTATATAGAGCTAATATGGCATTGCAGATATCCAGTCGCAAAATATCTAAAATACGTTGTACCATATGTTCACTGTGTATTTTCAATTACATTATTAACATACTCACTCTAAAACCATTGCAAACTTGGCTTTCAATGGTATCGCATCAGGACGAGTATTCATTTTCGGCACCAAGTGCGGCTCTACCAAATTGAATAGCCAATTAAAACACCTCTCATCCAAGTGAAAATTTTGGTGAAACACAGCTGGGGTGTATATCATATTCTGAAACTATTAAAAATGTATAAGATAATTTACATACATATGTACAAGCTATCTCAAGACTTACATCGTTTTTAAAGCGTCCCTTTTCACCCCTTTTTAGTAAATATGGGTTCACCCAACATTTACGGCGCGGCAAGACTCGGTTTAGCTCATTAGCTTTCCTCCTTCTCCTTAGAATCATGAAAGCAGCTAATGCCACCAAGAAATCACAATTTTCCATGTTTTTTATTTTATTGTTTACAATTTGTTGTCACAATCATCAATAATCAAATAATGTGACCAACAAATATTTACATTTTGCCATATAAAAAATTGACAAATATTTGGCACAGCTGGTCACACTAACTTTATGTGGAACCTAACGAAATAATTGAGCACTTTTCATAAATGAAATTTTTTTTGCTGGGAATGGGCCTTAAAATAAAACTCAACATTGACGGACGGCTAATGTGTACGATTTTTCGCCAATATTATTGCATAACCTCATAAAGGAGCCAAAAATTTACACATCGGTATAATTTTTTTTTTTACCCTGTTCCCAAAAAACGGCATTTCACATTTTCGATATTCACAATTTTAGTGTTATCGATTACATGTTTATATCGGAAAATGAAAAAGTTATCGGTAATCGGTAATACCGATGGGTAGATTTTGGATCCTTAGTAAGGTTATACCATAAAATTGGTGAACAATCTTATACATTAGCCGTCCGTCAATGTTGAGTTTTATTTTGAGCGATAAAAATAAAAATCATTAATAATGATAATTTTTCATTTTTATTTTTTTTGATCAGCTATAATGATTATGCTCTAAGTCTTATAAAATTACTCAAAAATAATGATTATCATTTAAAAAAAACCAAAAAAATTGAATTGTAATCATTAACAAGAATTTTTTTAAGTATAACTTATAATGATTACGGTCCCTGGTTAAAACAATACGCTGTTTCAGTTGGATGGATAGTGGAACGACCTGCATTACCGACTCGCCGTTATGATAAATGAAGCCTAGTGGAATTGGGGTATTACACTTGACATGTTACATATGTAGATTAAACTTACCAAACGACAAGCGACTAAACATCAAAACTGACACCGACAACTGTGCGCACATATACAAACACTTACTTAAAACCATAGATTAATGAACCTAAAATAGATTGGAAATTAGCAGTGGTCAGTTTACAGCCCTGTTAATTAAAACGCATCCAAACCAGCTCGTCTGACTTAACGAAACTCTGCTTTACTCCTCAGCGACGCGCAGCTGATTTTGTTTTGATTCTGGCTGCTATGCTGACTCCGCGACGTCCCGCCATATCTGATTTGCTTTTACCATTGTTTTGTTTTGATTACTGATAGCTGTTGATGAATTCCGCTTTCGACTGCATGACCGCTGACATGCATACATACAAGCACATCTCATAGTATGTATGCATTTGATCACACAGCATTTGCTTTGATATTTGCTGTTTTGCTTGTTCTTGCGAGCTGGGTCTGTTTCTTTATGCGAAAAAAGGGTATAGTGGTTGTGTAAAAAAGTATGTAACAAGCGAAAGTAAGCAGCTCTGACCCCATATAAGATATATATTCTTGATCTGTCTGTCCATCTGAATGAACACATCGATCTCCCAAGCTGACACTTGCATTGCTTTTTTTTTTTTCTGAAGCAAATTTTCTAAATGCGTATTTAAGTCTTCTAGGTCCACAAACACATGCTCCTCAACATCTAAAATGTTTTTCCCTCGTTGCCGTTTACAACAGGGCTCATAGAGAGTTATTGTATATTCATTTTGATGTGCAACATGTAGCGGAATCCCCGTTAAGGTTGGCAGCACCATTCGGCGATAGTGATATGCCGATGATAGGTTATTTTGGCTTTGAGAAATCCAAATCAGCATAGCTCGGTCATAAAAGTTATTCTGAAGTTAACTTATTCCAAGTTTAACTGGACATTGAGAAAATGGGCCTTAGTCAATATAATTACTAGCACATAAGTGTAGTATTATGATTACTAATTTTAGTATTGGCTTACAATATACCTTTTAATTAGTATTAGTACTAGTTTTGAATTAAGTAATGTAAAATGCCTGAAAACGTAGGGGGGCTTCTCACGTAGAAGTTTGAACGTAGTGGGTAGTTGTAGGTAGTTTTTAAGCGTAGAATTGAAACACTTGAGGTTCTACGTACTAATTGGAAGGAACTTTATTAACTTGTGACCTCTATGTGACACTTGTAAAATGTTACTAAATCGTATGTGATGTGAAGCCTATGTTAAAGGCTGCCGTCGGCTAGAAGGCTCGGCTTGTGGTGAGTTTCTAGCCACGGCAGCAGTGCTGCACGGTTAGCGGAATTCAGCTGTTTTGGCATAAACATACTCCCCCCCTTTGCAAGGATTGCAAGATTTGTACGGAAGGGGGGAGCGGAAATTATGCTGGAAGAAACGATGACCTTAAGCCGGACACGACCCCGAGAGCATCCAACCAAATATTGTGTTTTGTGCCACCGGAAGGCCATTCTGGCCGGGAACGAGTCCTGGCACCTAGAGCTCCTGGTACAGATCAGCTCCCAGCACCAGGGACACATGCTTAGGCACAATGTTGGCGAAATGTGCCTGGACGCTCTCTAGGATCGTTTTGGCTGGCGTCATCATCTGGACGCCGTCCGCTACTTTCAAGACCGCCTCCCTCGTGAAGGTAGCCGACCGGTCGTGGAGGAACACCGTACAGGCCTCACCCGCACCGACGCTGGTGACGGATAGGCCGAAGCCCTTTGCCAGAGAAGCCCTGATGCGGCTTGTCGGATTGCACGGGTCCACGAGCTCGGCCACCTTGAACGAAGTCGTCCCGTTGTTCAGGAAGAGGGAGATGGTCGGCAGGAGCGTAATCCGCTTGAACTCCAGCAGCGACACCAACGACGTTGACATCGCTGTCTGGGGACTCTTTGCTGGGGTTGCGGTTCGCTCCCTGGATATTTTCAAACGACGCTGGATTGCGGATGGGGCGCCGGAAGTGGATGCTGCTATTCGGGGTGACTCGGAGAGGTGGAGCAGCGTGTGGTGGTCCTCTTGGCGCTTCCGACATTTGTCCTTGCTCCTGCTGGTGCCTCCGGAGTGTTGATGCGCCAAACAGTTCGGGCAATACTTGTTGATCAGCACTGCCCGGAGCCCGGCAGCTGCAGAAACCGCTTGCACTTACGCAGTGGATGGGTGGCACTGCAGGTACGGCAACGGAAGGGTTGGACTCCGCGTGCGCGACGTGTCTCCAGCGCTTGTGCCTTCCTTGGTGCCATTCTGTATAACGAGAAATAAATAGGAGAAAATGAGGGGACGAGGAAACGCGTTAAGAACTGGGATCGGAAGTGTCCGTCGAAAGTAGGAGTAATTTCGCGGCTGGTCGCTTTAAAACTCCTTGGCTGGTGAGCACGTCCACCACCCGGACCTTATTGTCCGAACCAGGATAGGTGACTCTGACACGACCTAGACGCCACTCATTGGCTGGGAGATTATCTTCTTTCTTGATAACCATGTCGTCAATTTGAAGATCTCGTGTCGGGGATTGCCATTTGTTGCGCTTGTGGAGCTCATTTTGATACTCTTCTGTCCAGCGTTTGCAAAATTGCTGATTTAAAGCCTTCAAACGTTGCCATCGGTTAATAATAGATGAAGCCGTCTCATTGATGTCTGGCTCGGATATGCAAAGAAGAGGGGCCCCCGTGAGAAAGTGACCAGGGGTAAGCGCTAGAAGATTGCTAGGATCCTCTGACATGGGTGAGATGAAACTGGAATTCAGACGATCAAGATGGATCGCTCTTCTACTGAAACATACAAAGACGCAGACGTACCCCTTAGTTATTATGCAGGCCCTGCCTGTATAACTTTTTATGTCAAAGGGGCCCGCGAAGTGCACACCCGTGTGAGTGAATGGCCTGGAGAAGGTGGCTCTATCATCGGGTAGGTCTCCCATAAGTTGGGTTTGAGGAGCTACTCACGGATTTGATTAGATTCTTGAGCTATGGAATCCAGTATTTGGACCGGACAAGGCGCATCGTCAATTGGTTCCCACCATGAAGCGATATGCGATGGGTAAAATGCACCAGAAGGCGCGAAAATCGGACTTCATATGGGAGGAGAATCGGATGGCGCTCGTCGTATGTCAGAGCTTCGGAATGACCCAGTCTTCCACATGCTCTCCTAATTCCCTTTTGGTCAAGATACGGATTCAGGTTGTGGACGCTGCTTGACCTTGGTATCTGCTTCTTCTGGGGGAGACAGCAGTATGCTTGGGAATACCCTGATTGCTGCGTGAGGATTATCAACCTTTCTTGGGAGTCAGTCAATTCCTTGCTGCTAAGCTCTTTTGGAGGGGAGACCGCTTTCTCCCTGCTGCGCCGAATGAACCTCAGAATGTAGGCCATGACTCGGAGCGCTCTATGGAAGCTGGAAAAGCGGTCGAGGAAATCATGACATACCAGAGACGTGTAAAGTGTTTTGGTTATGTAGGGATCGTCAAATTCTTTCGACCAGCGCTTAATGAACCCCAACGTACTAGAGGCTCGATTTGCTACTGAAGAGATATGCTTGTGAAATTTAAGTTTCGGATCAGAAAGGATACCTATGTCATCAACAAATTCAATGCGATCGAGTGGGCTTCCATCAAGAAAATATATATTTCAAAAAGGAAGGCATCTATAAATAGACATGACTTTACATTTGTTGCAATTAAGATTTAGTAAGTTAACACGACACCACTTTTGAAAATTATCTAAATCAGTTTGTAGTTTTTGAGCAGACAACAGAGCAGTACCCGACATGCATAATTTTACATCGTCAGCATACATCAGCACTCGAGAGTGGTCAATAACAGATGGAAGATCATTGATGAAAAGTGTAAATAATAAAGGTCCAAGGTGACTTCCTTGCGGAACACTGAAAGTGACATGAACCACCTTAGAGACAGAACCATTAAAACTGACTCTCTGTGTTCTATGAGTTAAATATTCCCTTATCCACCGAATAAGATTGCTTGGAAAACCTAACAGATGAAGTTTATGAAGTAAAAGGTAGTGATTAACCGAGTCAAATGCCTTGCTGAAATCAGTGTAAATAACATCCGTTTGCATTTTATTTTGAAAACCATTAACAACTAGTGAAGTAAATTCTAACAGGTTAGTGGTAGTGTGAGAAGCTGTGAATGCTTCTCACAAAAGTAGTATAATTCGACTGGGCTGTTTTTGGTTGTATGGAATAAATATATATACACATGTGGTATACATACATATATATATATATTTATAAATACATATAAAAGTAAACAAAGCCGGCGGCCGAAACACGTATAAGGAGACATGCCGCGGCCGGACCTGAGTCGCGGCGAATTCGCATGCTGTCTTGCTCTGACGCCCGGTGTCAGCGCTTAGGTACGTGTCTCGCAGCTAGGATGGCTGGACACGTACCGTTAATGTGGAGGACAGAGTGCCGTTGGTGTGTGAGCAGTGCGATCACCGTTTATAGTGATCACTGTCATACCAACGGCGGGCGTGAGTCGCTACGGCCAGGCACCGTTGTTGCCAAGGGCCAAAATGACCATCACGCCACCTTTGCCCTTCCTTTGACATTGGCGCTGACAGGCCCCGATCCAGCGAGGCAGCAGCGCGTATAAAAGGAGCTGCCGACCGACGGCGCGGGATAGTAGAAATCGGAGCGATCAACGCGCAGCTAAAACACGGCCGGTTCGAGAGTTGCTAAACGCGTCAAGTGAAGTACGGAAGAATATTGAGTGTCCGAGTGAAAGTGGAACAAGGATTACAAGGACATTTCAAGGACTTTACACTCCACACAAGGAGCCAAAGGTAGTCCTAAGCGTTTTGTGAACTATTATAAGTGCGCTAAGTTACAAAGTTGTAAATAGACTAAGTGCGGGTTCGTGACTGACTGAGGTCAAGCGCTACGAAAGACTTGTCCTGAGGATACAACTTGCAAGGCGAATCCTTGCCATCCGCGCGTCGAGTTAGTGTGCCTGGCGTAAGACAAGGTGAAGCGCACGTACACCAGCGAGTAGGAGTGCTAATGGTAGCTTCTTGCGGAGACAAGAAAGCCAATAGCGAAACCTGGCGTAGCTGGCGTAGTACGCAACAAACCTAGTCCCGTAGGCGAGACTAAGTTCGATCGTTGACTGGCAGGAGAGCCTGTTGTAGGGTGTTCCAAAGGCAAGGGTAATAGTATCGCGAGGCTAGTCCAGCGCGCAGCCGAACTAGAGTTAAGCAAACAAGTGTAACAAGCAGAAAAATACCGATTCAAATACAAAGATATTTCATATAAACTAAAAGCACCAAGTGTTCTAATTGTCGCAGCGCCACGAATACAAATTTGTTGGCACGTACGCTCAGCACCGCAAGAGCTAGCCCAGCTTATATTCGGGATAACCGAAGGTACGTTACAACTGGCGCCCAACGTGGGGCTCTGCGAAACTAGTGTACCAGGTGTTTAAAGTTATATAAAATATAAACAAAATGGTGCGTTCGTGGGTGTACAATTTAAAAAAGGAACAGTTAATAAAATATGGCACGGAATTTGGTCTGGAAATGGCTGGGACAACCGACATGATGCGGAAACAGTTTGGAGAGTGGGTGAGTAAAAATGAGAGTTCTCTAATGCACGGCCTCCGTATCAGCGAATTGGCAAAGCGATTCGGTCGCCTGTCGCCAAGCAAAGAACTCGAGTCGGCGATCGAAGAGGAGGAGGAAGAGAAGGAGCTTGGCGCTATCAACGTAGCGCGGCTGAGCATACCTTCGACCAGCGCAGCAGCTCGAGCAAGAGACTCCCAGGAGACTCACCGATCACCGTGGAATTCGGTCCAGCAACCGCAACATGAACCTAGTTTCGAGCGAAGACACGATCGCATAAGCACTGGCATGGAATACCCGAGGGTGGCAAAACAGGTACGGGAATGAGGTTTTAGATTCGACGGGTTGTCGAAACCTCTAGAATTCTTGGAGCAGGTGGAATGGTCAGCGGATACATATGGGCTGAACCTGAACCTGATCCCAAGAGCCATGCCGGAGTTGCTCAAAGGGATGGCATTAAAATGGTATATCGCCAACAACCAACACTGGACGAGTTGGGTGGGATTTGTGCAGAGTTTTCAAGAATACTTCCTACCCAGAGACTATTTTGAGAATCTGGAAGATGAGGTCCGCAGAAGACGGCAGAAGTTGGAGGAGCCGTTCAAGATTTATATGGTCGAAATGCAGACACTGATGCGACCGCTGCGGTTAGCAGCGGATAAAGAGCTGTTGAAAATCTATAACAACAGTCTCCCCGATCTGCGCGCGTATGCACGACCCTACCAGTTCTCAAATCTGGGAGAACTGATGCACCTGGCAGAGGCATTTGAGGAGTTGGAGAAGGATCGAGCGCGACTGCGGCTCGAACAGCAACAACTCCAACCCCAACAGGAGCGGTATCACCACCAACCACAGGGTCGCGGAGAACAACACAACAATCGCGACCAACAGGCAAATCGCAACAATCACACACGTTTTATGGCAATGGAGGAGCATCACACCAGAGAACGGGGATCGGAGCCAGAAAGACCAAGACCGGCACCGAGACTGCAGCAAAACAACAGCCAAACACACATAGAGAACCCAGGAAGGGCGTGTCGGGTGTGTGGTCAGAGCGGACATTGGGCGGTGGATTGCCGAAACCCAATGCTCGACTACTGCTGGGTTTGTGGCCGAATCGGGCAGCGAACCGCGACATGCTGTAAGTCGGGAGACGACCAGCGGCGTCCGCCAGCGAGGGGCGAACGGGAGCCGCCGAGGACCACCCCTCGCCATTAATCGGGAGTCTACAGAACGAGGGTGCGCAACTGACAGCTACTGTGCGAATCGGTGACTGTCAGTACAAGGCAACCATTGATACTGGGGCTACAAGCAGTTTCATCAGCGAAAACTGGCTTGTAGACTCAGTGGAATGTGCCGGAGAAGCGACACCAACAGACGAGTACGATAAGCTGACGGACGGAACAGCAGCGTCTTTGAAGAACTAGAAGCGGAAATTCGCTTGGGAAATCGCCGACTGGAGGTGAAGTTGCTGATATTGCCCGGCGTTATCGACGACCTCGTGTTGGGGTGGGATTTCCTGACGGGTATGGGCACTGTGTTGAAATGTGCAGGAATGGTGGTCACCATCCCGGCACAGCACTATGAGCGTGAGAATCTGGAGGAGAGACTGTCGGTGGCAGTTGTCCAGACCACGATCGAACAGCACACAGAGGTCAGCCGTCAGGAGTCCGGAAGTAGCAACAAAATCCAACACGAAGACCCCGAGATAGCCGAATTTTTGGATCGCGAAATTGCAGCGTTCGGCCGGCTAAAAGGGCCATCGCAAATTACGAAACACAAAATAGTGATGACCTACGACAGGCCAATAAAGCAGAGGTATTTTCCCAAAAATCCGAAAATGCAGGCCGAAATCAACCAACAAGTCGACGAATTGCTAGCAAAAGGCTGTATCGAACCATCAAACAGTCCACACAGCGCGCCCATAGTCATGGTAAAGAAGAAAACGGGCCAATGGCGGTTGTGTGTAGATTTTCGACAGTTAAACAGCCGATCGAAAAAAGACGCGTATCCACTTCCGAGAGTGAACCACATTTTGGATCAGCTCAGGGATGCCCATTTCATCATGCCAATGGGTATTGGCAGATACCAATGGAAAAGGAGAGCCGACCACTAACAGCGTTTACAGTCCCAGGAAAAGGATTGTACCACTGGAAGGTAATGCCGTTCGGTTTGCATTCGGCTCCAGCAACTTTTCAGAGAGCATTGGATCGCGTCATCGGACCAGACATGATGCCGCATGCGTTCGCATATCTGGATGACATCATAGTCATCGGACGGACCAGAGAAGAACACATGGAAAATCATAAACGTGGATAAGTGCGACTTTTTCAAAAAGGAGTTGAAGTACTTAGGCCACAGGGTGACCGACAAGGGCATCTGCACAGATCCGGAAAAGGTTGCTGCAATCGCAGAATTAAAGCCGCCCGGAAACGTGAAGGAGCTGAGGCAGTATTTGGGAGTCGCATCCTGGTACCGGCGTTTTGTACCAGACTTCGCGACAACGGTACACCCGCTAAACGACCTGCTTAAAAAGGGAGCAAAATGGGAATGGTCAGAAGAACGACAACAGGCATTTGAAATTATCAAAAGCCGACTGACACAGTCACCTGTTTTGGCATGCCCCGATTTTTCGAAAACCTTTTGCTTGCAGACGGATGCAAGCAACTATGGCCTGGGCGCGATATTGACTCAACCTTCGGACGAAGGTGAACGAGTAATATCGTATGCCAGCAGAACACTCAACGGAGCCGAAAGAAATTATTCGGCTACCGAAAAAGAGTGTTTGGCCATAGTATGGGGTATTCGAAAACTGCGGCCGTACTTGGAGGGATACCATTTCGTCGTGATCACCGATCACATGGCTCTGAAGTGGCTCAACTCGATTGAGAGTCCATCGGGTAGGATAGCGCGGTGGGCGCTAGAACTACAAAAATACGATTTTGAGATACAATACCGAAAGGGTAATCTCAACGTCGTAGCCGATGCACTGTCCCGACAGCCACTGCAAGAGACATGTGGTAGAGTGGTCACAACAACGGAAGGCATGGAGGAATCCAACGCAGGATGCAAATGGATTCAAAAGATGCGAGAAGAGATAAGGAAAAATCCCAGGAAATACCCGGACTACGTAGAGGAGAGCGGAAACCTTTACCGGCACATACCACATCGCGCAGGCAACGAGGAAGTGTCATCGTGGAAACTCTGCGTACCGAGCAGCAAGAGGAACCAGGTGTTGCTAGAGAATCACGACGCAGCAACAGCCGGACACCTCGGTAGCAGGAAGACGATAGCGCGATTGGCAACTCGCTATTACTGGCCCGGCTTGTACAGAGACACACGCGCGTACGTACATCGCTGCGAAGTCTGCCAACTGTATAAGCCAAGTCAGATGGCGGCTGCTTGGAAAATGCTAACGCAGATACCGGAAGAGCCATGGAGCACAGTATGTGCGGACTTTGTTGGGCCCTTACCCCGGTCCAAACATGGGAATACGATGCTTTTGGTGTTTGCGGAAAGATTCTCAAAGTGGACAGAATTGGTCCCTTTGAGAAGCGCTACAGCAGCATCGCTGCAAAAAGGATTTCGCTAGCGGATATTGGCCAGGTTTGGAGTACCGAAGGTGCTTATAACTGACATCGGAGCGCAGTTTACAAGCAAGGCCTTTAGAACCTACTTGGAAGAATTGGGGGTGCGACACCAGTTTACTGCACCATACACCCCACAAGAAAACCCAACGGAAAGGATGAATCGGACAGTGAAAACTATGGTGGCACAATATGCCAAGGATAATCAGCGGTGCTGGGACGAGCTATTACCGGAGCTGTCTCTGGCCGTCAATTCCAGCGTAGCAGCGTCTACCGGATACAGCGCGGCGTTCATAACGCAGGGGCGCGAACCGCGGCTGCCAAAAGCACTGTTCGACGAAGTCACAGTAGGCACCGGCAGAAACACGCAGACGCCCACCGAAAATGCTGCCAAGCTAAAGGAGGTATTCGAGGTGGTACGACGTAGCTTGAAAAAGGCGGCCCAAGACCAAGCTCGGCATTATAACTTGAGGAGACGGGCATGGAAACCGGCAGTGGGCGACAAGGTGTGGGCAAAGCAGCACCACCTGTCAAATGCAGCTGAGGGATTCGCTGCTAAATTAGCCCCGAAATTCTCTGGCCCATATACGATCACAACTTTCGTATCACCAGTTATAGCGAAACTAAGAAGCAAAACTGAGAAACGGGAACGGACAGCTCACATTTGCGACTTAAAACCGCATAGCGAGGAAGCGGACAAGGTGGGACGCAAAACACAGCAATACATTTTTTTTTAAAAGGGGGGACCATGTAAAATTTTCTAAAAAAAAAAAATGTAAAGGGGGGACCCTACGATTGCCCTGCCTAATAATTAAAAAAAAAACAACACGTAGATTTCTGAAAGCAAAAGAGTAGGTTATTAAAGTCGTTAAAGTGATGTACTTCATTTACTCACCTGAGTTTATATCTATGGAAAAATTAGGAAATCTGTATTAGTTAAAATCATGGAAAGTGGTTTTTGTTTTTAAAAAAAAAAAAAAAGGAAGGGTAATACATGTGCCATTACTGGTACATGTATGGAAAAAAAAAAGAGAGAAAAACAACAACAAACAACAAAGAAGCTAGCGCGGCGAATTTAAAAAAGAACGGGAAAAATACAGAGAGAGCGCTGACAAACATGGCGACCATAACGGTAAGGACACCGTTGATCACGCACTAACACAAACACACTTGAGTACTCACCAGAGGGTATAAAAGCGTTGGCTGCCATGCGTTCAGCCTCTTTGCCAAAAGAAACGCAAACAAGACAATATGCCAGCTTACGCACAATTGGGCAGCAGCGAGGGAGCGTCGACTCGCAATCCACGTGTTCGCGCGTTGCTGGAAGCACGCCGAGTGGCACCTGCACCCCGTCGGGTAGTACGGCGCAGGCGCGTTGCATTGCCACCCGTTCGTCGGCCGTTCCACCCGAGACAGCGCGTGGCACGCCGCCAGCGAGAGCCGTCGCCTGACGTGCTCGTGCTGATGGCGTCGCCGATGCGGGATTCGAGTGACGGAGAACGGGTGCGCCAGGAGCGGGCAGCGGAGGCTCGGCGCCGGTTGAACCGGTGGTGTGCGGAGCAGATGCACAAGAAGGGCATAGAGGAGGGCTGGTTTAACCGGAGGCGGTCGGAGTCTTCCACGGAGTCCGAGGCAGGCACAGGGTCCGAGCCGGAGGACTGGGGGCACCCAGCAGCTCCACCAACGCCGCCACCGGAATCACGTCTGGCGAGGCCACCTTCGCCCACACCAAGGATCCGGGTGGAGGAGGAGGCGGTCGTTGAGATCTCCTCGGAATCGGAGGCAGGTGGCGGCAGCTGCGACTCCTGAGGAGTACGTCGCCGCGTATGTGTCGTCGGTGGACGACGACGCAACCTCGGCCGAGGAGGAGAACGTTGGCGTGGTTAGCGCGGGCAGCGACGCGGAGGACCAGGAGGTGGCCAACGTCGGCGTAGTGGACGCGGATGACGACGCGCCGGGGGAGAGAGCGGAGGCAGCGCGGGAACCCGAGACCGCAACCCCGCACGGCGAAGGGATGACGGCAACGGCGACGAGGCGGTCGCGCTACGACGGAGCGGGCTGGTGCCACGAGGTGACGGTGGTCTACCGGTGGCACGAGCAGGCGACGTCACCCGCGCAAGGGTTCGTGCTGCGCGAAGCCACACCACCGCCGCGGGCCCCGTCACCGCCACCACCGTCCAGGATGCCGACGTTAGCGCCGCGGGAAGCTTCGCCGGACAACCTGGAAAGGGCACCGTGGGTTCGGCCCCAGCCGGCCAGCGAGGCTGCAGCGGCAGCAGAGCAGCGCGTGCCGGGCTCGCCTTCGCGTGGGGAGACGCCGCCTCCGCCCCCACGCTGGTCACCCATCCGGTTGCGGCCAACGTTGGCACGGCAGGCGTCTTGCCCTGGTCCTACGCGGACGATCCATCCGTCGCTGCAACGCCAACACTCAGCACCGAGCGGACAACCCACCTGGCGGGAGCTTATGCCGGAACAGTGGCCATCGGAAGTGGCCGCGGCAACCGGCGAGGGGCCGACGAGGCGAGCGTGCCGGTTGGTGTGGGTGCACGGGCACCGTGAGCGTACGGGCCGCGAACCGGTTAAAACGCGCACACACACTGATGAAAAGACAATATACATTTAAAAAAAAAATAAACAAAAAATATATAGGAAAAAAAAGCGTTTGGTACCTGAAAAGAAAAAAAGAAGAAGAGATGTAGCACCGACAGACGCTGGTAAATAGTGTAGAAACGGCACTTACCTGGGGCCACGGGGGGAAAACAAAGCCAGCGGGCATCGCGGGGCCAACTCTGGGTAAAAGAGAAAAGGTAATATCAACGGTAAAACGAAGATGGCAATCGTGGTGGGTTTTTTTGTACTTACTTTTTAGTTATATTTTCGCAGCAACAATTTGCCTCATCGGTTGTCAGTAGGGAGCGTTTGTCGATAGCCGGCGTAGATCGCCGCTAAGCTGGTGGTTATAAGGTCGGTGAACGGCCGTTGAGTTCGAAACGGCGCTGCGGATGGCGCGCTTATTCAAAGTTTGAATTTGAAGTGGAAGACTCCACTTCCGAGGAAAGAGGGGAGTGTGAGGAGCTGTGAATGCTTCTCACAAAAGTAGTATAATTCGACTGGGCTGTTTTTGGTTGTATGGAATAAATATATATACACATGTGGTATACATACATATATATATATATTTATAAATACATATAAAAGTAAACAAAGCCGGCGGCCGAAACACGTATAAGGAGACATGCCGCGGCCGGACCTGAGTCGCGGCGAATTCGCATGCTGTCTTGCTCTGACGCCCGGTGTCAGCGCTTAGGTACGTGTCTCGCAGCTAGGATGGCTGGACACGTACCGTTAATGTGGAGGACAGAGTGCCGTTGGTGTGTGAGCAGTGCGATCACCGTTTATAGTGATCACTGTCATACCAACGGCGGGCGTGAGTCGCTACGGCCAGGCACCGTTGTTGCCAAGGGCCAAAATGACCATCACGCCACCTTTGCCCTTCCTTTGACATTGGCGCTGACAGGCCCCGATCCAGCGAGGCAGCAGCGCGTATAAAAGGAGCTGCCGACCGACGGCGCGGGATAGTAGAAATCGGAGCGATCAACGCGCAGCTAAAACACGGCCGGTTCGAGAGTTGCTAAACGCGTCAAGTGAAGTACGGAAGAATATTGAGTGTCCGAGTGAAAGTGGAACAAGGATTACAAGGACATTTCAAGGACTTTACACTCCACACAAGGAGCCAAAGGTAGTCCTAAGCGTTTTGTGAACTATTATAAGTGCGCTAAGTTACAAAGTTGTAAATAGACTAAGTGCGGGTTCGTGACTGACTGAGGTCAAGCGCTACGAAAGACTTGTCCTGAGGATACAACTTGCAAGGCGAATCCTTGCCATCCGCGCGTCGAGTTAGTGTGCCTGGCGTAAGACAAGGTGAAGCGCACGTACACCAGCGAGTAGGAGTGCTAATGGTAGCTTCTTGCGGAGACAAGAAAGCCAATAGCGAAACCTGGCGTAGCTGGCGTAGTACGCAACAAACCTAGTCCCGTAGGCGAGACTAAGTTCGATCGTTGACTGGCAGGAGAGCCTGTTGTAGGGTGTTCCAAAGGCAAGGGTAATAGTATCGCGAGGCTAGTCCAGCGCGCAGCCGAACTAGAGTTAAGCAAACAAGTGTAACAAGCAGAAAAATACCGATTCAAATACAAAGATATTTCATATAAACTAAAAGCACCAAGTGTTCTAATTGTCGCAGCGCCACGAATACAAATTTGTTGGCACGTACCCTCAGCACCGCAAGAGCTAGCCCAGCTTATATTCGGGATAACCGAAGGTACGTTACAGTAGTTGATCTTTTTTTCAAGAATCCATGCTGGCACGGTGAAATTAAAGGTCTGCAAAAATGTTGTAATTGAGAAGTTATTAATTTCTCAAACATTTTTGAAATAGCAGACAATTTGGATATACCCCGATAATTGTGAACATTAGACTTGTCTCCTTTTTTATGGAGCGGAATAATAAATGATTCTTTCCAGATATTAGGAAATGTGCATATTTCCTTAGACAAACTCAGCAATTTATGCAAAGGCTTTAAGAGACCATCAGCACAGTACTTAAGCACACAGCTTGGTACACCGTCAGGTCTCGGAAAAAATACCGGCTAAATACCCTGTAGATCACGTAGTAATGAACACTCCGTGATACTTGGTTCAAAAAGGCAATTAGAGGCATCAACCTGATACGGGTAAGCAGATCAACATGATTATCAATTAAACTGTATGTTGTTTGAAAAAATTCGGCAAATAAATTGGCAATGGCCTGATCCGAATTGGCCGACTTGTTTTCAAAAGATTCATTAGACGGAAGTGTTGATGACTTTCGCATCGCATTAACGAAGTCAAAGAACCTCTTAGGATCTTGCTGAAACTGTAGTCTGCACCGACTTAGGTAATTCTTATACCATGAGTTATTCATAACTGAAAAACTGGAGCGCACAATCAAGTGTGATGAGAAGTCAACAGAAGAGCCAGATTTTCTGAAACTCTTATACAACTTAGATTTTCGATTTTTAGGGGCTGTCAACTCTCGTGTAAGCCACGCAGGTTTGTTTTTCCTACTTGGCCTACCACAAGGGACACACATGTCGAATAAATTATCTATAGTGTTATAAAAAATTCTGATTGCCGAATCCAAGTCATCAGAACCATAGAGGGACGACCAGTCAGCCAGTGCCAAGAGCCGGGTAAGTTTTACAAAATCGGTTTTCCGAAATTGACGTACTCGGCTTAATGGTTCTCTACACTGGCGTAAGGCACACTCAGGCAAAGTGATCAACACCTCCAACGTCGGGTGGTATAAGTCTTCAGGAGTAGATGTGGGAAGGGATCTTGACACAGATAGGGTTGATGGATCCAAAGCAAAATCAAAATCAAGCATTCTACCAAGAGAATTCGGAATACCATTGATTTGACTAAATGACATACCAAACAAACCAATCAGAAAATCATTCTGCACCATGGGGGTCAACACGCTTGAGTCCGGACTAGAAATCCAGGTGGCCTCAGCAATATTAAAATCTCCAAGAACCACGAGAAAATCGCGATCAGAAAGCATAGAAGAAATGGAAAGTATTGCTGACAAATGTTCACTGTAAACCGAGTTGTCAGATAAAGGTGGTATATAAGAACAAGAAATGTAAATACCAACACCATTTTTATTTAACTTTACAGCAACAAACTCTATATCCATAGAATATATAAATTACTGTTTCAGAGGGAAAGTCATTAACAGCAATAAGAACCCCGCCACCATGGCGCAGAGTTCGTTTTTTTTCGATAGATGCAGAATCTGTTTGATAATATTGCAGAACCACGTTTCGGTGAAGGCAACGACATGAAAGGGAATAGAATGACTAAGTACTAAGTTTACTACAAAGTCCTCTTACATTCTGATAGCCCAGTAAGAGGGAGGTAATCAACTGTGTTAGTTTTGTGCTACTAAAGTGGATGCAACAGGCGGAGCTCTCCTAACATTGTTATTATTATTACTTCGCCTAATGACGTACTCCTTCACTATGATGTGTGGCGGCCAAAACTTTTCAGAAAAAATCGTTGAGAAATGTTCCGGCGGAACATTCAGCTTAAAGGACGATGTATCGCGGGCGAGCTTGAATTTAAATTCGTCGACAACAATTCGTGGGGAATCAATTTTACCTTTTATATATATGTTGTGAAAATTGTTTGCTTTCTTTTAGCTTGCTTCAGAAGTCAACAATGTATGCATGCATTTATATTTGCACTTGCATATGTTAATATACATATATGTACAACAACAATTTACTTACATATGTATGTACTTACATATGTGCATTTGCAACACCAACCAAAGTTACAAATGCCAGCTCTAAAATTATATCAAAACAATGGCAAATGGTAGATCAAAACATAATTTTCTTGTATTTCTATGTATGTATATGTTTTTGTGTTACGTTTGATAATTAGCAAGTAGCTAAAACCACCCCCATAACATATTCTGGTGTGCAAAATTTTTCTAGACGCACCAAGTTTTGTTTAAATTGATTAGTTTTAAGTCAATGACACCAGCAAAAAGTAGCAGTGCGGGCCCAACAACAACACTAACAACAACAACAAACGCTACTTGGGTTGTAAATCAATTGTCAAAGGAACCCAAATCTGAAAAAAAAAGAGTTGTGCATGTACATAAAATTATGAAATTTAAAATTTCAAGCGCATTATTCACTTATTTGTGTAAGCACTTATTCATTACGAACCTTTTTTTTATGACTTTGCTTGTGCTACGCGAAAGTGTCACTGCGCATTTGTTTTGTTTTTGTAAACTCGCTCGCGATCAAACCCTCAGCTTGTGCGACAATTAGGCGCCAGCAGTCAAAGTGCTCCACGATGTATGGGAGGTACTCGAAGGAGTTGTCCTAAATAAAATTCCTTTCTTAGTGCTCAATTACTACATGCATGGAAAATTTTGGGAAAGTTTCAGCCTTCTAGCTCTTTTCGTTTAGGTTGTGGCAATGTAGACAATCAGGTCAAACTCTTGTATATATATAGATATAAAGTTTCAGCTCCACATCTGCAATATTCGACTTTATGCCAGTTTTTTGGCGATTCGACCCACAGTGCAGCGTGATAAATGAGTGGGAAGTCCAGTCTCTGATGCTGCACGTGTATATCCTGCATAAAGTTTTAGGCGGCTCTTTGGGTTTGGGACCGAGAGCGTGATTCACATGTACGACGCAGGCATGCATAGATTTGTATACAAACTTATGTAAACGCCCTTTGCTTCTTCGAAACTGTATATCAATAATGTTAGTGTGTTACGTTTTGTCTGAGTTATATAAGCAGCAATTAGGCAAATCCACCCCTATACAAAGGTTTTCGAGTTTATTTACTTTCGCGCAAAGGGCTCCATGTAGAAACACAATTACAATTACATGTATGTACATTCATATGTATGCAACTTTGCATATATTTAAAATTAAATTTTCTTTCGATTCTATTTGTTAGTGTGTTTGTATTTTCACGGAATATATCTGGTGAAAATTTTTTGCTATCTTTTAGCTTGCTTCAGAAGTCAATAATGTATGCATGCATTTATTTTTGCACTTGCATTTGTTAATATATATCCTCTAGTTCGGCTGGGGCTGTTATTGTCTTTTTGTCAACACTGCTTTGCACCCAAAACGTCAATGCGTCTAGCCGAAAACGATTGAAGCCGAACGCTTAACAGAGAGAGAGAGAGAGATAGAGAGAGGCGGACGCTGTCATGTTCTGTCATGACAAAAGTGTGTAAAGGTATTGAAAAAGGGGTATTCGAATTTTTACACACTCTGTCAGCGAAGAATTTCATTGAATACTAGTGGCGTGCATTGCAATGAGCACTTATCATTAAAAAAAACAACAAATTTCATAAATAAACTAATAATATAAAATAAAACTAGTACAAAAACAATCATTTCACTGTTAAATATTTTAGATTTTGGGAAGGGTATGCAAACGTTGTGATATAAAAGTGTGTGCGTCGTGTAAATGTCAAAAAGAATGTTTGACATTAATTTTTCGGCTGGCTGGCAAACGCAAAACAAGTGAGTTGTGATATTGTGATTTGTGATATTTTAACTGTTTTGTAAGTGCAATTGTGGTTTTCGATTTTGAAAACATTATAATGATTGGGGAACGGCAAATGCGGCGGCTAAAAGCGATAGAAAGGGAGCGTTTAGGGAATTAATGTGCATTGAAAACATATTGGAGCAGCATGAAGAAGAGCGTACGCTCGCTTCAGCTTCGCACGGTGCGCATGCACTTGATATGCAACAAAACTTGGACGATGACGAACTGGATTGTGCTATTGATAAAATAAGCTTGACGGACAAGTTGCGAAATTGGTTTTTGATATACAAACCCAGATGCGATTGTACCAAAGAGCTTATAAAAATATTAAGGGGTGAAAACTTGGACGTTGGCGCTTTTTATAAGTTTGCCAACGAAACCAAGCCTACAATTTAAAATATGATGCGTTTAAACAATGTTGAAAATGTGCCAATTTGTCCGATCGGTGTGTTCCTAGGAAATTGTAATGAGTTTCTTGGCGACTTTTGCTCTGAGTTAGCCGAAGTTGTAAAAAGCGGTGTTGTTGTAGACGGAAAAAATATTTCTGTACAATTTCGAGCTATTGTGTGTGATGCACCTGCGAGAGCATTTATTAGTGGTACTCCTGGCCATACGTCTCGCCATGGATGTGCAAAATGCTCTCAAGAAGCAAACAAAATTAATTCCACTTTGACATACAGCACAGAGTCGGGGGTATTATTAACTGACGCAGATTTTGCAACCAGAAAATTTCCTGCCCATCACACTAAGGAATATTTAAAGCAAAAATGCGCCTTAGAGAAAATTGGTGTTCGTATGGTAACCCAGATACCCTTAGACTACATGCACCTTGTTGAACTAGGTGTCATGAGAAAATATTTGGTTCGGCTTCAAAACAATTTGGTTAGGAAAAAAATTTCCGATATTAACAAAAAGAATGTGTCTGATAATTTAATTTCAATGCGTAGCCATGTGCCGAAGGAGCTTGTACGCAAACCGCGAGCATTAAATGAACTGCCACATTGGAAAGCGACTGAGTTCCGCCAATTTTTGCTGTATACTGGCATAGTCGCTTTACAAGATGAAGTCGATGATGACCAGTACTATGTATTTTTATTGTTACACTGTGCTTTCAGATTACTATGTAATCGACAGCAACGCAATGAAAACTTGGAAACTTCCCAACAAATGCTTAATTTTTTGGTTGAGAATTTTCCTAAGATTTTCGGCGATGACAGTGTATCATATAATGTACATAGTCTGTTGCATGTACGCGAAACAGTTCAACATATCGGCGATCCGATTGCTGGTTCCGCATATGATTTTGAAAATTATTTGCAAATTCTTAAAAACTCCGTCCGAAAGCAAACGAAAATTCTGGAGCAAATACACCGAAACATTGTTCAGTCTAATTTTATAGTCCCAACTATAAATGAATTCCCTATAATAAGGGGGAAAAATTGTATTTTTAAAGAATTAGTTTTGTCTTCCGATTGTCCTAACAATAACTGTTATATTAAGGACAATATCCCTATTTGCATTGAGTCGTTTTCAAATAATTCTGAAACTGTACTCATAGTTGGTCGGAGATTCAAAGATTTAAGTCCATTTTTTTACGACCCAATAAATTCCCTAAGTTTAGGAATTTATTTAGCAAAAACGGATACGTTAGGTGAAGTCGAATCATTTCAATTCTCAGATTTCGAGTCTAAGGCTGTTGGGTTACCACACAAGGGTGGGTTGTTGCTTCTGCCACTTCTCCATTGTTATAAATGTTGAATAAGAAATAAGAAAATCTTTTGTCCTTTTAAATAATAAAATATTAAGCATCACTATATATGTATACTGTATTGTATACTGTAGTATTGTGGTGGCGTCAGCGTACTTCCCGGGTGATGTGGCGGATGCCCCCCCACCAGAGGTCCAGGATCTGGTCCTACACTGTAGCAGCAAAAAACTACCCTTGCTGCTAGGATGCGATGCCAACGCACACAGTGTTGCATGGGGAAGCACAGACAACAACAGCGGAGGTGAGTGTTTACTTGATTATCTAGTATCTGGGGATCTCACCGTCTTCAATGTGGGGGCTGAACCCACTTTTATTACTAAAACTAGGGCCGAAGTGCTCGATATCACTTTCGGCAATGAGGGGGGCTCCCGGTTGGTTCGCAACTGGAAGGTCTCCTCAGAACCGTCAATGTCGGATCAGAGAATCATTCTTTTCGACATTCATAGCAACCTCAGTTTCAGCAGGCTTATCAGAAATCCACGACGGACTGACTGGTCACTCTATCAGTCCTGTCTAGGATTAAATCTGAGCAGACTGAACCAGAGTAGAAGAATATCCTCTCCTGAGGATCTTGAGCAACTCTCAGAAGAAGTAGGCGTGACTATCTTGGATGCATATCATGCAAGTTGTCCTGCCAAACAAATAGACTCCAGCAGGGACAATCCTTGGTGGAACAAGAAGCTAGGGCTGCTTCGAGCAGAAGTTAGGAAGCTGTTGAACACAGCTAAAAAGAGTAGCACTAAATGGGAATTATATACCAAAAAGCTGACAGAGTATAACAAGGAAATCCAGTATAGTAAGCGGGCTCACTTTCGGAAATTCTGTTCCAACATAGAGCAAGCCGCACCACCGGCCAGAGTGTTTAGGGCGATCTCAAAAAGCAAAGTACTCTCTGAACTTTGCCTGAAGAGATCGGATGGTTCATTCACAGAGGATGAGAAGGAGAAGGCGGAACTCCTCCTGCAAACTCACTTCACTCTATGCAGAACCATTTCAAGCGCAGACAGCAGTTACGAAAGGATCCCCAACAGGAGACCTGACTGGAGCCTGGCTGCAGCGATCGTAACTGAGCAAAAGATTAGGTGGGCAATAAGTACACACAGCCCCTACAAAGCTCCCGGGATGGATGGCATCATTCCCATCCATCTTCAGAAGGGTGTTGAACAGCTAATGTTGTTAATTTTAAGTATTTTCCGGGGGAGCCTGGCTATGGGCTACATTCCTAGGGCATGGAGAAAGGCTAGGGTGATCTTTATCCCGAAGGTGGGGAAGAAAGACCCATTTCATCCCAAATCCTTTAGGCCGATCAGCCTAACCTCCTTCCTGCTGAAAACCCTCGAAAAGATTGTGGATAATCATTTTAGATACTTGCACTTGTGCAAAGTCCTCTGCATGCGCATCAGCATGCTTATAAAGAAGGTATGTCAACTGAATCGGCTCTCCTGAGCCTGGTTGACAGTGTCCAGCGCTCTGTAAAGGCTAAAGAGGTGGCACTTTGTGCCTTTATGGACATAGAGGGTGCTTTTGATAACACAGCTCATGATGTTGTGGTTAGAGCACTCTGCAGAAGAGGAGTTGAGGCAGGACTCACGTTCTGGTTGGGTAAACTCCTTGACAGTAGAAAAGCAGTAGTTACTGTCAACTGTGTGACAGTTAGAGCTCAAACCACCAGAGGCTGCCCGCAGGGTGGTGTCCTATCACCACTTCCCTGGAGCCTCGTGGTGGATGAGCTGCTAGATAAACTTACAGGAAATGGGTTCGATTGTCAAGGCTATGCCGATGACATCACTCTAATCTGCAAAGATAACTTTGAGAGCACAGTGTGCGATAGGATTACACTGGGCCTAAAACTCAGCTTAGACTGGTGCAGAGACGTGGGGCTGAATATTAATCTAGCGAAAACCACAATTGTCGCCTTGACCAATCGTTATAAATTGAAGTCCATTCGTCCCATAACCATTGGGGGTTCAGTAATACCGATCTCCACTGAAGTCAAATATCTGGGAGTCATCCTAGACATGCGACTACTGTGGAGACAACATGTGGAACATTCCGTTCGCAAGGCCACAATGGCCTTAATGAGCTGTAGATCTCTTGCAGGAAAAAATTGGGGAGTGTCTCCAAAGATTCTACTGTGGATGTACGTTGCTATAGTGAGGCCAATAGTCAGCTACGGGGCTGTGGTTTGGGCTAAGCGCGCTGACCTTGATGTCACGAGAAGGCAACTGGGCAAACTCCAGAGACTTGCCTGCACGTGCATCTCGGGTGCTATGCGCACTTGTCCATCCACAGCTCTGGATGTGCTACTCGGACTTCCACCACTGCACTTGTATATCAAGCACAGTGCGCGCAGATCTACTATGAGGATTACAGGGGCAAGACCAGCTGACTCGGCTGCGACTGCAACTGACCTGTTGCTGGAATATCCACAGGATGTTCAGATGGCCCAGTTCAGTTTTGATAAACTCTTCAAAACGGAACTCAGCAACAAGTCGGAGTGGACCAACATGTCTACCACCTATGATGTGAAACCACATGCTATTAGATGGTACACTGACGGCTCACTGACAGAGGGCGGTGCGGGTGCGGTTGTCTGCGGACCTCGACTCAAATATCACGAACCTCTAGGGAAATTCGCCAGCATTTTTTAAGCTGAAGTGCACGCGATTGAGAGATGTGCCTCTTTCAACATCGGGAGGGGTTACAATCGTAGAGACATAGCCATTTTCTCAGATAGTCAGGCAGCAATCAAAGCACTCAGTGCACACAAGATTGTTTCCAAACTAGTATGGCAATGTATAGGAACACTCAATAGGCTTGGGAGTAATAATAAAGTAACCATCTACTGGGTACCACGGCAAGCGGGGATCCCCGGCTAAAAAGGGGGCTAGCACGCCTTTCCATGGTCCAAAACCTTTCTGTGGGCTGGGCCCAGTGGTCATCAGTCAGAGCAGTCATGCGGATCTCATGACTGCCTGCGAGTACTTCTGGCGATCGACGCAAGGGGCAAGGCAGAGTAAACGTCTGCTAGGTAGCTACAACAGCAAGAGGACCAGGGACTGTTTGGAGTTGAGCAAAGGATCTCTCCGAATAGTCACGGGTTTCTTGACCGGGCATTGCAGACTGCACAAGCATCTGCGAAATCTTAAGCTAGGGGAGGAGAGTCTATGCAGACTCTGCTAAGAGGAAGACGATACTCCTGAACACCTACTTGAGGAATGCCCAGCTATTAGTCGGTTGAGGCTGCTCCACTTGGGGGGTCTTGCACTTACCACGCAGGAAATGAGGGCTCTTCGACCGGGCGACATCATCGCATTTTGCGTTCGATTAAACTGATCGAGGAGCTTTAGCTCAGTTACTAGGACGAGGGCACAATAGACCCTAGTGGTCGCAGTGCACCACCCTCAGGCTAACTATTATTATTATTATTATTTATATATGTATACTAACTCAGCAATTTGCAAAAAAAATACCAAAATGTCGAGCACACAAAAAATAAAACGTTTTGCCTCAACTCCACTGCGTAAGTAAATCAAAAACCATGCAATTATCTTTTTATATGTATTTTAACATTTGTTTTAGTTTATATCAATACAGAAGAAAATATTAATTGCAACAACAACTGCACCTGCACATCCATTGTGCGTAACTAAGTTGAAAAATCGATATTCAGACTTGTAATTATATCCATTATTTACACAATTTTCAATTAATTAATTATTTTGTCTTTTTCTAGAATTGATAAAAACTCAAGAGGCGAATATGACTGGTAACCAAAAACCTTCTTTATAAAATTATTATATTTGTAACATTTATTTATTTTTTTGTTAGAATTGTTAAAAATTCAGGAGGAAAGGCACCAGGCCCAGATGAAGTTAATGGTTGAGCAGCTGGCAAGCCAAAATGTGCTCCTGCGGCAGCTGGTCACATACCGAAAAGAATCAGAAGAAGTATCGGAAATCTTTCCTCTCCAAACGGAGCAGGATTTATTAAAGCTAGAGGATACTTTAAAAAGCGAAAACAAGCAAACATATGTAAGTAAATCAGCTGAAATTATATTTTATGTATACATATGTTACATATGTTTTATTTCTTTGTTTTGCAGGTAAAATCAATGAGAAATCTATTGGCCCCGATCGGAGTTAAAAGAGGACTGAACCGCATATTGTCGGACAATATTATACAGCAGTATAATATTCATGGAGTAAAAGAATAGAAGGGGTTTATTACACTGCCAAATTATTACCGCGCGCTCCTTGGTAATACTTTTAGAAATAATGCAAAAAACATTTACTTATATAATATTTTTTCTACAATTTTATTCCAGACTCCATTCCGAACTCAGCTAGTGGTAATGTGGAGGAGGAGCTGCGCCTCGCCATTGCGAGCCAAAAGAAAAGCTTTTTTAAAAAACAGTCGCTAAAGCGGAAGGCGGCGGAATCCAATGAGTAATTTATCAAATTTAATTTTTATAATTACGTAAATAAAATTCAATTTAATTACGTCGCTCTATGCATGGCATTGAGTCGGCCTAGCAACAATTACGTATCTCTATGCATGGCATAGGGACAAACGAGCGACAATTACGTCGCTCTATGCATGGCATTGGGTCGGCCTAGCGACAATTACGCCGCTCTATGCATGGAATTGGGTCAAACGAGCGTCAGTTACGTCGCTCTATGTATGGCATTGGGTCGCCCTAGCGACAATTACGTCGCTCTATGCATGGGATTGGGTCAAACGAACGTCAGTTACGTCGCTCTATGCATGGCATTGGGTCGGCTTGGCGGCAGTTACGTCGCTCTATGCATGGCATTGAGTCGGCCTAGCAACAATTACGTATCTCTATGCATGGCATAGGGACAAACGAGCGACAATTACGTCGCTCTATGCATGGCATTGGGTCGGCCTAGCGACAATTACGCCGCTCTATGCATGGAATTGGGTCAAACGAGCGTCAGTTACGTCGCTCTATGTATGGCATTGGGTCGCCCTAGCGACAATTACGTCGCTCTATGCATGGGATTGGGTCAAACGAACGTCAGTTACGTCGCTCTATGCATGGCATTGGGTCGGCTTGGCGGCAGTTACGTCGCTCTATGCATGGCATTGAGTCGGCCTAGTGACAATTACGTATCTCTATGCATGGCATAGGGACAAACGAGCGTCAGTTACGTCGCTCTATTCATGCCATTGGGACAAACGAGCGGCAGTTACGTCTCTCTATGCATGGCATAGGGACAAACGAGTTTCATTTATTGTCGCTTCCCTGCATGTTATTGGGTCAACCCAGCGTGCATTGAGAAACGTTAACGGTTTGAGCGGACATGCCCGAACAAAATACGTCAATCGAACGCATAGTGAGGGGTATAACCGAGCGTCAACGACATTCACAAAAGCGTCGACGAAACGTTAATACAGTGTTGCTCGGCCGAACTAGAGGGTATGTACAATGTACTTACATATGTATGTAGTTACATATGTGCATTTGCAACACCAACCAAAGTTACAAATGTCAGCTCTAAAATTATATTAAAACAATGGCAAATGGTGTATGTGCGCTTCTGTGTATGTGTGTGTGTGTTACGTTTTGTCTGAGTTAATAATTAGCAATTAGGTAAAACCACCCCCATAACATAATCTGGTGTGAAAGATTTTTCTAGACGGACCACCTTCTTCCACTGCTCGAGCTACTATTGGCCGTTGGGGTCGCTCCGGTCGCCTTGCTAGATCGGGCGCATCTGCTTTCGCGGTTTCAGCGGAGCGCTTATTGGCAAAACCGACTGACAGGCTCGGTATTTTGTTCAGATAGGCTCTACCTTCCAAAATCTTCGTTTCAGCTCACTTCACATTGCTGACTGCATCCTTTGTGAGGTCACGCTTCACTTCCGTGAGCCGAGCCTTGATTTTTAGGACGGCCTTGTATTGGGCTTTGGCTCTTTAGCCCTCCTTTGTCTTTTAAGGCCCGTCCTTACAGGAGGTATTGGTACCTTTTGAGTCTAGAGACCCGCCATGTGAGTCGCAATCCGTTCTTCCAGGACTTTGGTGTCGCGCCACATTTTGGGTTTAGTTACGGCAGTAGCTTTAAGGCCTGCTCAAACCAGTACGGAGGGTGGATTGCTGGCGACACGCAGAGAGGATTTTTGCCCCCGTGCCCGCCGGTGGTGGCACCATATTCCACCGACGTTTGGGCTGACATCCCAGCCCGTGTTTAATCGTCCTTCTTCTCCATGTGACTTTTTAGTTCTGGGAAGTCTACCGATAGCATTTTATCCTTGCTGCCAAGGACCTCAAACTATTGTTCGTTCCACGCCCTCGCAATGCCAAGGCGTTTGCGAGGAGCGAAGCTCACCTTAGCTAGGCATTGTACCTTCTCTCCACAGGCAAGCAGAACAAGTACCTTTGTTCGTTTCAGGACCGGACGGGATCTATGACCTTGGTTTGTTGCGAACCCTCGCAGTACCAAGGCCTTTGAGAGGTATAGAGCTCTCCTTGGCTAGACAATGATGCCTGCTGCCTCAGTTAGCCCCATACCCTCGCAGTACCTGGCCCTTGAGAAGTAGCGGAACTCGCCTTAGCCAGATGCCGCCCTGTCCCTCCACAAGGCAAATAGCACCAGTATCCCTCGTTTGTTTCGAGGCAGTACGATGCCCATTGCCCAGCCGGCACCCTCGAGGAGGGCTCAGTTGAGGATTTTCGCCAGCCGTCAGCTACTCTTAGTTGACAATAAATAAATAAAAAAAAGAAGCTTTAAAAGGTGTTTGTTACTTAAATGTATTGGCAAATTCACAAAAATTGTACAGTAACTACTTTACTGTAGCGGATAAGTTCACATATTAAAATAAGGAGTTAAGCTTAAGATTTACTGCGTGATCAAAACTTAATGATATTAAAGGGATCTAGGTTAGTTGTATGTTATTGAATAATAGTTTCTGTTATAAATAAAAATCTAATATCCAAATTTTTGTTTCACATATGTTTACAGAACACAAGTTTTCTAAGTATACATCAAGCAATATAGCAGCATCAAGCATTGCCGCATCATTGAGTGGTCTTAATTGTCATCTCTGTACGGGACATAATATACACTTTCTCTTAAGTCTTCTTACTGATTTAACAAGTGTGGGACAGGTTTGGTTAACATTCAACAAGCAAGCTACCTTTTGCTACATTATTTTTTCTTTAATGATAGGATCAACTAAAGCAGTGCATGATACTAATGGAAGCTATATTTGAAGAGCACAGTCGCAAGTTACATCATAAAGAGAAACTAACGCTGTTTAATTGATGTTCTAATGCTCGATATAGCCAGCGACTTCAAACACATATTGTGTCACCTTTGTCCAACCAAGAATCGCAAAAGGAATAACATGAAATAAATAATGTAAATATTGGCAAATACTTAGCAAACAATATTTAAGATTTGTGTTTATTTTTACTATGAGCTTGCATGGATTTTAGCCATCCTAATACATAATTATTTGAAACTGAGCTAAAGCTATCAAACTACAGAACAACGCCAGAATCCACTTAATACATTAATATGTTGCATACAATCTTAAATTGTTGATTCAGTCACTCTTTAAGTATATTTACTAAATTGAACAAACTTTCCGTTACATTTTTACATATTTTACATAAATTAGAAAAGAAAACTAATGTATGTAACAAAACACAAGGGAATGTTATAGTTAAAACTACCTGACGGGAGCCTTCAATGCCATGACACCATTAAAGCCATTAAAACTTTCTGTTAAATTATCTTTATTCAATGAAAGTAGTCCAAATAAAATTACTTTTTCAAGTGCGACATAGGATCGCGAGAATTTTTGCTTAACAAGTGAGTATTAATAAAATTTAGTATTTTCCACATTCATTCAAGAGCTAACAAATTCCAAAAGACTGCATAAAAAACCTTTATGCAATATCTGTTAAATACATTTGGTTTTAGTGTGTCAAATAAAATTAAAATAAAATAAATTCTTTGAATATCCATTGACTAAATCTGGCATCAATGCAGTGGACGCATGCAAATTAAAGCCAGTTGGTTCCTGCGGTAGATCTTATTTCGAGACGTTCTTCTGAAATGTAAAACTAGGCGGAAAAAGGCTTTTCTTCTGCTAAAAATCCTTCGTAGGGTGACTTATTTATGAAAAATTAATTTGTTTGCAACGTTCGAGAAAAAAAATGTTTTATTCATATTATTCATTCATGGGCATTAAAAAAATTTTGTTAAAAACTCTTTCACTTTGAATTTCCTTTTACAATTTTTTTTTCTTAGACCCGTTTTACACGATGAACTTTTCTGATGATTTATTTTTTCATTCTGTTTTAAAACTTCTTCGCAAATCTGCTCGCATTTTCACGATGAACTTTTTCATTCAATTGTTTCTTTGTAAATGCAACTCTGATTTAAATTTATTGTCGATAAGCATACATTTCGCCCCGAATTCAACAAGTTCTTTGGCCCAAAACATTTTTATTAATAATTTATAAGCCACAACAATGTATTTACTATTTGCGCTAATATTTACTTGTGCGATATTTCGTATCGATAACTTTATTATTCACATCAAACACTGTGCAACTCTGTGTTTACATGCAATCGGAAAAAGGCAAAGCAAAATGAGAAAAATAAATCATTCCTACAAAAGTCATGTAGCATTGCTTGCAGTTGTTACCCCTCTACTCCCTTTGAGTACAAGCGAATGTTTCAGTAGCAAAAACTTCATCGTGTAAAACGGGTCTAAGTGTAGTAATTTGTTGGTTAGTGAGTTTGTTATACTTTGATACCGAAGGTCTCATAGTATATTGGTTTTGTGAAATGTCCGTCATGGTGTTCGTCTGTCCGTCTGTCTGTCTGTCCGTCTGTATGAACGCAACTTTTTTCGACACCCGTAAAGCTAGAGACTTGAAACTTCGCAATTATGTTTGTCTATAGGCGCGACAGATAAAGTGTCAAGATTGGGGTGCCACGCCTACTAGGAGGCTGGGAAATCGATAAATTCGATAACTGAAAACCGATAAAACCAAATATTTCTTACATTCTTACAGCTAGAGTTACCAAATTTTGCACGCAGATAGCTAGTCATGTCCCTGAAAAAACTGCATCAAAATTTTGGATGCCACGCCCACTCCTTCCGTCCCCATCATCCCTGCTCCTTGAAACTGGAAACGCCTATAGTTCTTACATTTTTTGGGCTAGAGACACCAAATGTTGTGTCAAGATAGATATTGACGTTCCACAAAAAAATGCATCAAAATTTTGGATGCCACGCCCCTGATTCCGCCCCCATCCCCCCCTTCACCATGAAATTTGAAACGCCTATAGTTTTCACATATTTTGGGCTAGAGCCACCAAATTTTGTGTCAAGATAGGTACTGATGTTCCCCATCAAAATTTGGATGCCACGCCCCCTGATTCCGCCCCCATCCCCCCTTCTACTTGAAATTGGAAACACCTATAGCTTTCACATTTTTTGGGCTAGAGCCACCAAATTTTGTGTGAAGATAGATATTGACGTTCCTCAAAAAAATGCATCAAAATTTTGGATGCCACGCCCACCTAAGCCACCCGCCTTATAAAATCGGAATCGGCTATATCTTTAACAGTTTTTGAGCTAGAGCCACCAAACTTGGTAGGAAGATTGATAGTGACAGTTAAAAACATTTGATTCAAAATTTTGGATGCCACGCCTACCTCTGCCGCCCACCTTTTAAATTTGGGAGTTAAGTTATCTTCCACAGCTTTTGAGCAAAAGTCACCAAATTTGGTAACATGATAGCTGGCGATGTTTACCACATGGCCCACTCCCTTCGCCCCTGCATTCCCCCTTATCAACCGTTCTTTTACTGGTATCAAAGTATTCCGCAGTCGGTTTCGTCAGACTGCAACGTTTTTACTTGTTTTTTTTTTTTTTGTTCAATAAATTAAAAAATATAAAATATTTACGGAGCTCCAAAAGATTGGCCATTTGCTTACCAGTTTGCGAACTTAATATTTTTGCACCATTTCAGTAAATTATTGACGCTTCCCATTGCCGGTCATCTGAAGCCACATCCGAATGTCAGATTGCTAACGATGCTGCCCTTCAGTTGATTGGCTTAAAGGTATTCAGGTGCGAAAAGAAAAATGTGTGTTAACTTCTTGAAATTAGCTATATTTTTAAAGTGTTTTATGCTTTGCATTATGTTGATTAAAAACTTAACCAGTTGACTAACTTATAAGATATCAAAAATGTTTTTTTTATTTTGCATCTAACGATTTTATTTCATAAGTAATTTTAGTCGATTTACACTTTTATGATTGAGAAAAATAAGTCAAGCATATGCTTAATATGAAATTGGATTTAGTTAAAAAAAAAATGATTGTTACAAAGAATGCATAAGCGATACTATTATTTTTTTTGAATGTTTTCACCAAAGAAATAAAAATAAATAAGTGAAAACGTTGAAAATGGGCGTAACCGACATCAAAATAGATCTATACCAATATTATAACGTGTGTTAAAGATACTGCTTACAATGGGAATATGGGGGCGGTATTGGTGGGCGTGGTCTATACAAATTTTCGACGCTGAATTTTGGGCGACGTTATTAACAAGAAACCAAACTTCAGCTTAAAAACTGTGCACTTTTTTTTAAGTGAAAGTAAAGGAGGGCGTGGCACACAAATAGTTGATACAGTTCTTAGATTGACGTCACGAGCTATAATAAAACGCCCCCCAAAGGTCTACATTTAAAAGGTTTTTAAGGTCGATACCAAACCGAACAAAGGTTAACTCCGCACCTGGCAAAAAAAACCCTTTAATGCCTAATTGCAGTGATAGAGACAACACCGCTATAAGCCTTGAGCTTAAACCAGGAAGTGTATGACTTAGATCCACATACAAGGGCCACACTCGTTATTGAGGGGTTTGACATTTAACTGCGAGGCAACGCTCACCCACCTCATTATCGTGTGCAGAAGAACTCAATGAACTAGATAATTTTCACAGAACACCAATAAGTTCATCCCGTTGCATCACTCCCTGGGGCTCCCCTCCCCTTCAATTCAAACCTCAAACGAGTCATGCCTCCAGAGCAACGGCGACGAAAACAATTCATGCAACAAAATATACGTAGGCAAGACCAAATGCAAGCTTAAAACAAGAATATCACAGCACAAATCGGACATAAAACTAAGAAACCAACAAAGAATACAAAAAAAACAGCTCTATCTGCGCATTGCGCACAAAGCAGACATACACCAAACTTTGAGGAAACGTCAATACTGCAACAAGAACCACATTACAACAAACGCTTTATACCCCGATTCCACTAGAGCCCAATGCACGGATGTAATTGGAACTCGGTAATGCAGCATCTATTTGAATTAGATTCCTATGTAGTGAAACTGAATCATATTCAATTTCGCTCAGCTGGAATCGACATCTCCCAGTTGATAAATTATTTACTGTTACGAAGATGCTCATCTTTCGTTAACACAGGAGCTTAACAGCACTTTTAGCAAAAAAAAAATACCAAATTTCATATCGATATTTGGTTATGAACAGTGCCAAATTTAATATAACAGAAAATCAAACAGCTGTCAGCGGCTTTTTGATCGGATTTCTGTTAAAACCAGGGACCGTAAATAATGATTATTATTTTTTTTTTAAACAAAAAAATCGCACACTTGTAATGGACCTAGAAAAAAATGATGAACACCCATATATATATTCTTGTTCAATCTTCTCATATCCGCATTGATTTTTAAATTTCAGATTTATTTGGTTTTTCTTAAATGATAATCATTATTTTTGAGTAATTTTATAAAACTTAGAGCATAATCATTATAGTTGATAAAAACAAATAAAAATGAAAAATAATCATTATTAATGATTTTTATTTTTATCGCTCAAAATAAAACTCAATATTGACGGACGGCTAATGTGTACGATTTTTCGCCAATATTATGGTATAACCTTATTAAGGATCCAAAAATCTACCCATCGGTATTACCGATTACCGATAACTTTTTCATTTTCCGATATAACCAAGTGATCGATAACACTAAGATTGTGAATATCGAAAATGTGAACAATTATTTTGAAACTTTATACAAAATTATGCAAGTCTGTGAAAATTTTATCGAAATCGGTTGAGAAACGTCAGAGTTATCGAAGATCAAAACTTACTCACATTGTGTACAGCTACAATGTGATAATGATTTCTATTTTTGTCGCCAGGACCAGGGACTGTTTGGAGTTGAGCAAAGGATCTCTCCGAATAGTCACGGGTTTCTTGACCGGGCATTGCAGACTGCACAAGCATCTGCGAAATCTTAAGCTAGGGGAGGAGAGTCTATGCAGACTCTGCTTAGAGGAAGACGATACTCCTGAACACCTACTTGAGGAATGCCCAGCTATTAGTCGGTTGAGGCTGCTCCACTTGGGGGGTCTTGCACTTACCACGCAGGAAATGAGGGCTCTTCGACCGGGCGACATCATCGCATTTTGCGTTCGATTAAACTGATCGAGGAGCTTTAGCTCAGTTACTAGGACGAGGGCACAATAGACCCTAGTGGTCGCAGTGCACCACCCTCAGACTAACTATTATTATTATTATTATTTATATATGTATACTAACTCAGCAATTTGCAAAAAAATACCAAAATGTCGAGCACACAAAAAATAAAACGTTTTGCCTCAACTCCACTGCGTAAGTAAATCAAAAACCATGCAATTATCTTTTTATATGTATTTTAACATTTGTTTTAGTTTATATCAATACAGAAGAAAATATTAATTGCAACAACAACTGCACCTGCACATCCATTGTGCGTAACTAAGTTGAAAAAATCGATATTCAGACTTGTAATTATATCCATTATTTACACAATTTTCAATTAATTAATTATTTTGTCTTTTTCTAGAATTGATAAAAACTCAAGAGGCGAATATGACTGGTAACCAAAAACCTTCTTTATAAAATTATTATATTTGTAACATTTATTTATTTTTTTTGTTAGAATTGTTAAAAATTCAGGAGGAAAGGCACCAGGCCCAGATGCAGTTAATGGTTGAGCAGCTGGCAAGCCAAAATGTGCTCCTGCGGCAGCTGGTCACATACCGAAAAGAATCAGAAGAAGTATCGGAAATCTTTCCTCTCCAAACGGAGCAGGATTTATTAAAGCTAGAGGATACTTTAAAAAGCGAAAACAAGCAAACATATGTAAGTAAATCAGCTGAAATTAAATTTTATGTATACATATGTTACATATGTTTTATTTCTTTGTTTTGCAGGTAAAATCAATGAGAAATCTATTGGCCCCGAACGGAGTTAAAAGAGGACTGAACCGCATATTGTCGGACAATATTATACAGCAGTATAATATTCATGGAGTAAAAGAATAGAAGGGGTTTATTACACTGCCAAATTATTACCGCGCGCTCCTTGGTAATACTTTTAGAAATAATGCAAAAAACATTTACTTATATAATATTTTTTCTACAATTTTATTTCAGACTCCATTCCGAACTCAGCCAGTGGTAATGTGGAGGAGGAGCTGCGCCTCACCATTGCGAGCCAAAAGAAAAGCTTTTTTAAAAAACAGTCGCTAAAGCGGAAGGCGGCGGAATCCAAGGAATAATTTATAAAATTTAATTTTTATAATTACGTAAATAAAATTCAATTTAATTACGTCGCTCTATGCATGGCATTGAGTCGGCCTAGCAACAATTACGTATCTCTATGCATGGCATAGGGACAAACGAGCGACAATTACGTCACTCTATGCATGGCATTGGGTCGGCCTAGCGACAATTACGCCGCTCTATGCATGGAATTGGGTCAAACGAGCGTCAGTTACGTCGCTCTATGTATGGCATTGGGTCGCCCTAGCGACAATTACGTCGCTCTATGCATGGGATTGGGTCAAACGAACGTCAGTTACGTCGCTCTATGCATGGCATTGGGTCGGCTTGGCGGCAGTTACGTCGCTCTATGCATGGCATTGAGTCGGCCTAGTGACAATTACGTATCTCTATGCATGGCATAGGGACAAACGAGCGTCAGTTACGTCGCTCTATTCATGCCATTGGGACAAACGAGCGGCAGTTACGTCTCTCTATGCATGGCATAGGGACAAACGAGTTTCATTTATTGTCGCTTCCCTGCATGTTATTGGGTCAACCCAGCGTGCATTGAGAAACGTTAACGGTTTGAGCAGACATGCCTGAACAAAATACGTCAATCGAACGCATAGTGAGGGGTATAACCGAGCGTCAACGACATTCACAAAATCGTCGACGAAACGTTAATACAGTGTTGCTCGGCCGAACTAGAGGGTATGTACAATGTACTTACATATGTATGTAGTTACATATGTGCATTTGCAACACCAACCAAAGTTACAAATGTCAGCTCAAAATTATATTAAAACAATGGGAAATGGTAGATCAAAAGTAAAATTTTCTGCGCTTCTGTGTATGTGTTTGTGTGTTACGTTTTGTCTGAGTTAATAATTAGCAATTAGGTAAAACCACCCCCATAACATAATCTGGTGTGAAAGATTTTTCTAGACGGACCACCTTCTTCCACTACTCGAGCTACTATTGGCCGTTGGGGTCGCTCCGGTCGCCTTGCTAGATCGGGCGCATCTGCTTTCGCGGTTTCAGCGGAGCGCTTATTGGCAAAACCGACTGACAGGCTCGGTATTTTGTGCAGATTGGCTCTACCTTCCAAAATCTTCGTTTCAGCTCACTTCACATTGCTGACTGCATCCTTTGTGAGGTCACGCTTCACTTCCGTGAGCCGAGCCTTGATTTTTAGGACGGCCTTGTATTGGGCTTTGGCTCTTTAGCCCTCCTTTGTCTTTTAAGGCCCGTCCTTACAGGAGGTATTGGTACCTTTTGAGTCTAGAGACCCGCCATGTGAGTCGCAATCCGTTCTTCCAGGACTTTGGTGTCGCGCCACATTTTGGGTTTAGTTACGGCAGTAGCTTTAAGGCCTGCTCAAACCAGTACGGAGGGTGGATTGCTGGCGACACGCAGAGAGGATTTTTGCCCCCCCGTGCCCGCCGGTGGTGGCACCATATTCCACCGACGTTTGGGCTGACATCCCAGCCCGTGTTTAATCGTCCTTCTTCTCCATGTGACTTTTTAGTTCTGGGAAGTCTACCGATAGCATTTTATCCTTGCTGCCAAGGACCTCAAACTATTGTTCGTTCCACGCCCTCGCAATGCCAAGGCGTTTGCGAGGAGCGAAGCTCACCTTAGCTAGGCATTGTACCTTCTCTCCACAGGCAAGCAGAACAAGTACCTTTGTTCGTTTCAGGACCGGACGGGATCTATGACCTTGGTTTGTTGCGAACCCTCGCAGTACCAAGGCCTTTGAGAGGTATAGAGCTCTCCTTGGCTAGACAATGATGCCTGCTGCCTCAGTTAGCCCCATACCCTCGCAGTACCTGGCTCTTGAGAAGTAGCGGAACTCGCCTTAGCCAGATGCCGCCCTGTCCCTCCACAAGGCAAATAGCACCAGTATCCCTCGTTTGTTTCGAGGCAGTACGATGCCCAATGCCCAGCCGGCACCCTCGAGGAGGGCTCAGTTGAGGATTTTCGCCAGCCGTCAGCTACTCTTAGTTGACAATAAATAAATAAATAAAAGAAGCTTTAAAAGGTGTTTGTTACTTAAATGTATTGGCAAATTCACAAAAATTTTACAGTAACTACTTTACTGTAGCGGATAAGTTCACATATTAAAATAAGGAGTTAAGCTTAAGATTTACTGCGTGATCAAAACTTAATGATATTAAAGGGATCTAGGTTAGTTGTATGTTATTGAATAATAGTTTCTGTTATAAATAAAAATCTAATATCCAAATTTTTGTTTCACATATGTTTACAGAACACAAGTTTTCTAAGTATACATCAAGCAATATAGCAGCATCAAGCATTGCCGCATCATTGAGTGGTCTTAATTGTCATCTCTGTACGGGACATAATATACACTTTCTCTTAAGTCTTCTTACTGATTTAACAAGTGTGGGACAGGTTTGGTTAACATTCAACAAGCAAGCTACCTTTTGCTACATTATTTTTTCTTTAATGATAGGATCAACTAAAGCAGTGCATGATACTAATGGAAGCTATATTTGAAGAGCACAGTCGCAAGTTACATCATAAAGAGAAACTAACGCTGTTTAATTGATGTTCTAATGCTCGATATAGCCAGCGACTTCAAACACATATTGTGTCACCTTTGTCCAACCAAGAATCGCAAAAGGAATAACATGAAATAAATAATGTAAATATTGGCAAATACTTAGCAAACAATATTTAAGATTTGTGTTTATTTTTACTATGAGCTTGCATGGATTTTAGCCATCCTAATACATAATTATTTGAAACTGAGCTAAAGCTATCAAACTACAGAACAACGCCAGAATCCACTTAATACATTAATATGTTGCATACAATCTTAAATTGTTGATTCAGTCACTCTTTAAGTATATTTACTAAATTGAACAAACTTTCCGTTACATTTTTACATATTTTACATAAATTAGAAAAGAAAACTAATGTATGTAACAAAACACAAGGGAATGTTATAGTTAAAACTACCTGACGGGAGCCTTCAATGCCATGACACCATTAAAGCCATTAAAACTTTCTGTTAAATTATCTTTATTCAATGAAAGTAGTCCAAATAAAATTACTTTTTCAAGTGCGACATAGGATCGCGAGAATTTTTGCTTAACAAGTGAGTATTAATAAAATTTAGTATTTTCCACATTCATTCAAGAGCTAACAAATTCCAAAAGACTGCATAAAAAACCTTTATGCAATATCTGTTAAATACATTTGGTTTTAGTGTGTCAAATAAAATTAAAATAAAATAAATTCTTTGAATATCCATTGACTAAATCTGGCATCAATGCAGTGGACGCATGCAAATTAAAGCCAGTTGGTTCCTGCGGTAGGTCTTATTTCGAGACGTTCTTCTGAAATGTAAAACTAGGCGGAAAAAGGCTTTTCTTCTGCTAAAAAATCCTTCGTAGGGTGACTTATTTATGAAAAATTAATTTGTTTGCAACGTTCGAGAAAAAAAATGTTTTATTCATATTATTCATTCATGGGCATTAACACTCATCTGTCCCTAAGAAAAAATAACAAATCAGTCCCTGGTGTGTCAATTTGACACAATAAAAAAAATGTAAGGAAAAATATTTTTAAAATTGAAAATATTTATATACATATATAACAAAATTAAATAATAAAAACAAATATATCTATGAATCGCATGTTTCGCATAGAACAAAGCGATGCTGCGGGCAAACTTTTTTCATGCACCTATCGCATTCGACAGAGTGGATGTTTGCATTCTTTGCCTGTGGGCATATGTGGCACCTTGCGCGCTTCCCAGTTGGAGTGTGGTGCATCAAGCGACTGTTCGCAGATGCATCAGCTTCGGTTTGGACTAGATGCTCGCCGTCTTGAATCCCACGGACTACCGACAACGCTCTCTCGCCTCGTGGTGCTCGTTCCCGGTAGTCGATATGCGGCGTGACTAGGGAGTACCCGAGCTCAATCAAAAAAAGGCGGCGACGGATGTTTTTTTTGGCCAAATTCCAGTTTGGATTCAATTCCGTGAATAAAATGAACGCATTCAACTCAGATATATCTAGAATATTGCAAAATACTGCTACAGGCCATCTGTTGACTTTGCGTTTGCAGCGATAAGTGCCTACCATCTCATCCACAATGTCGACGCCGCATTTCGTTCTATTATAAAAATTTATAGTTTCCGGCTTTTTTTAACGTCTTTCTCTTCTATTTGTGTCGATAGATGCATTGTGCTGAGCAACGTAACGAAACGACGTCTCTTCGTTACGTACGAAACCACTGTCGAGTTCAGCACGTGATCGAACAAAAATTGAGAATGGTACAGTGGTTTGTTCTTCATGTCCAGTACCAGAGGTGGCAGCTCCTTTCTATTTTTACGAATAGTGCCAACGGTTGTCATTTGTCTCTGCTTCAATTTTACCGCAAGAGCGTGGGATGTGAAGAAATTGTCGGTAGTAACGTTTCTTCCGTTGAGTCCCTCTGTAAGCTGCAATACAACCCGTTCTGCCAGGTTTACTTCGGGTGCACAGTTGCTGTTACGACCAATGTAAACATCAACAGCATACACGTAAAATGTTGATGCATCACACAGAATCCAGTGTTTGATACCGTATTTGCAGGGTTTCGACGGGATATACTGCGTAAAAGGACATCGACCACGGTATGGTAGCAACTGCTCGTCGACGGTTACATTTTTGCCAGGAAGATAGCACAATTTGTGTCGATATGCCCATTTATCAAAAATTGCTCAAACTGGAGCGAATTTGTCTCGAAAACGGAAGTGTGCTCTCTCTTCCCGATCGTCGAACCGCAAAAACCGAGTGATCTGCTTATAACGCTTGAGCGACATTGTTGCTGCAAATATCGGTCGTCCACTTTTTAGATTCCACAGCTCAGTGATGCATTCACCATGCGACCGATACACTCCTGCAAGCAGCAAAACTCAATAATATGCTCGCATAGTGCAGATGTCGACATTCTTCCATTCACTTCCACATGTCCGTATGCCGTACAAATTGGTCATGTCGACAATGGTCTGCTCCATGGGTTCGAGAAATAAGAGCATTGCAGAGAGCTTATCAACACAGCGTGATGCTGCGAACACTGTGGCACCTGACGACGGAAATTAGATGAATAATAAATACCCTGTTGAATACTAAGCTTACGACGCAAATTATTTGTACCTGAGCTTTCACGCAGGTTACAAATAGCTTGGTCCAGCGAGTACTCAATTTTTTTGTCTTTTGACAAAAATGCTGAGCTGGGCTCTGCAACCAATTCTCGTCTCACCTCCTCGCCTAAAAAGTCGGTATCGCTATTAGTTTCAGTTTCCACATCAGTCTCATTTTCATTTGGCTCTTAGTCGCTGTCATCGTCATCTGATTCAAACGGATCCATCTGCTCGTACTCCTCGTCGCTCATCACTATATTTCCCGATGCAGACGCCATATTCTTGGTTTTTGATATCCTGGTATATTTTTTGTAGGTCCTCTATAGGTTCAAGCTTGAACCAGTTGTGAATTACAAGAAAAAAACTCATGCCTACTATTTTGGTAGTACACAAAAGGTAACAGGCAATATGGAAAAACCAAAGTGCCCGTAATTTTCCCATATGTGTCAAATTGACACGCCAGGGACTCTTTTGTAACTTCTTCATTTGCAACGAAAATAACAATGGAAATATATTTAAATTATGATTTTCTGAAAATTCGTCAAAATTCGTTCAGTGAGCCAAAATTTTATTCACATTCGATAAGTAGAAAAGCCGCAAAAGCATTTTGAATCTCAAAATTGTGTCAAATTGACACAAGGGACAGATGCGTGTTAAAAAAATTTTGTTAAAAACTCTTTCACTTTGAATTTCCTTTTACAATTTTTTTTTCTTAGACCCGTTTTACACGATGAACTTTTCTGATGATTTATTTTTTCATTCTGTTTTAAAACTTCTTCGCAAATCTGCTCGCATTTTCACGATGAACTTTTTCATTCAATTGTTTCTTTGTAAATGCAACTCTGATTTAAATTTATTGTCGATAAGCATACATTTCGCCCCGAATTCAACAAGTTCTTTGGCCCAAAACATTTTTATTAATAATTTATAAGCCACAACAATGTATTTACTATTTGCGCTAATATTTACTTGTGCGATATTTCGTATCGATAACTTTATTATTCACATCAAACACTGTGCAACTCTGTGTTTACATGCAATCGGAAACAGGCAAAGCAAAATGAGAAAAATAAATCATTCCTACAAAAGTCATGTAGCATTGCTTGCAGTTGTTACCCCTCTACTCCCTTTGAGTACAAGCGAATGTTTCAGTAGCAAAAACTTCATCGTGTAAAACGGGTCTAAGTGTAGTAATTTGTTGGTTAGTGAGTTTGTTATACTTTGATACCGAAGGTCTCATAGTATATTGGTTTTGTGAAATGTCCGTCATGGTGTTCGTCTGTCCGTCTGTCTGTCTGTCCGTCTGTATGAACGCAACTTTTTTCGACACCCGTAAAGCTAGAGACTTGAAACTTCGCAATTATGTTTGTCTATAGGCAAGACAGATAAAGTGTCAAGATTGGGGTGCCACGCCAAACCAAATATTTCTTACATTCTTACAGCTAGAGTTACCAAATTTTGCACGCAGATAGCTAGTCATGTCCCTGAAAAAACTGCATCAAAATTTTGGATGCCACGCCCACTCCTTCCGTCCCCATCATCCCTGCTCCTTGAAACTGGAAACGCCTATAGTTCTTACATTTTTTGGGCTAGAGACACCAAATGTTGTGTCAAGATAGATATTGACGTTCCACAAAAAAATGCATCAAAATTTTGGATGCCACGCCCCTGATTCCGCCCCCATCCCCCCCCTTCACCATGAAATTTGAAACGCCTATAGTTGTCACATATTTTGGGCTAGAGCCACCAAATTTTGTGTCAAGATAGGTACTGATGTTCCCCATCAAAATTTGGATGCCACGCCCCCTGATTCCGCCCCCATCCCCCCTTCTACTTGAAATTGGAAACACCTATAGCTTTCACATTTTTTGGGCTAGAGCCACCAAATTTTGTGTGAAGATAGATATTGACGTTCCTCAAAAAAAATGCATCAAAATTTTGGATGCCACGCTTACCTAAGCCACCCGCCTTATAAAATCGGAATCGGCTATATCTTTAACAGTGTTTGAGCTAGAGCCACCAAACTTGGTAGGAAGATTGATAGTGACAGTTAAAAACATTTGATTCAAAATTTTGGATGCCACGCCTACCTCTGCCGCCCACATTTTAAATTTGGGAGTTAAGTTATCTTCCACAGCTTTTGAGCAAAAGTCACCAAATTTGGTAACATGATAGCTGGCGATGTTTACCACATGGCCCACTCCCTTCGCCCCTGCATTCCCCCTTATCAACCGTTCTTTTACAGGTATCAAAGTATTCCGCAGTCGGTTTCGTCAGACTGCAACGTTTTTACTTTTTTTTTTTTTTTTTGTTCAATAAATTAAAAAATATAAAATATTTACGGAGCTCCAAAAGATTGGCCATTTGCTTACCAGTTTGCGAACTTAATATTTTTGCACCATTTCAGTAAATTATTGACGCTTCCCATTGCCGGTCATCTGAAGCCACATCCGAATGTCAGATTGCTAACGATGCTGCCCTTCAGTTGATTGGCTTAAAGGTATTCAGGTGCGAAAAGAAAAATGTGTGTTAACTTCTTGAAATTAGCTATATTTTTAAAGTGTTTTATGCTTTGCATTATGTTGATTAAAAACTTAACCAGTTGACTAACTTATAAGATATCAAAAATGTTTATTTTTGCTGATTCCGTCATATTTTGCATCTAACGATTTTATTTCATAAGTAATTTTAGTCGATTTACACTTTTATGATTGAGAAAAATAAGTCAAGCATATGCTTAATATGAAATTGGATTTAGTTAAAAAAAAATGATTGTTACAAAGAATGCATAAGCGATACTATTATTTTTTTGAATGTTTTCACCAAAGAAATAAAAATAAATAAGTGAAAACGTTGAAAATGGGCGTAACCGACATCAAAATAGATCTATACCAATATTATAACGTGTGTTAAAGATACTGCTTACAATGGGAATATGGGGGCGGTATTGGTGGGCGTGGTCTATACAAATTTTCGACGCTGAATTTTGGGCGACGTTATTAACAAGAAACCAAACTTCAGCTTAAAAACTGTGCACTTTTTTTTAAAGTGAAAGTAAAGGAGGGCGTGGCACACAAATAGTTGATACAGTTCTTAGATTGACGTCACGAGCTATAATAAAACGCCCCCCAAAGGTCTACATTTAAAAGGTTTTTAAGGTCGATACCAAACCGAACAAAGGTTAACTCCGCACCTGGCAAAAAAAAACCCTTTAATGCCTAATTGCAGTGATGGAGACAACACCGCTATAAGCCTTGAGCTTAAACCAGGAAGTGTATGACTTAGATCCACATACAAGGGCCACACTCGTTATTGAGGGGTTTGACATTTAACTGCGAGGCAACGCTCACCCACCTCATTATCGTGTGCAGAAGAACTCAATGAACTAGATAATTTTCACAGAACACCAATAAGTTCATCCCGTTGCATCACTCCCTGGGGCTCCCCTCCCCTTCAATTCAAACCTCAAACGAGTCATGCCTCCAGAGCAACGGCGACGAAAACAATTCATGCAACAAAATATACGTAGGCAAGACCAAATGCAAGCTTAAAACAAGAATATCACAGCACAAATCGGACATAAAACTAAGAAACCAACAAAGAATACAAAAAAAACAGCTCTATCTGCGCATTGCGCACAAAGCAGACATACACCAAACTTTGAGGAAACGTCAATACTGCAACAAGAACCACATTACAACAAACGCTTTATACCCCGATTCCACTAGAGCCCAATGCACGGATGTAATTGGAACTCGGTAATGCAGCATCTATTTGAATTAGATTCCTATGTAGTGAAACTGAATCATATTCAATTTCGCTCAGCTGGAATCGACATCTCCCAGTTGATAAATTATTTACTGTTACGAAGATGCTCATCTTTCGTTAACACTGGAGCTTAACAGCACTTTTAGCAAAAAAAAAAATACCAAATTTCATATCGATATTTGGTTATGAACAGTGCCAAATTTAATATAACAGAAAATCAAACAGCTGTCAGCGGCTTTTTGATCGGATTTCTGTTAAAACCAGGGACCGTAAATAATGATTATTTTTTTTTTTTTAACAAAAAAATCGCACACTTGTAATGGACCTAGAAAAAATGATGAACACCCATATATATATTCTTGTTCAATCTTCTCATATCCGCATTGATTTTTAAATTTCAGATTTATTTGGTTTTTCTTAAATGATAATCATTATTTTTGAGTAATTTTATAAAACTTAGAGCATAATCATTATAGTTGATAAAAACAAATAAAAATGAAAAATAATCATTATTAATGATTTTTATTTTTATCGCTCATAATAAAACTCAATATTGACGGACGGCTAATGTGTACGATTTTTCGCCAATATTATGGTATAACCTTATTAAGGATCCAAAAATCTACCCATCGGTATTACCGATTACCGATAACTTTTTCATTTTCCGATATAACCAAGTGATCGATAACACTAAGATTGTGGATATCGAAAATGTGAACAATTATTTTGAAACTTTATACAAAATTATGCAAGTCTGTGAAAATTTTATCGAAATCGGTTGAGAAACGTCAGAGTTATCGAAGATCAAAACTTACTCACATTGTGTACAGCTACAATGTGATAATGATTTCTATTTTTATCGCCAGGACCAGGGACTGTTTGGAGTTGAGCAAAGGATCTCTCCGAATAGTCACGGGTTTCTTGACCGGGCATTGCAGACTGCACAAGCATCTGTGAAATCTTAAGCTAGGGGAGGAGAGTCTATGCAGACTCTGCTTAGAGGAAGACGATACTCCTGAACACCTACTTGAGGAATGCCCAGCTATTAGTCGGTTGAGGCTGCTCCACTTGGGGGGTCTTGCACTTACCACGCAGGAAATGAGGGCTCTTCGACCGGGCGACATCATCGCATTTTGCGTTCGATTAAACTGATCGAGGAGCTTTAGCTCAGTTACTAGGACGAGGACACAATAGACCCTAGTGGTCGCAGTGCACCACCCTCAGGCTAACTATTATTATTATTATTATTTATATATGTATACTAACTCAGCAATTTGCAAAAAAATACCAAAATGTCGAGCACACAAAAAATAAAACGTTTTGCCTCAACTCCACTGCGTAAGTAAATCAAATACCATGCAATTATCTTTTTATATGTATTTTAACATTTGTTTTAGTTTATATCAATACAGAAGAAAATATTAATTGCAACAACAACTGCACCTGCACATCCATTGTGCGTAACTTAGTTGAAAAAATCGATATTCAGACTTGTAATTATATCCATTATTTACACAATTTTCAATTAATTAATTATTTTGTCTTTTTCTAGAATTGATAAAAACTCAAGAGGCGAATATGACTGGTAACCAAAAACCTTCTTTACAAAATTATTATATTTGTAACATTTATTTATTTTTTTGTTAGAATTGTTAAAAATTCAGGAGGAAAGGCACCAGGCCCAGATGAAGTTAATGGTTGAGCAGCTGGCAAGCCAAAATGTGCTCCTGCGGCAGCTGGTCACATACCGAAAAGAATCAGAAGAAGTATCGGAAATCTTTCCTCTCCAAACGGAGCAGGATTTATTAAAGCTAGAGGATACTTTAAAAAGCGAAAACAAGCAAACATATGTAAGTAAATCAGCTGAAATTATATTTTATGTATACATATGTTACATATGTTTTATTTCTTTGTTTTGCAGGTAAAATCAATGAGAAATCTATTGGTCCCGATCGGAGTTAAAAGAGGACTGAACCGCATATTGTCGGACAATATTATACAGCAGTATAATATTCATGGAGTAAAAGAATAGAAGGGGTTTATTACACTGCCAAATTATTACCGCGCGCTCCTTTGTAATACTTTTAGAAATAATGCAAAAAACATTTACTTATATAATATTTTTTCTACAATTTTATTCCAGACTCCATTCCGAACTCAGCCAGTGGTAATGTGGAGGAGGAGCTGCGCCTCACCATTGCGAGCCAAAAGAAAAGCTGTTTTAAAAAACAGTCGCTAAAGCGGAAGGCGGCGGAATCCAAGGAATAATTAATAAAATTTAATTTTTTAATTACGTACATAGAAAAAAATAATATTAAAAAAATAAAATTCAATTTAATTACGTCGCTCTATGCATGGCATTGAGTCGGCCTAGCAACAATTACGTATCTCTATGCATGGCATAGGGACAAACGAGCGACAATTACGTCGCTCTATGCATGGCATTGGGTCGGCCTAGCGACAATTACGCCGCTCTATGCATGGAATTGGGTCAAACGAGCGTCAGTTACGTCGCTCTATGTATGGCATTGGGTCGCCCTAGCGACAATTACGTCGCTCTATGCATGGGATTGGGTCAAACGAACGTCAGTTACGTCGCTCTATGCATGGCATTGGGTCGGCTTGGCGGCAGTTACGTCGCTCTATGCATGGCATTGAGTCGGCCTAGTGACAATTACGTATCTCTATGCATGGCATAGGGACAAACGAGCGTCAGTTACGTCGCTCTATTCATGCCATTGGGACAAACGAGCGGCAGTTACGTCTCTCTATGCATGGCATAGGGACAAACGAGTTTCATTTATTGTCGCTTCCCTGCATGTTATTGGGTCAACCCAGCGTGCATTGAGAAACGTTAACGGTTTGAGCAGACATGCCCGAACAAAATACGTCAATCGAACGCATAGTGAGGGGTATAACCGAGCGTCAACGACATTCACAAAATCGTCGACGAAACGTTAATACAGTGTTGCTCGGCCGAACTAGAGGGTATGTACAATGTACTTACATATGTATGTAGTTACATATGTGCATTTGCAACACCAACCAAAGTTACAAATGTCAGCTCTAAAATTATATTAAAACAATGGCAAATGGTGTATGTGCGCTTCTGTGTATGTGTGTGTGTGTTACGTTTTGTCTGAGTTAATAATTAGCAATTAGGTAAAACCACCCCCATAACATAATCTGGTGTGAAAGATTTTTCTAGACGGACCACCTTCTTCCACTGCTCGAGCTACTATTGGCCGTTGGGGTCGCTCCGGTCGCCTTGCTAGATCGGGCGCATCTGCTTTCGCGGTTTCAGCGGAGCGCTTATTGGCAAAACCGACTGACAGGCTCGGTATTTTGTTCAGATAGGCTCTACCTTCCAAAATCTTCGTTTCAGCTCACTTCACATTGCTGACTGCATCCTTTGTGAGGTCACGCTTCACTTCCGTGAGCCGAGCCTTGATTTTTAGGACGGCCTTGTATTGGGCTTTGGCTCTTTAGCCCTCCTTTGTCTTTTAAGGCCCGTCCTTACAGGAGGTATTGGTACCTTTTGAGTCTAGAGACCCGCCATGTGAGTCGCAATCCGTTCTTCCAGGACTTTGGTGTCGCGCCACATTTTGGGTTTAGTTACGGCAGTAGCTTTAAGGCCTGCTCAAACCAGTACGGAGGGTGGATTGCTGGCGACACGCAGAGAGGATTTTTGCCCCCCGTGCCCGCCGGTGGTGGCACCATATTCCACCGACGTTTGGGCTGACATCCCAGCCCGTGTTTAATCGTCCTTCTTCTCCATGTGACTTTTTAGTTCTGGGAAGTCTACCGATAGCATTTTATCCTTGCTGCCAAGGACCTCAAACTATTGTTCGTTCCACGCCCTCGCAATGCCAAGGCGTTTGCGAGGAGCGAAGCTCACCTTAGCTAGGCATTGTACCTTCTCTCCACAGGCAAGCAGAACAAGTACCTTTGTTCGTTTCAGGACCGGACGGGATCTATGACCTTGGTTTGTTGCGAACCCTCGCAGTACCAAGGCCTTTGAGAGGTATAGAGCTCTCCTTGGCTAGACAATGATGCCTGCTGCCTCAGTTAGCCCCATACCCTCGCAGTACCTGGCTCTTGAGAAGTAGCGGAACTCGCCTTAGCCAGATGCCGCCCTGTCCCTCCACAAGGCAAATAGCACCAGTATCCCTCGTTTGTTTCGAGGCAGTACGATGCCCATTGCCCAGCCGGCACCCTCGAGGAGGGCTCAGTTGAGGATTTTCGCCAGCCGTCAGCTACTCTTAGTTGACAATAAATAAATAAATAAAAGAAGCTTTAAAAGGTGTTTGTTACTTAAATGTATTGGCAAATTCACAAAAATTGTACAGTAACTACTTTACTGTAGCGGATAAGTTCACATATTAAAATAAGGAGTTAAGCTTAAGATTTACTGCGTGATCAAAACTTAATGATATTAAAGGGATCTAGGTTAGTTGTATGTTATTGAATAATAGTTTCTGTTATAAATAAAAATCTAATATCCAAATTTTTGTTTCACATATTTTTACAGAGCACAAGTTTTCTAAGTATACATCAAGCAATATAGCAGCATCAAGCATTGCCGCATCATTGAGTGGTCTTAATTGTCATCTCTGTACGGGACATAATATACACTTTCTCTTAAGTCTTCTTACTGATTTAACAAGTGTGGGACAGGTTTGGTTAACATTCAACAAGCAAGCTACCTTTTGCTACATTATTTTTTCTTTAATGATAGGATCAACTAAAGCAGTGCATGATACTAATGGAAGCTATATTTGAAGAGCACAGTCGCAAGTTACATCATAAAGAGAAACTAACGCTGTTTAATTGATGTTCTAATGCTCGATATAGCCAGCGACTTCAAACACATATTGTGTCACCTTTGTCCAACCAAGAATCGCAAAAGGAATAACATGAAATAAATAATGTAAATATTGGCAAATACTTAGCAAACAATATTTAAGATTTGTGTTTATTTTTACTATGAGCTTGCATGGATTTTAGCCATCCTAATACATAATTATTTGAAACTGAGCTAAAGCTATCAAACTACAGAACAACGCCAGAATCCTCTTAATACATTAATATGTTGCATACAATCTTAAATTGTTGATTCAGTCACTCTTTAAGTATATTTACTAAATTGAACAAACTTTCCGTTACATTTTTACATATTTTACATAAATTAGGAAAGAAAACTAATGTATGTAACAAAACACAAGGGAATGTTATAGTTAAAACTACCTGACGGGAGCCTTCAATGCCATGACACCATTAAAGCCATTAAAACTTTCTGTTAAATTATCTTTATTCAATGAAAGTAGTCCAAATAAAATTACTTTTTCAAGTGCGACATAGGATCGCGAGAATTTTTGCTTAACAAGTGAGTATTAATAAAATTTAGTATTTTCCACATTCATTCAAGAGCTAACAAATTCCAAAAGACTGCATAAAAAACCTTTATGCAATATCTGTTAAATACATTTGGTTTTAGTGTGTCAAATAAAATTAAAATAAAATAAATTCTTTGAATATCCATTGACTAAATCTGGCATCAATGCAGTGGACGCATGCAAATTAAAGCCAGTTGGTTCCTGCGGTAGGTCTTATTTCGAGACGTTCTTCTGAAATGTAAAACTAGGCGGAAAAAGGCTTTTCTTCTGCTAAAAATCCTTCGTAGGGTGACTTATTTATGAAAAATTAATTTGTTTGCAACGTTCGAGAAAAAAATGTTTTATTCATATTATTCATTCATGGGCATTAAAAAAATTTTGTTAAAAACTCTTTCACTTTGAATTTCCTTTTACAATTTTTTTTCTTAGACCCGTTTTACACGATGAACTTTTCTGATGATTTATTTTTTCATTCTGTTTTAAAACTTCTTCGCAAATCTGCTCGCATTTTCACGATGAACTTTTTCATTCAATTGTTTCTTTGTAAATGCAACTCTGATTTAAATTTATTGTCGATAAGCATACATTTCGCCCCGAATTCAACAAGTTCTTTGGCCCAAAACATTTTAATTAATAATTTATAAGCCACAACAATGTATTTACTATTTGCGCTAATATTTACTTGTGCGATATTTCGTATCGATAACTTTATTATTCACATCAAACACTGTGCAACTCTGTGTTTACATGCAATCGGAAACAGGCAAAGCAAAATGAGAAAAATAAATCATTCCTACAAAAGTCATGAAGCATTGCTTGCAGTTGTTACCCCTCTACTCCCTTTGAGTACAAGCGAATGTTTCAGTAGCAAAAACTTCATCGTGTAAAACGGGTCTAAGTGTAGTAATTTGTTGGTTAGTGAGTTTGTTATACTTTGATACCGAAGGTCTCATAGTATATTGGTTTTGTGAAATGTCCGTCATGGTGTCCGTCTGTCCGTCTGTCTGTCTGTCCGTCTGTCCGTCTGTATGAACGCAACTTTTTTCGACACCCGTAAAGCTAGAGACTTGAAACTTCGCAATTATGTTTGTCTATAGGCGCGACAGATAAAGTGTCAAGATTGGGGTGCCACGCCTACTAGGAGGCTGGGAAATCGATAAATTCGATAACTGAAAACCGATAAAACCAAATATTTCTCACATTCTTACAGCTAGAGTTACCAAATTTTGCACGCAGATAGCTAGTCATGTCCCTGAAAAAACTGCATCAAAATTTTGGATGCCACGCCCCCTGATTCCGCGCCCATCCCCCTTCTCCTTGAAATTGGAAACGCCTATAGTTTTCACATTTTGTGAGCTAGAGCCACCAAAATTTTGTGTCAAGATAGGTAGTGAAGTTTTCCAACAAACTGCATCAAAAATTTAAATGCCCCGCCCACACCTTCCGCCCCCCACCCCTCGCCGTTGTTAAAACGGTTATGCGTGTATCTTCCACATTTTTAAACTAGAGCCCCCCAATTCGGTAGAAAGATAGAAGGCAACATCTACAAAAGATCTGCATCAAAATTGTGGATTCCACGCCCACCTAAGCCACCCGCCTTATAAAATCGGAATCGGCTATATCTTTAACAGTTTTTGAGCTAAAGTCACCAAATTTGGTAACATGATAGCTGGCGATGTTTACCACATGGCCCACTCCCTTCGCCCCTGCATTCCCCCTTATCAACCGTTCTTTTACAGGTATCAAAGTATTCCGCAGTCGGTTTCGTCAGACTGCAACGTTTTTACTTGTTTTTTTTTTTTTGTTCAATAAATTAAAAAATATAAAATATTTACGGAGCTCCAAAAGATTGGCCATTTGCTTACCAGTTTGCGAACTTAATATTTTTGCACCATTTCAGTAAATTATTGACGCTTCCCATTGCCGGTCATCTGAAGCCACATCCGAATGTCAGATTGCTAACGATGCTGCCCTTCAGTTGATTGGCTTAAAGGTATTCAGGTGCGAAAAGAAAAATGTGTGTTAACTTCTTGAAATTAGCTATATTTTTAAAGTGTTTTATGCTTTGCATTATGTTGATTAAAAACTTAACCAGTTGACTAACTTATAAGATATCAAAAATGTTTGTTTTTGCTGATTCCGTCATATTGTGCATCTAACGATTTTATTTCATAAGTAATTTTAGTCGATTTACACTTTTATTATTGAGAAAAATAAGTCAAAAGGATTCAAGCATCCCAAGCATATGCTTAATATGAAATTGGATTTAGTTAAAAAAAAAATGATTGTTACAAAGAATGCATAAGCGATACTATTATTTTTTTTGAATGATTTCACCAAAGAAATAAAAATAAATAAGTGAAAACGTTGAAAATGGGCGTAACCGACATCAAAATAGATCTATACCAATATTATAACGTGTGTTAAAGATACTGCTTACAATGGGAATATGGGGGCGGTATTGGTGGGCGTGGTCTATACAAATTTTCGACGCTGAATTTTGGGCGACGTTATTAACAAGAAACCAAACTTCAGCTTAAAAACTGTGCACTTTTTTTTAAAGTGAAAGTAAAGGAGGGCGTGGCATACAAATAGTTGATACAGTTCTTAGATTGACGTCACGAGCTATAATAAAACGCCCCCAAAGGTCTACATTTAAAAGGTTTTTAAGGTCGATACCAAACCGAACAAAGGTTAACTCCGCACCTGGCAAAAAAAAACCCTTTAATGCCTAATTGCAGTGATGGAGACAACACCGCTATAAGCCTTGAGCTTAAACCAGGAAGTGTATGACTTAGATCCACATACAAGGGCCACACTCGTTATTGAGGGGTTTGACATTTAACTGCGAGGCAACGCTCACCCACCTCATTATCGTGTGCAGAAGAACTCAATGAACTAGATAATTTTCACAGAACACCAATAAGTTCATCCCGTTGCATCACTCCCTGGGGCTCCCCTCCCCTTCAATTCAAACCTCAAACGAGTCATGCCTCCAGAGCAACGGCGACGAAAACAATTCATGCAACAAAATATACGTAGGCAAGACCAAATGCAAGCTTAAAACAAGAATATCACAGCACAAATCGGACATAAAACTAAGAAACCAACAAAGAATACAAAAAAAACAGCTCTATCTGCGCATTGCGCACAAAGCAGACATACACCAAACTTTGAGGAAACGTCAATACTGCAACAAGAACCACATTACAACAAACGCTTTATACCCCGATTCCACTAGAGCCCAATGCACGGATGTAATTGGAACTCGGTAATGCAGCATCTATTTGAATTAGATTCCTATGTAGTGAAACTGAATCATATTCAATTTCGCTCAGCTGGAATCGACATCTCCCAGTTGATAAATTATTTACTGTTACGAAGATGCTCATCTTTCGTTAACACAGGAGCTTAACAGCACTTTTAGCAAAAAAAAAAAAATACCAAATTTCATATCGATATTTGGTTATGAACAGTGCCAAATTTAATATAACAGAAAATCAAACAGCTGTCAGCGGCTTTTTGATCGGATTTCTGTTAAAACCAGGGACCGTAAATAATGATTATTTTTTCTTTTTTTAACAAAAAAATCGCACACTTGTAATGGACCTAGAAAAAAATGATGAACACCCATATATATATTCTTGTTCAATCTTCTCATATCCGCATTGATTTTTAAATTTCAGATTTATTTGGTTTTTCTTAAATGATAATCATTATTTTTGAGTAATTTTATAAAACTTAGAACTTATGGTATAACCTTATTAAGGATCCAAAAATCTACCCATCGGTATTACCGATTACCGATAACTTTTTTATTTTCCGATATAAACATTTGATCGATAACACTAAAATTGTGAATATCGAAAATGTGAAAAATTATTTTGAAACTTTATACAAAATTATGCAAATCTGTGGAAATTTCATCGAAATCTTTTGAGAAACGTCAGAGTTATCGAAGATCAAAGTTTACTCACAGCTGTACACAATGTGATAATGATTTTTATTTTGGACCAAATAGCCATAAGAAGCGCCTGGGAATGTGTTGGCACCGAAATAAATAAAGATGGTGAGTTGATTGCTTACTTTTATAATAAGCATTTATTTTAAAAACATATCATATTTTAGCTGCCGAATGCAAGACTGCGTGGAACGCACTTAAAGACAGCCTGCGTTACCACCGTGTTAAAAAGTTAAAAAGTGGAAGCGCTGGTGGAACCCAGAAGAAGCAGCAGAGTGTTGGGGACGCCGTCGACTGGGAATTCGCCCAATATATGGATTTTTTTGCCAAGTTTGGCTGCGGAAAGGTGGACAATCTCAAGCGATTTCGCTGAAAGTGAGAGCGCGGCAAGTTGCTCTACGCCTTTGGCGTCGCCGGCTGCAGACTCTTTGGAGTTCTTATTCGACGACAGTAGCGCAACAGTTGACAACGAGTGCACATCAAGTGCGTATAGTTACAAAAAAAAAAAGCCCAAGACAAAGGAGTTAGAGCAGAGTGATCAGCAACTGGTGGGCATTATTGATAAGTACTTAAATGCCCCAAAAATATAAAATCGCCCTGTATTTCCATTTTGGAATACTCTATTAAGTCGACTTCCGCCTAACTTAGCCACTGATGTGGAAGTCGAAATCACTAATTTAATATATAGCAAAATTAAAGATTATGAGTTAAGCCAGATTGAAAAAGAAAAACAATAAAATTGGAGTTATAATAGAATTCAATGTTTTATTTAATTCAAAACACCAGCAGAATTATTTTTCCAAGGAACAGAATCTTCGCTTGAGTTAACATATTCCTTTATGTTATTTCTAACAAATTTTGGATAATCTTCCAGGCGTCCCCTAATGCTATCCGACCCAAGATCAGGAGTGCTTTCAACTTGATACGCCTCTTGATCCTGAGACCTATAATCAATTGGATTTAGGCGCATGAGCAAGTTGTGCAGATAACAGCAGGCTGAAGCTATTTTTTGTGCTCTTTCAGGGTGACACCCATCCATTTGGCGCTCAAAATGCCAAATGCATTTTCAATGCAACGGCGACCTCGGCTGAGTCTATAATTAAAAATACGTTCTGGCACGCTGAGTGAGCGCGAGCCGTATGGCTTCATAATCCTCTTGTGAAGAGGAAACGCATCGTCTGCAACAATAAAATATGGTGTGTCAACTCCATTGAGAACGCTGTCTGGCGGAAAATGTAGATTACCTGCCAAAATTGCTTTCCCAAGCGAGCAATGTGAGAAGGCGCTCATATCGCCTTCGCTTCCGTAAGCACCAACATCAATGTAGGTAAAGCGACAAGATGAGTCGCAAACAGCCATTAGAATAATGGAAAAAAAAACCCTAGATGAAAAAATAATTGATTCCATTATATAAATGCGTAAATTCTCATGTTGTGTAACTTACTTTATAATTGTAGAAGGCGCTGCCACTGTTTGTTGGTTTTACTATGGCTATGTGCTTGCCATCAATTGCGCCAACTGTGTTTGGAAAGTTCCACTTGGTCATAAAATCGTTGGCCCACATTAACATATTTGCCTGTGTCCAAATTGGAATCTCGTCTTTTAAAACAATGCAAATAGCATTACATACGAGGTCAATCGTTCGACCAACATGTTGCGGACTAATGCGGTATATAGAGCTAATATGGCATTGCAGATATCCAGTCGCAAAATATCTAAAATACGTTGTACCATATGTTCACTGTGTATTTTCAATTACATTATTAACATACTCACTCTAAAACCATTGCAAACTTGGATTTCAATGGTATCGCATCAGGACGAGTATTCATTTTCGGCACCAAGTGCGGCTCTACCAAATTGAATAGCCAATTAAAACACCTCTCATCCAAGTGAAAATTTTGGTGAAACACAGCTGGGGTGTATCTCATATTCTGAAACTATTAAAAATGTATAAGATAATTTACATACATATGTACAAGCTATCTCAAGACTTACATCGTTTTTAAAGCGTCCCTTTTCACCCCTTTTTAGTAAATATGGGTTCACCCAACATTTACGGCGCGGCAAGACTCGGTTTAGCTCATTAGCTTTCCTCCTTCTCCTTAGAATCATGAAAGCAGCTAATGCCACCAAGAAATCACAATTTTCCATGTTTTTTATTTTATTGTTTACAATTTGTTGTCACAATCATCAATAATCAAATAATGTGACCAACAAATATTTACATTTTGCCATATAAAAAATGACAAATATTTGGCACAGCTGGTCACACTAACTTTATGTGGAACCTAACGAAATAATTGAGCACTTTTCATAAATGAAATTTTTTTTGCTGGGAATGGGCCTTAAAATAAAACTCAACATTGACGGACGGCTAATGTGTACGATTTTTCGCCAATATTATTGCATAACCTCATAAAGGAGCCAAAAATTTACACATCGGTATAATTTTTTTTTTTACCCTGTTCCCAAAAAACGGCATTTCACATTTTCGATATTCACAATTTTAGTGTTATCGATTACATGTTTATATCGGAAAATGAAAAAGTTATCGGTAATCGGTAATACCGATGGGTAGATTTTTGGATCCTTAGTAAGGTTATACCATAAAATTGGTGAATAATCTTATACATTAGCCGTCCGTCAATGTTGAGTTTTATTTTGAGCGATAAAAATAAAAATCATTAATAATGATTATTTTTCATTTTTATTATACTTTGATACCGAAGGTCTCATAGTATATTGGTTTTGTGCAATGTCCGTCATGGTGTCTGTCTGTCCGTCTGTCCGTCCGTCCGTATGAACGCAACTTTTTTCGACACCCTTAAAGCTAGAGACTTGAAACTTTGAAATTATGTTTATCTATAGACGGTACAGATAAAGTGACAAGATTGGGTTGCCACGCCTACTAGGAGGCTGGGAAATCGATAAATTCGATAACTGAAAACCGATAAAACCAAATATTTCTCACATTCTTACAGCTAGAGTTACCAAATTTTGCACGCAGATAGCTAGTCATGTCCCTGAAAAAACTGCATCAAAATTTTGGATGCCACGCCCACTCCTTCCGCCCCCATCATCCCTGCTCCTTGAAATTGGAAACGCCTATAGTTCTTACATTTTTTGGGCTAGAGCCACCAAATTTTGTGTCAAGATACATATTGAAGTTCCCCCCAAAAAAAGCATCAAAATTTTGGATGCCACGCCCCCTGATTCCGCCCCCATCCCCCCTTCTCCATGAAATTAGAAACGCCTATAGTTTTCACATTTTTTGGGCTATAGCCACCAAATTTTGTGTCAAGATAGATATTGACGTTCCCCAAAAACATGCATCAAAATTCTGGATGCCACGCCCCCTGATTCCGCCCCCATCCCCCCTTCTCCATGAAATAGGAAACGCCTATAGTTTTCACATTTTTTGGGCTATAGCCACCAAATTTTGTGTCAAGATAGATATTGACGTTCCCCAAAAACATGCATCAAAATTCTGGATGCAACGCCCCTTGATTCCGCCCCCATCCCCCTTTCACCAAGAAATTGGAAACGCCTATAGTTTTCACATTTTTTGGGCTAGAGCCACCAAATTTTGTGGGAAGATAGATATTGACGTTTTGGATGCCACGCCCCATGATTCCGATCCCAACCCCCCCTTCTACTTGAAATTGGAAACGCCTATAGTTTTCACATTTTTCGAGCTAGAGTCACCGAATTTGGTAGGAGGATATATGGTGACATCTACAAAAGGTCTGCACCAAAAATTAGGATGCCACGCCCACCTCTGCCGCCCACTATTTAAAATCGGAAATTTCGATATCTCTTATAGTTTTTAAGCTAGAGCCCGTAAATTGGGTAGAAAGATAGAAGGCAGCATCTACCAAAGATGTGCATCAAAATTTTGGATGCCACGCCCCATGATTCCGATCCCAACCCCCCCTTCTACTTGAAATTGGAAACGCCTATAGTTTTCACATTTTTCGAGCTAGAGTCACCGAATTTGGTAGGAGGATATATGGTGACATCTACAAAAGGTCTGCACCAAAAATTAGGATGCCACGCCCACCTCTGCCGCCCACTATTTAAAATCGGAAATTTCGATATCTCTTATAGTTTTTAAGCTAGAGCCCGTAAATTGGGTAGAAAGATAGAAGGCAGCATCTACTAAAGATGTGCATCATAATTTTGGATGCCACGCCCACCCAAGCCACCCGCCTTATAAAATCGGAATCGGCTATATCTTTAACAGTTTTTGAGCTAGAGCCACCAAACTTGGTAGGCAGATAGATAGTGACAGTTAAAAACATTTGATTCAAAAATTTGGATGCCACGCCCACCTCTGCCGCCCACCTTTTACATTTTGAAGTTAAGTTATCTTCCACAGCTTTTGAGGAAAAGTCACCAAATTTGGTAACATGATAGCTGGCGATGTTTACCACATGGCCCCCTCCCTTCGCCCCTGCATTCCCCCTTATCAACCGTTCATTTACTGGTATCAAAGTATTCCGCAGTCGGTTGCGTCCGACTGCAACGTTTTTACTTGTTTTTTTTGATCAGCTATAATGATTATGCTCTAAGTCTTATAAAATTACTCAAAAATAATGATTATCATTTAAAAAAAACCAAAAAAATTGAATTGTAATCATTAACAAGAATTTTTTTAAGTATAACTTATAATGATTACGGTCCCTGGTTAAAACAATACGCTGTTTCAGTTGGATGGATAGTGGAACGACCTGCATTACCGACTCGCCGTTATGATAAATGAAGCCTAGTGGAATTGGGGTATTACACTTGACATGTTACATATGTAGATTAAACTTACCAAACGACAAGCGACTAAACATCAAAACTGACACCGACAACTGTGCGCACATATACAAACACTTACTTAAAACCATAGATTAATGAACCTAAAATAGATTGGAAATTAGCAGTAGTCAGTTTACAGCCCTGTTAATTAAAACGCATCCAAACCAGCTCGTCTGACTTAACGAAACTCTGCTTTACTCCTCAGCGACGCGCAGCTGATTTTGTTTTGATTCTGGCTGCTATGCTGACTCCGCGACGTCCCGCCATATCTGATTTGCTTTTACCATTGTTTTGTTTTGATTACTGATAGCTGTTGATGAATTCCGCTTTCGACTGCATGACCGCTGACATGCATACATACAAGCACATCTCATAGTATGTATGCATTTGATCACACAGCATTTGCTTTGATATTTGCTGTTTTGCTTGTTCTTGCGAGCTGGGTCTGTTTCTTTATGCGAAAAAAGGGTATAGTGGTTGTGTAAAAAAGTATGTAACAAGCGAAAGTAAGCAGCTCTGACCCCATATAAGATATATATTCTTGATCTGTCTGTCCATCTGAATGAACACATCGATCTCCCAAGCTGACACTTGCATTTTTTTTTTTTTTCTGAAGCAAATTTTCTAAATGCGTATTTAAGTCTTCTAGGTCCACAAACACATGCTCCTCAACACCTAAAATGTTTTTCCCTCGTTGCCGTTTACAACAGGGCTCATAGAGAGTTATTGTATATTCATTTTGATGTGCAACATGTAGCGGAATCCCCGTTAAGGTTGGCAGCACCATTCGGCGATAGTGATATGCCGATGATAGGTTATTTTGGCTTTGAGAAATCCAAATCAGCATAGCTCGGTCATAAAAGTTATTCTGAAGTTAACTTATTCCAAGTTTAACTGGACATTGAGAAAATGGGCCTTAGTCAATATAATTACTAGCACATAAGTGTAGTATTATGATTACTAATTTTAGTATTGGCTTACAATATACCTTTTAAGTAGTATTAGTACTAGTTTTGAATTAAGTAATGTAAAATGCCTGAAAACGTAGGGGGGCTTTTCACGTAGAAGTTTGAACGTAGTGGGTAGTTGTAGGTAGTTTTTAAGCGTAGAATTGAAACACTTGAGGTTCTACGTACTAATTGGAAGGAACTTTATTAACTTGTGACCTCTATGTGACACTTGTAAAATGTTACTAAATCGTATGTGATGTGAAGCCTATGTTAAAGGCTGCCGTCGGCTAGAAGGCTCGGCTTGTGGTGAGTTTCTAGCCACGGCAGCAGTGCTGCACGGTTAGCGGAATTCAGCTGTTTTGGCATCAACATACTCCCCCCCTTTGCAAGGATTGCAAGACTTGGTCGGAAGGAGGGAGCGGAAATTATGCCGGAAGAAACGATGACCTTAAGCCGGACACGACCCCGAGAGTTTTATTATTTTATTATTATTATTATTTTTATTTATATTTTTTTGTCCTTCAAGCCGGATCGACAGCATCAGCGGCATAATATCCAGTTTTCGGCAGCACGAGAAGAAAAGGAAAAAAAGATAAGTATAAAATACGTAAGTATATAATACATACGAGTCGCCATATTTGTTCCGTCCGCCAAAGTGTTTTTCAAGTGAAAAGGAAAAGCATTTTTTTTTGTGCTCCGCTGTCTATCTTCAAATTAGACAACTTGACACTATATTATTATTATTATTTTTATTTATATTTTTTTGTCCTTCAAGCCGGATCGACAGCATCAGCGGCATAATATCCAGTTTTCGGCAGCACGAGAAGAAAAGGAAAAAAAGATAAGTATAAAATACGTAAGTATATAATACATACGAGTCGCCATATTTGTTCCGTCCGCCAAAGTGTTTTTCAAGTGAAAAGGAAAAGCATTTTTTTTTGTGCTCCGCTGTCTATCTTCAAATTAGACAACTTGACACTATATTCCGAGCGGCTGAACACAATATGCGGTCTGTCAGCGCGATTCTAATATTTCCATATATGTATGTACATACATACTAGCGGTCTGCATGGCTGCACTGACAAATTGAATGGATCAAATTCAATTGAGTTGAGTGAGTGGGAGGTACACAATGACGCGCCTGAGTATCGATGTGAGTGCGTGTTGCCTCTAACCATACGGCACTCAGTAAAATGAGAGAGAATAAATAAAGCGTAAAACGGAATGAAAAATTTGGCAAGGCCGAAGACACGCGAATTACTCGAGTTGTATTGTGCGTTCATTTCGTTGAAGTGGGGGTTAAGCCCGCGGTCAGCAAAATGAACGGAGGAGAAATAGCGGACGATATTGTATGTATATTGCATGTGCATTTTGTTGTTTTTGTTTTGTGTTTATTGTTGTTGGTTTTATGGATGTCTTATGTGAATATTGGTTTATGGCTTGTTAAGTTTGTTTTGTTTTAGGTTTGAATAATAACTTTGTTTTTGTGACCTGTCTGTAAGTGTTTCCTGTGTACGTTTTTTCAAATTTAATATAATATAGTTAAAATATATAGGTTTTAAAACGCACAGTGGGTGTAGAGGAGATAAGTCCAGATCATATAAAAGAGAAGTTGCAAAGTGGAATGTATACCTTTATTAAAAAGAGAGGCTGAAGCGAAGTTTGGCAATTTTCTCAAAAATAAGGAACGAAAATGAATAGGAACTGGCTGAGCTTGAAGCCTGTAAGATGTGCTTTACTGTTTTTAAGTTTACAGGCAGTACATCTAACCTGGTGAAGCTTAAATGTTATATAGTGAATGCTAGTAAATTTTGCAAAGCTTCTCCAATTGATGTGAACAAAAGAGGAGGGTGTAGCTGTTGTTACCGAATGGGTCACTAAGAACTGTCGTGCATTCAAAATTATCGACGACTCCGGCTTTAAAAAGTTGGCTTCATTTTTAATCAATGTTGGAGCAACGTTTGAAGCCAATGTCGACGTAGATAAATTGTTACCGCATCCAACCACAGTCTCGCGAAACATAACAAAGATATATGAGACACATTTTGGACCAATAAAAGCCGAAATTCAAATATATAAACATTTGGTTATGCCATTACAAGTGACATATGGACTGACAATTTTTTAAAGTCATCGTATTTGTCCTGTACTGTTCACTATATACAGGAAGGAGTTCTGGTTGAACGTCTAATGGCGATGAAATCAATGAGTGAAACATCCTGCACAGGTTTGTTAATCTTATCTACAAATGTAAAATTAGAATTTAAAGTTGTTTTCAATATCTAGGTATAAACATTCGGGCGAAAATAGATGACATATTGGCGGACTTTGGATGCAATCTTCAAGAGGAGAGTCCCATTATTGTAACAGATCGTGGGTCCAATATGATTAAAACTTTTAGCGATTTCGAGAAAATCCATTGCATCAATCATCTGCTAAACAACGCTGTTGGAAATGCTATCGATGCTGTTCCAGAGATAGGAATTATTGTCACTGTTTGTAAAAAGCTTATTAAATATTTTAAAAAGTCAGGACTGAATTCTTCCTTAGGATTTTCTTTAAAAAGCCTTTGCCCCACTCGCTGGAATACGGTATACTATTTGCTGAAATCAGTTGAAACTCATTGGATTGACTTAAACACTATGCTAAAAGATAAAAACCAGACATCCAGAATTGAAGGCATCAATATAAATGATTTAGGTTTTGTTGTACGCTTGTTAGAAGTTTTTGAAAATGTTTCAAAATTACTTGAAGCAAGCAAACGTCCGACTATTCACTTAATTTTGCAAAATATAATTAAGTTAAAGAAAACCTGTCTGCCCGCATACAATGACATTGATACTACCCAATCGCTAAAGCTCGCACTACAATCACAAATATTAACAAGTAAAAACGTTGCAGTCGGACGCAACCGACTGCGGAATACTTTGATACCAGTAAAAGAACGGTTGATAAGGGGGAATGCAGTGGCCCATGGAGTGGCCCATGTGGTAAACATCGCCAGCTATCATGTTACCAAATTTGGTGACTTTAGCTCAAAAACTGTGGAAGATAACTTAACTCCCAAATTTAAAAGGTGGGCGGCAGAGGTGGGCGTGGTATCCTAATTTTTGATGCAGATCTTTTGTAGATGTCACCATATATCTTCCTACCAAATTTGGTGACACTAGCTTGAAAAATGTGAAAACTATAGGCGTTTCCAATTTCAAGTATAAGGGGGGTTGGGGGCGGAATCAGGGGGCGTGGCATCCAAAATTTTGATGCATTTTTTGGGGAACGTCAATATCTATCTTCACACAAAATTTGGTGGCTCTAGCCCAAAAAATGTGAAAACTATAGGCGTTTCCAATTTCTTGGTGAAGGGGGGATGGGGGCGGAATCAGGGGGCGTGGCACCCAAGTTTTGATGGGGAACGCCAGTACCTATCTTGACACAAAATTTGGTGGCTCTTGCCCAAAAAATGTGAAAACTATAGGCGTTTCCAATTTCAGGGAGAAGGGGGGATGGGGGCGGAATCAAGGGGCGTGGCATCCAAATTTTGATGCATTTTTTGGGGAACGTCAATATCTATGTTGACACAAAATTTGGTGGCTCTAGCCCAAAAAATGTGAAAACTATGGGCGTTTCCAATTTCACGGAGAAGGGGGACGGGGGCGGAATCAGGGGGCGTGGCATCCAAAATTTTGATGCATTTTTTTGGGGAACGTTAATATCTATGTTGACACAAAATTTGGTGGCTCTTGCCCAGAAAATGTGAAAACTATAGGCGTTTCCAATTTAAGGGAGAAGGGGGGATGGGGGCGGAATCAGTGGGCATGGCATCCAAATTTTTGATGCACATTTTTGGGGAACGTTAATATCTATCTTGACACAAAATTTGGTGGCTCTAGCCCAAAAAATGTGAAAACTATGGGCGTTTCCAATTTCAAGGAGCAGGGATGAGGGGGGCGGAAGGAGTGGGCGTGGCATCCAAAATTTTGATGCAGTTTTTTCAGGGACATGACTAGCTATCTGCGTGCAAAATTTGGTAATTCTAGCTGTAAGAATGTGACAAATATTAGGTTTTATCGGTTTTCTGTTATCGAATTTATCGATTTCCCAGTCTCCTAGTAGGCGTGGCACCCCAATCTTGACACTTTATCTGTCTCGCCTATAGACAAACATATTTGCAAAGTTTCAAGTCTCTAGCTTTACGGGTGTCGAAAAAAGTTGCGTTCATACGGACAGACGGACAGACGGACAGACACCATGACGGACATTGCACAAAACCAATATACTATGAGACCTTCGGTATCAAAGTATAACAACAGTAATTCCAAATTTGACAATATACCACAACATAGCCATATTTCTTTTCCCACCCACTAACAAACTCATTCAATTTACACCCTCTGAAAGGGAATCTGTAATTGAAGAGTGCAAAACTATTATGCAAAATTATATATAGACAGGGTTGTAACACCACAGAAACCCATTCGGCTAGCGATGAATTCGCTAAGTATAAAGATGTCCACCAAGCTGACATATATAAAGATAAAGTTGAACAGGAAATTGCAGGGTATTCAAATATAAATGTTACATACACACAAAATCTTGATGCTTTGGCTTGGTGGAATATGCACCAGAACTTTTTTCCGCTTTTGCATATAACATCATGCAAAATATTCTGCATACCAGCGAGCAGCGCGGCTTAGGAGCGAACATTTTCAAACGCTAGAAATTTAATTACAGAGAAGCGTTGTCTAATCACAACAAATCCCCACAACATAAACAAAATTATGTTTTTAAATTCAAATATTAATTAAAAATATATGTTATTAACTACAAACCATATATGTATATAGTACTAAGCTAAATAAAATCAAATTACATTGACTTTCGAATTTGCCCTTCGGCTTCGCACTCGAATGCACTAATAACCATAGCTCGCAAATAACAATTGAGCGTTTTTTTCTTTACGCGCAATATCAGAGCAGAAGCGAAAATGCTCAAAAAATTCGCTCTCACTCTGAGCAAGAGTCTATTTTTCTATTTTGCATCGGCTTTCGCTTGAGTGTTGTTGTTGAGTTTTTTGTGTTGATCTCTTTTAACGATTCTCTTTTCGGAAGCAATAAAATTGTCGTTCGTGAATTGAGACTCAGTAAGTGAGTAAATGACAGAATAAGTTACTGCAAAAACTCTTGGAAACACTCTTCACATTAATTTGCTCTGTTGACAAGAAATGGAATTTTTTTATAGAGAATATTTATTTCATTTTTACTTATTGTTAAGCATAATTACTAATAATGAATTTAAATTGTCTGCGCTTATAGAACTTCGAAGTTCACTTAATATAAAATGTAGGGCTGAAAATGCGCGCTCCACGGAAACCTGGGTTGCCGGTGTAGCCAGTACAACCTGTGCGAGCGCAGTCAAATGTGGCTGTTTAAGTTTGACATCATTAAAAAAATCTAATATGTTACAATTTATTGGCAAGCGACCATACATTATGTCGAAGTTTTCAATGTCACTATAAATCTTAACAAATTTTGCAGAAACAGGCTCTTCCTTGCTTTCTGACACTGTCTTAACTCCATCCATATAGATTTTGAGTGATAATATACACAAAATGTTTTTGCGTCGCAAATTAATATGCATCACTCGCTTAACAACGTTTTGCTTCATTTCACTCAAGCAATTACTCGCACTCTAAGTGTAACAAAAGAGAAAAGAAAAAACGATTGTAGTCCGAGCGCGAGCGAGCAAAGCGAACAGCCGATGATGCCGTTGCTCGCGAGTATTATTCGCAAATACTCAGTAAAGGGTCTTATTTAAAGACGACGCAAAACGCTCAACTGTTATTTGCGAGCTATGCTAATAACGCAACATGATGCAAAGACCTAAAGGTGGCGCAAAGAAGTGCTCGATTTCGCATGCGCAAGAAATAGAGCGCGCAATCGATCAGCTGTAGCTCTCTCAGTACTGTGGTCATTTTATACGCTTTTCGTGCTTACATTGCTGTGGTCACTTACTTTGATGCTTTTGGCGTGAGTGCTGTGTTTGTTGAATTTGGATCGTTTTATTCTGACAAAATGAAGTGTTCTGTAAATAACTGCAAAAACAAATGCAATAGAACAAATAAAGAACACAATAAAGCCTTTTTTAGTTTCCCAAGAAACAAAATTACCGCCCAGAAATGGCTGGAGTTTTGTGGTTTAAGGGGGCCCGTGCGTGCAAATTACAAAGTCTGCGAAGACCATTTTCCCAAGGAAAAAAGAAAACATTGATTTTTATAGTGTTTCATACAACTTAAAAATTGTATTTCGGAAAGCATGCACCGGACCCATAGTGCGAAACGCTAAAATGTAAACAAAGCAAACTGTGACGTCACTCAACCACTCAATCGTGTTCGGCTTTGCATTCAAATTCACCCAACGCATATTGCGCATTGTTAATTCGAACATGGCTTTTTTGCTATTTATTTAGATCTCTAATACATACATACCTGCGCGCAGCTTAATTCCGTTCTGTTTTCCGAGTTCCACTTATTAAATGTTCCAGAACAGTATAAACCATATATAAAAACGAAAAAAATACGTTTTTTTATTACTATTTTATATATTTATGCACTTTAACATACATATGTACACGCAAACATATTTACGCGAAACCACCACCAGTTGATCGGCACTGTTAAGCGCGCAAGCGTACGTTTACATATGTATGTACAAATATCCACACACAGAACACATAGCATTTTTACATCTCTTGCTACCTTTAATACTTTTATACACATACACATACATCTACACATTAATTCGGAGGTGTATGAACAAAAGAAACAATTTCATTTGTTAATTTATATTCATACACATTAACATACACATACATGCGCACATACTTGCGCACAGTCACGAGCAGCTGACTTTGCAAATGTATGTACGTACATCCACACTACAGAACATATTTCCATTACATATGTATGTACGTGCGTCCACAGAAAACAGAGTATATTTACATTAATGTATGTTGTCCATACTCGAGATGTTTTTCAATCCCGTACACATATAATGTTTTTTTTAACACAATAATTAAATACACAATTTTTATATTTTAAAAGCCGCACTTGCAAGTGAATTATTTCCGACACCTGTCAAGTCGCCGGCTCTTTATAACATTCACAATACACAGTGCAATATAACATAATTAACCAATATAAAACAAAACACTGGCCGAGCACACAAAGAGATTAAAATTAAGAAGGAATTTAATTATATTATTGCCGGCATAACATACAAATAACAACATAAACAACATATGCACTTGTAAGGTTTACTAGTTCCGCTTCTATGAACTGGTAAAGTGTATCAAAGAGTACATTTTCATAGAGGCGCTAACGTTTGTGGTGCGATATATCGTGTTCGTCAACATTCCGAAATTTGACTCGATTAAGGACTTAATTTAATAATATTAATTATACTTTATAATTAATTTACTATTTCCGTTCTGTTTTTCCGTTCGTTTCTCCGTGACTACGATTCCATTTCGTTCCGAGTGGAATACTCCAAATAATTTATAAATATCTGTTTATAAATTATTCTAAGTCCGTTAACTAGTGAAAAGTTGTAAATATTCTTTTACAATAACCCGATTCCATTTCGTTCCGAGTGGAATATTCCAAATAATCTATAAATATTCTTTTATAAATTATTTTAAGTCCGTTAACGGGTGAAAAGTGGTAAATATTCTTTCAAAATTATCCGATTCCATTTCGTTCCGAGTGAAATATTCCAAAAAATTTATAAATAATCTTTTATAAATTATTTTATGTCCGTTAACGGGTGGAATGTTGTAAATATTCTTTTACAATTTTTATAAACCCGATTCCATCTTGTTCCAAGCGAGTGGAACATCCAAATAATTTATAAATCTTCGCTTATAAATTATTCCTAGTCCATTATCGGGTGCGAAATTGTAAATATTCTTTTACAATTTTTATAGACCCGATTCCATTCCATTCCCAGTGGGTGGAACATCCGAAAAATTTATAAATATTCTTTTTGTAAATAGTCTTTTACAAATATTTTCTAGCCCATTTTATTGTGGTCACTCCCGACAACAATAAATATTCCATCAAAACCCTAGATATTTTTTTGCTTGTCACCTGTTCCAACTCATAAAAGGTAATTATTCAATTAATTATTTTTGAGGACGGATTATGCCGATAGGGCCAGGTCAAGGAGAGAAAAAACAGTTAAACGTTCCGTCCGTAAAGAGCCAGAGAAGAAGCTCGCTTTCTTTACCAAATCTCCCGGTGAAGAAACCCTCCAGTGCCGTTCCGCCGAGATCCAAGTGCGAGACCGCTAAACCACCTATTTCAAGTTTGAAGCAAATAGCCACTTGGGCCGCTACCAAACTTAACTCCGAAGCAAGCATGGCGATGCCCGACTTTATTTCCGCTTCCGACAAGCTGACCCAATTCGAATCAAGAATTTGTAGTCCGTCAGTTACAGAACCATCCCTTTACACACTTCAAGTCCGTCGCGACCATGTAAAGGTTCTGTGGGAAAAGGTCGAGAAAGAGTACGAGACCAGCTCTCGGGCACTCAGCCAAGGTTGTGGAAGTAGCGATGCTGCGTCGTTAACAGCAACATACGACGTGCCACGATTAGAACTGTGCGGAGCAGTGCTTTTGTCAGAATTGGCGTCAGTACTGCTTACACAGTTACCTGCCAAAAAGTATGATACATTCTATTGGACTGATTTCACCATTGTGCTGGCATGGTTGAGCAAGCCTCCTTGCAACTGGACCACGTTTGTGGTAAACAGAGTGGCAAAAATCACGCAGTCCGTTGACATCAGAAAATGGTCTCCTGTGTGCTCCGAGCAAAATCCAGCCGATTTGGCTAGTAGAGGCGTTTCACCCAACGAACTGATCAACAGCACCTTGTGGTGGAATGGCCCAGAGTGGTTGTCTCAGCCAAGGGACCAGTGGCCAACTCCAGTCGAGATAGCGCATGATACCGCTTTCGAACAGCGTGCGGTCAAATGCAATATAGTTCAGAAGCCCTCATCCTTCGATTTCCTCGATCGCTTTTCCAGCTTCCATAGAGCGCTCCGAGTCATGGCCTACATTCTGAGGTTCATTCGGCGCAGCAGGGAGAAAGCGGTCTCCCCTCCAAAAGAGCTTAGCAGCAAGGAATTGACTGACTCCCAAGAAAGGTTGATAATCCTCACGCAGCAATCAGGGTATTCCCAAGCATACTGCTGTCTCCCCCAGAAGAAGCAGATACCAAGGTCAAGCAGCGTCCACAACCTGAATCCGTATCTTGACCAAAAGGGAATTAGGAGAGCATGTGGAAGACTGGGTCATTCCGAAGCTCTGACATACGACGAGCGCCATCCGATTCTCCTCCCATATGAAGTCCGATTTTCGCGCCTTCTGGTGCATTTTACCCATCGCATATCGCTTCATGGTGGGAACCAATTGACGATGCGCCTTGTCCGGTCCAAATACTGGATTCCATAGCTCAAGAATCTAATCAAATCCGTGAGTAGCTCCTGAAGGGTTTGCGTGATTCACCGTAAGAGACTCCAAACCCAACTTATGGGAGACCTACCCGATGATAGAGCCACCTTCTCCAGGCCATTCACTCACACGGGTGTGCACTTCGCGGGCCCCTTTGACATAAAAAGTTATACAGGCAGGGCCTGCATAATAACTAAGGGGTACGTCTGCGTCTTTGTATGTTTCAGTAGAAGAGCGATCCATCTTGATCGTCTGAATTCCAGTTTCATCTCACCCATGTCAGAGGATCCTAGCGATCTTCTAGCGCTTACCCCTGGTCACTTTCTCACGGGGGCCCCTCTTCTTTGCATATCCGAGCCAGACATCAATGAGACGGCTTCATCTATTATTAACCGAAGGCAACGTTTGAAGGCTTTAAATCAGCAATTTTGCAAACGCTGGACAGAAGAGTATCAAAATGAGCTCCACAAGCGCAACAAATGGCAATCCCCGATACGAGATCTTCAAATTGACGACATGGTTATCAAGAAGGAAGATAATCTCCCAGCCAATGAGTGGCGTCAAGGTCGTGTCAGAGTCACCTATCCTGGTTCGGACAATAAGGTCCGGGTGGTGGACGTGCTCACCAGCCAAGGAGTTTTAAAGCGACCAGCCGCGAAATTACTCCTACTTCCGACGGACACTTCCGTTCCCAGTTCTTAACGCGTTTCCTCGTCCCCTCGAACTGTGTGCAACGTCCATAGTGCGAATTCGAGTACATTTTCTCCTATTTATTTCTCGTTATACAGAATGGCACCAAGGAAGGCACAAGCGCTGGAGACACGTCGCGCACGCGGAGTCCAACCCTTCCGTTGCCGTACCTGCAGTGCCACCCATCCACTGCGTAAGTGCAAGCGGTTTCTGCAGCTGCCGGGCTCCGGGCAGTGCTGATCAACAAGTATTGCCTGAACTGTTTGGCGCATCAACACTCCGGAGGCACCAGCAGGAGCAAGGACAAATGTCGGAAGCGCCAAGAGGACCACCACACGCTGCTCCACCTCTCCGAGTCACCCCGAACAGCAGCATCCACTTCCGGCGCCCCATCCGCAATCCAGCGTCGTTTGAAAATATCCAGGGAGCGAACCGCAACCCCAGCAAAGAGTCCCCAGACAGCGATGTCAACGTCGTTGGTGTCGCTGCTGGAGTTCAAGCGGATTACGCTCCTGCCGACCGTCTCCCTCTTCCTGCCTACAAAACACAGTCCATTTCTGTTTTTGCACTTTCTGGTTGTTTGCTGGTGTCATATATTTAAGATCTCGAAAGAGTATGTATGACCAGAAAATGCAAAAACTGAAATTGACTAAGTTTTGTAGGCAGATACAAATGCGCGGCAAATTTTAATTTTAAATATTGGCTGTCGGCATTTATTATGTACTAAATTATGAATTTTAAGGGTCAAGAGTACATAATTATATACATATATATGTATATTAAAATATATAAATTTATACTTGACATATTATGAACTATGGACAATGCATCTTAATGATTAAGATGCATTTTATAAATAAATAAAAAATTATCATTTAATAAAATTAATTTTATAGCTATCCTTACTTTTAATAAAATTGCTAAAAATTCATAAAAATTGAGACAGGTCAAGAATAGCCAAGGCAATTGCTACGCATACATTTAAATGTGCATACATACACATGCACACACACACATTGATATGCGTTGCTAGAAAAGTAACAAAATTCCAAATCACTTGAGAGCCACCAAAAACTGAAAAAATATGCATGCGCACATACATACACACATATATATGTGTATTTAGGTATACATTGCCCTAATGACTTTTGCTTCATTTGAGCTCGGAGCCACCAAATACAGAAAAAATTCACATGTGTTGTTGTTGTTCGCACTCTGCTGCTGCTCTCCCCCTTCCACAATGTACAGCCGCTCAGAGCAAACAGCATACAGAAACATTCATACACACATAAATAAACCTAACGGCGATCACGTCGCTGACATACAGACGTCTACACAGCAAATTGCTGGCACTCCGTCTGTATCGAGTCAAAATTTGCGTTCGGCTCGTTGCTTTCAGCAGCCGAATGCGGGTGGCTCCACTGCAAATTTGACCAATTAGGCTATTGGATTTTTTACGTTTGACTCCTCTATGTATACCTACTTAATGGTAACAAGTGTCACATAGAGGTCACAAGTTAATAAAGTTCCTGCCAATTATTAAATAGAACCTCAAGTGTTTCAATTCTACGCTTACAAGCTACCCTCCCATCTAAGGCAGCAGCAACCAGATTGAAGCAAAAGTTTAAAATCGCAAAACTCAAGTTCTGTAACAACAACAAGAATAATTAAGGAAGGCAACGTCTAATTATGTCTTACGCATAGCACACTTTGCAATCAAAACAAATGACTAAAAAATAATGGCCGACTTATCCACCCTTTTTTTTTTGTAAAGTTACCGGCGCTTATTACATATCTATGTTAAGCTCATTTATCTATGCGGACGTTATAGTGTCCTAAGGCCGACAAAAAAATGACATAAAGCCCTGCGGGCGCTATGAAACTTTCAAAAGTTTCATAATGGCCGTGGGCGCTATGACTGTTTTTTGTGTGTCATAACGCCCACGGGCTGGCGGACATGGCTTTTCCAACCCAGCTCGCGATCCTGATCAAGAATATATATATATTCTTTATGGGGTCGGATATGCTTTCTTCTAAGCGTTTCACATTTCATGACAAAATTAATATAAACTTTTAAGGTGCATAAAAATTGAGTTCAAATTCAATTAACTATAAGGGTTTTAACACAAGTAAATTGCTCAGTGTGACCTTATTTCATTAGATCAATAATCTCGAAAAACGAGATATAACAATATAACATTAAAGATGATATTTGTAAACATAACCCCAGAGGCATGTGTGCTTTGATTTAAATGTTTCTGAGTGTTTGTTTGTACACATATATCTTAGCTACTGAATACCCTATATAGTTATTTTGAATTATATTATTAATAGTTTCATTCGTAGCGTTGCCACCGTAGAACGTTTTTCTCATATAAATTTAGGCCATACAAATTATAAACAACTCGTTTACGTTGTTTGGCAACCCAACAAAAACAGCAGCCAAAGACAAAAAAAAGTAAATAATTTGAAAAATAAGAAACTCAGAACCAGAACCGTACCGGTACAACGTTTTAGTTCTGGTATTTATATCGGTACATGATAATATTGGTTCCAGGTTCCGGTTCTAAGAACCTTTAAGAATATCGGTTCTGGTACAGGTACCGGAACCTCATTTGAATTGGTTCTTAGCGGTTCCGGGGTTTGGTTCTGATTCGGTTTGACACCCTGGTATTTAATATATTTAATGTATTTATATGGTTTAAACGTTGTAGTCTGCCCTGAAGACGACTGCCGACGAGCAATCGAAATATATTGGAAAAGAAAAGGTGAGACAAACACACTCTTATTATTTCTAAGACCTCGAGCCAGCCAAAAACAACTATAAAACAAGTAAGAAGTCTCTAGTCGAGATTTCCCGACTAGGAGATACCCCCAACCCCATACTTAAGACGTACAGTCATTGTCTGTATGCATCTGTGACATAAACTTCAATCTTCGATATCTCTGGTGTTTCTCAACCGATTTCGATGCAATTTTCAAAAAAGTTCTATCGTTACCCATTATTTCAACCCCCATTTTTACATTTTTCAAATTTGAAATTTTTTTGTAATCGATTGCATGTGTATATCGGAAACCAGAATAGTCATCGATAATTTGAAATAAACTTGTTCTGCTTATGGTATAGGAGAACTTATATTCAAAATCTGACGTCTCTAGCTCTTGTAGTCTCTGAGATCGACGTGTTCATACAGATGGACAGACAGACGGACGGACAGACGGACATGGCTATATCGACTCGGTTGTTGATGCTGATCAAGAATATATATACTTTATGGGGTCGGAGATGCTTCCTTCTGCCTGGTACATACTTTTGCACAAAACCATTATACCCCTTTTACCCATTTCATGGGTTTGGGGTATAAAAACAGCTCTAGCTGCGCATTGAGCAGAAAACAGACATACACCAAACTTTGAAGAAACGTCAATACTTGACAATACAATACACTTGAAATGCTACATATAATAAACATACAAAACGACAAGCGACTAAACTTCAAAACTGACACCGACAACTGTGCGCACATATACAGACACTTGCTTAAAACTTGTTTATTACTCCACGTTGAACAGAGATGAAGTGGCAAATTGTAAGGAAAATTTAAAATGTGAAATTAATGTTATTTGTTTAGTTGTGTTTAATGCAAATTTGTAAATATTTATACTTTGATACCGAAGGTCTCATAGTATATTGGTTTTGTGCAATGTCCGTCATGGTGTCTGTCTTTCCGTCTGTCCGTCTGACCGTCTGTCCGTCTGTCCGTCCGTATGAACGCAACTTTTTTCGACACCCGTAAAGCTAGAGACTTGAAACTGTGCAATTATGTTTATCTATAGACGGTACAGATAAAGTGTCAAGATTGGGTTGGCACGCCTACTAGGAGGCTGGGAAATCGATAAATTCGATAACTGAAAACCGATAAAACCAAATATTTCTCACATTCTTACAGCTAGAGTTACCAAATTTTGCACGCAGATAGCTAGTCATGTCCCTGAAAAAACTGCATAAAAATTTTGGATGCCACGCCCACTCCTTCCGCCCCCATCATCCCTTCTCCTTGAAATTGGAAACGCCTATAGTTTTTACATTTTTTGGGCTAGAGAAATCAAAATTTGTGTCAAGATACATATTGAAGTTTCCCAAAAAAATGCATCAAAATTTTGGATGCTACGCCTTCTGATTCCGCCCCCATCCCCCCCTTCTCCATGAAATTGGAAACGCCTATAGTTTTCACATTTTTTGGGCTAGAGCCACCAAATTTTGTGTCAAGATGGATATTGACGTTCCCCAAAAACATGCATCAAAATTTTGGATGCCACGCCCCCTGATTCCGCCCCCATCCCCCTCTTCTCCATGAAATTGGAAACGCCTATAGTTTTCACATTTTTTGGGCTAGAACCATCAAATTTTGTGTCAAGATAGATATTGACGTTCCCCAAAAATATGCATCAACATTTTGGATGCCACGCCCCCTGATTCCTCCCCCATCCCACCCTTCTCCATTAAATTGGGAACGCCTATAGTTTTCACATTTTTTGGGCTATAGCCACCAAATTTTGTGTCAAGATAGATATTGACGTTCCCCAAAAATATGCATCAACATTTTGGATGCCACGCCCCCTGATTCCTCCCCCATCCCACCCTTCTCCATGAAATTGGAAACGCCTATAGTTTTCACATTTTTTGGGCTAGAGCCATCAAATTTTGTGTCAAGATGGATATTGACGTTCCCCTAAAATATGCATCAACATTTTGGATGCCACGCCCCCTGATTCCGCCGCCATCCCCCCTTCTCCATGAAATTGGAAACGCCTATAGTTTTCACATTTTTTGGGCTAGAGGCACCAAATTTTGTGTCAAGATAGATATTGACGTTCCCCAAAAAAATGCATCAAAATTTTGGATGCCACGTCCCCTGATTCCGCCTCCATCCCCCCACCACTCCTTCTCCATGAAATTGGAAACGCCTATAGTTTTCACATTTTTTGGGCTATAGCCACCAAATTTTGTGTCAAGATGGATATTGACGTTCCCCAAAAACATGCATCAACATTTTGGATGCCACGCCCCCTGATTCCGCCCCCATCCCCCTTTCACCAATAAATTGGAAACGCCTATAGTTTTCACATTTTTTGGGCTAGAGCCATCAAATTTTGTGTCAAGATGGATATTGACGTTCCCCTAAAATATGCATCAACATTTTGGATGCCACGCCCCCTGATTCCGCCCCCATCCCCCTTTCACCAATAAATTGGAAACGCCTATAGTTTTCACATTTTTTGGGCTAGAGCCACCAAATTTTGTGTGAAGATAGATATTGACGTTTTGGATGCCACGCCCCATGATTCCGATCCCAACCCCCTTCTACTTGAGATTGGAAACGCCTATAGTTTTCACATTTTTCGAGCTAGAGTCACCGAATTTGGTAGGAGGATATATGGTGACATCTACAAAAGGTCTGCACCAAAAATTAGGATGCCACGCCCACCTCTGCCGCCCACTATTTAAAATCGGAAATTTCGATATCTCTTATAGTTTTTAAGCTAGAGCCCGTAAATTGGGTAGAAAGATAGAAGGCAGCATCTACCAAAGATGTGCATCAAAATTTTGGATGCCACGCCCACCTAAGCCACCCGCCTTATAAAATCGGAATCGGCTATATCTCTAACAGTTTTTGAGCTAGAGCCACCAAACTTGGTAGGCAGATAGATAGTGACAGCTAAAAACATTTGATTCAAAAATTTGGATGCCACGCCTACCTCTGCCGCCCACCTTTTACATTTTGAAGTTAAGTTATCTTCCACAGCTTTTGAGGAAAAGTCACCAAATTTGGTAACATGATAGCTGGCGATGTTTACCACATGGCCCACTCCCTTCGCCCCTGCATTCCCCCTTATAAGCCGTTCATTTACTGGTATCAAAGTATTTCGCAGTCGGTTGCGTCCGACTGCAACGTTTTTACTTGTTTTATTTTGGAATTTTAGTAAAATAAACTATTTATAATATATCACTACAAATTTGTAAATATTTCTGGGGTTACATGGAATAGTAGCTTAAGTCGACTTAAGCGCGAATTGAGTTATTGCAATAGGAGGTATATAGATGTCAAAGCGCATATATCTGTTTAATTAGTTTTGAAAAGTAATGTTTCTTCACAAAATTATGTGCGTTTACTTTTTAGCTTAAGTTTTTTGAAAGAGCCATGCATTTGTCAAAACATCTTAAGTGCACATAGTTTTTTTTCTACATATTTCGATCTTCCGTTCATCATATAACTATTCCACTTATATGGACTAAAGCTGCATAAAAATTCACCTTCAAAAAAATAAACTAATTATTTTCAAACAACTTATGTTCAAATAAGTTTTTTTGAATGAAAAATTATTATTGCATAGAGCAATTTTAACTGAGTGTTTGTTCTTATGATGAAATGCAATTCGATGAAATAAACAAAAAACCAATATTGCAAAACAGCTTATGTACACATAAACCAAAAAACCGATAAAACCATATATTTCTCACATTCTTACAGCTAGAATTACCAAATTTTGCACGAAGATAGCTATTTACGTCCCTCAAAAAAATGCTTCAAAATTATGGATGCCACGCCCACTCCTTCCTCCCCTATCCACCCTGCTCCTTGAAATTTTAAACGCCTATAGTTTTCACATTTTTTGGGCTCAAGCCACCAAATTTTGTGCCAAGATAGGTAATGACGTTTCCCAAAAAACGGAATCAAAATTTTGGATGTCACGCCAACCTCTACCACCCCCACCCCCTGCCGTTTTTAAAACGTTAATGCGTGTATCTCCCATATTTTTAGAGCTATAGTCACCAAATTCGGCAGGAAAATAGATGGCAACGTCTACCAAAGATCTGCATCAAAATTGATGTCACGCCTACCTTAAAATTGGAATCGGCTATATCTTTAACAGTTTTTGAGCTAGAGCCACCAAATTTGGTTGGAAGATAGATGGTGACATTTTAAAAGATTTGATTCAAAAATTTGGATGCCACGCCTACCTCAGCCACCCACCTTTTAAATTTGGAAGTTAAGTTATCTTCCACAGCTTTCGAGCTAAAGTCACAAAATTTGATAGCATGATAGCTGGCGCTGTTTACCACCCGGCCCACTCCTTTGCAAGCAGACTCCTTACTATCCGTTCTTTTACTGGTATCAAAGTATTCCGCAGTCGGTTGCGTCCGACTGCAACGTTTTCACTTGTTTTATTTTGGATTTAAAGTAAAACAAACTACTTATAACAATAAAAAATAATAAAAATTTGTATACGAAGTTGAGATTTCCCGTCTAGAAAATACCCTGAAGTCAGTACTTAACGTTTACAGTTAATGACGTTGGTGTTTTTCAACCGATTTCGATCAAATTTTCACAAATTTTCATTATATTGTATTTTGTTTTTAAAAATGTTTTACTTTTTCCAAATTCAATGTTTTTTTGTTATCGATCACATGAGTTTTTCGGAAAGGGTTAAAGTCTCCAGCTCTTAAAGTCTCAAAGATCGACGCGTTCATATATCGAGGACATGGCTATGTCGACTCGGTTGTTGATGCTGATCAAGAATATATATACTTTATGGGGTCGGAGATGCTTCCTTCTGCCTGGTACATACTTTTGCACAAAACCATTATACCCCTTTTACCCATTTCATGGGTTTGGGGTATAAAAACAGCTCTAGCTGCGCATTGAGCAGAAAACAGACATACACCAAACTTTGAAGAAACGTCAATACTTGACAATACAATACACTTGAAATGCTACATATAATAAACATACAAAACGACAAGCGACTAAACTTCAAAACTGACACCGACAACTGTGCGCACATATACAGACACTTGCTTAAAACTTGTTTATTACTCCACGTTGAACAGAGATGAAGTGGCAAATTGTAAGGAAAATTTAAAATGTGAAATTAATGTTATTTGTTTAGTTGTGTTTAATGCAAATTTGTAAATATTTATACTTTGATACCGAAGGTCTCATAGTATATTGGTTTTGTGCAATGTCCGTCATGGTGTCTGTCTTTCCGTCTGTCCGTCTGACCGTCTGTCCGTCTGTCCGTCCGTATGAACGCAACTTTTTTCGACACCCGTAAAGCTAGAGACTTGAAACTGTGCAATTATGTTTATCTATAGACGGTACAGATAAAGTGTCAAGATTGGGTTGGCACGCCTACTAGGAGGCTGGGAAATCGATAAATTCGATAACTGAAAACCGATAAAACCAAATATTTCTCACATTCTTACAGCTAGAGTTACCAAATTTTGCACGCAGATAGCTAGTCATGTCCCTGAAAAAACTGCATAAAAATTTTGGATGCCACGCCGACTCCTTCCGCCCCCATCATCCCTTCTCCTTGAAATTGGAAACGCCTATAGTTTTTACATTTTTTGGGCTAGAGAAATCAAAATTTGTGTCAAGATACATATTGAAGTTTTCCCAAAAAATGCATCAAAATTTTGGATGCTACGCCTTCTGATTCCGCCCCCATCCCCCCTTCTCCATGAAATTGGAAACGCCTATAGTTTTCACATTTTTGGGCTAGAGCCACCAAATTTTGTGTCAAGATAGATATTGACGTTCCCCAAAAACATGCATCAAAATTTTGGATGCCACGCCCCCTGATTCCGCCCCCATCCCCCTCTTCTCCATGAAATTGGAAACGCCTATAGTTTTCACATTTTTGGGCTAGAGCCATCAAATTTTGTGTCAAGATAGATATTGACGTTCCCCAAAAATATGCATCAACATTTTGGATGCCACGCCCCCTGATTCCTCCCCCATCCCACCCTTCTCCATTAAATTGGGAACGCCTATAGTTTTCACATTTTTTGGGCTATAGCCACCAAATTTTGTGTCAAGATGGATATTGACGTTCCCCAAAAATATGCATCAACATTTTGGATGCCACGCCCCTGATTCCTCCCCCATCCCACCCTTCTCCATGAAATTGGAAACGCCTATAGTTTTCACATTTTTTGGGCTAGAGCCATCAAATTTTGTGTCAAGATGGATATTGACGTTCCCCTAAAATATGCATCAACATTTTGGATGCCACGCCCCCTGATTCCGCCGCCATCCCCCCTTCTCCATGAAATTGGAAACGCCTATAGTTTTCACATTTTTTTGGGCTAGAGGCACCAAATTTTGTGTCAAGATAGATATTGACGTTCCCCAAAAAAATGCATCAAAATTTTGGATGCCACGTCCCCTGATTCCGCCTCCATCCCCCCCACCACTCCTTCTCCATGAAATTGGAAACGCCTATAGTTTTCACATTTTTTGGGCTATAGCCACCAAATTTTGTGTCAAGATGGATATTGACGTTCCCCAAAAACATGCATCAACATTTTGGATGCCACGCCCCCTGATTCCGCCCCCATCCCCCTTTCACCAATAAATTGGAAACGCCTATAGTTTTCACATTTTTTGGGCTAGAGCCATCAAATTTTGTGTCAAGATGGATATTGACGTTCCCCAAAAATATGCATCAACATTTTGGATGCCACGCCCCCTGATTCCGCCCCCATCCCCCTTTCACCAATAAATTGGAAACGCCTATAGTTTTCACATTTTTTGGGCTAGAGCCACCAAATTTTGTGTGAAGATAGATATTGACGTTTTGGATGCCACGCCCCCTTCTACTTGAGATTGGAAACGCCTATAGTTTTCACATTTTTCGAGCTAGAGTCACCGAATTTGGTAGGAGGATATATGGTGACATCTACAAAAGGTCTGCACCAAAAATTAGGATGCCACGCCCACCTCTGCCGCCCACTATTTAAAATCGGAAATTTCGATATCTCTTATAGTTTTTAAGCTAGAGCCCGTAAATTGGGTAGAAAGATAGAAGGCAGCATCTACCAAAGATGTGCATCAAAATTTTGGATGCCACGCCCACCTAAGCCACCCGCCTTATAAAATCGGAATCGGCTATATCTCTAACAGTTTTTGAGCTAGAGCCACCAAACTTGGTAGGCAGATAGATAGTGACAGCTAAAAACATTTGATTCAAAAATTTGGATGCCACGCCTACCTCTGCCGCCCACCTTTTACATTTTGAAGTTAAGTTATCTTCCACAGCTTTTGAGGAAAAGTCACCAAATTTGGTAACATGATAGCTGGCGATGTTTACCACATGGCCCCCCCTCCCCCCCCCTGCATTCCCCCTTATAAGCCGTTCATTTACTGGTATCAAAGTATTTCGCAGTCGGTTGCGTCCGACTGCAACGTTTTTACTTGTTTTATTTTGGAATTTTAGTAAAATAAACTATTTATAATATATCACTACAAATTTGTAAATATTTCTGGGGTTACATGGAAGAGTAGCTTTAGTCGACTTAAGCGCAAATTGAGTTATTGCAATAGGAGGTATATAGATGTCAAAGCGCATAAATCTGTTTAATCAGTTTTCAAAAAATAATGTTTCTTCACAAAATTATGTGCGTTTACTTTTTAGCTTAAGTTTTTTGAAAGAGCCATGCATTTGTCAAAACATCTTAAGTGCACATAGTTTTTTTTCTACATATTTCGATCTTCCGTTCATCATATAACTATTCCACTTATATGGACTAAAGCTGCATAAAAATTCACCTTCAAAAAAATAAACTAATTATTTTCAAACAACTTATGTTCAAATAAGTTTTTTGAATGAAAATTATTATTGCATAGAGCAATTTTAACTGAGTGTTTGTTCTTATGATGAAATGCAATTCGATGAAATAAACAAAAAACCAATATTGCAAAACAGCTTATGTACACATAAACCAAAAAACCGATAAAACCATATATTTCTCACATTCTTACAGCTAGAATTACCAAATTTTGCACGAAGATAGCTATTTACGTCCCTCAAAAAAATGCTTCAAAATTATGGATGCCACGCCCCTCCTTCCTCCCCTATCCACCCTGCTCCTTGAAATTTTAAACGCCTATAGTTTTCACATTTTTTGGGCTCAAGCCACCAAATTTTGTGCCAAGATAGGTAATGACGTTTCCCAAAAACGGAATCAAAATTTTGGATGTCACGCCAACCTCTACCACCCCCACCCCCTGCCGTTTTTAAAACGTTAATGCGTGTATCTCCCATATTTTTAGAGCTATAGTCACCAAATTCGGCAGGAAAATAGATGGCAACGTCTACCAAAGATCTGCATCAAAATTGATGTCACGCCTACCTTAAAATTGGAATCGGCTATATCTTTAACAGTTTTTGAGCTAGAGCCACCAAATTTGGTTGGAAGATAGATGGTGACATTTTAAAAGATTTGATTCAAAAATTTGGATGCCACGCCTACCTCAGCCACCCACCTTTTAAATTTGGAAGTTAAGTTATCTTCCACAGCTTTCGAGCTAAAGTCACAAAATTTGATAGCATGATAGCTGGCGCTGTTTACCACCCGGCCCACTCCTTTGCAAGCAGACTCCTTACTATCCGTTCTTTTACTGGTATCAAAGTATTCCGCAGTCGGTTGCGTCCGACTGCAACGTTTTCACTTGTTTTATTTTGGATTTAAAGTAAAACAAACTACTTATAAATATAAAAAATAATAAAAATTTGTATACGAAGTTGAGATTTCCCGTCTAGAAAATACCCTGAAGTCAGTACTTAACGTTTACAGTTAATGACGTTGGTGTTTTTTCAACCGATTTCGATCAAATTTTCACAAATTTTCATTATATTGTATTTTGTTTTTAAAAATGTTTTACTTTTTCCAAATTCAATGTTTTTTTGTTATCGATCACATGAGTTTTTCGGAAAGGGTTAAAGTCTCCAGCTCTTAAAGTCTCAAAGATCGACGCGTTCATATATCGAGGACATGGCTATGTCGACTCGGCTTTTGATGCTGATCAAGAATATATATACTTTATAGGGTCGGAGATGCTTCCGTCTGCCTGTAACACACATTTGCACACCACGCCCCCTGATTCCGCCCCCATCCCCCTCTTCTCCATTAAATTGGAAACGCCTATAGTTTTCACATTTTTTGGGCTAGAACCATCAAATTTTGTGTCAAGATAGATATTGACGTTCCCCAAAAATATGCATCAACATTTTGGATGCCACGCCCCCTGATTCCTCCCCCATCCCACCCTTCTCCATTAAATTGGGAACGCCTATAGTTTTCACATTTTTTGGGCTATAGCCACCAAATTTTGTGTCAAGATAGATATTGACGTTCCCCAAAAATATGCATCAACATTTTGGATGCCACGCCCCCTGATTCCTCCCCCATCCCACCCTTCTCCATGAAATTGGAAACGCCTATAGTTTTCACATTTTTTGGGCTAGAGCCATCAAATTTTGTGTCAAGATGGATATTGACGTTCCCCTAAAATATGCATCAACATTTTGGATGCCACGCCCCCTGATTCCGCCGCCATCCCCCCTTCTCCATGAAATTGGAAACGCCTATAGTTTTCACATTTTTTGGGCTAGAGGCACCAAATTTTGTGTCAAGATAGATATTGACGTTCCCCAAAAAAATGCATCAAAATTTTGGATGCCACGTCCCCTGATTCCGCCTCCATCCCCCCCACCACTCCTTCTCCATGAAATTGGAAACGCCTATAGTTTTCACATTTTTTGGGCTATAGCCACCAAATTTTGTGTCAAGATGGATATTGACGTTCCCCAAAAACATGCATCAACATTTTGGATGCCACGCCCCCTGATTCCGCCCCCATCCCCCTTTCACCAATAAATTGGAAACGCCTATAGTTTTCACATTTTTTGGGCTAGAGCCATCAAATTTTGTGTCAAGATGGATATTGACGTTCCCCTAAAATATGCATCAACATTTTGGATGCCACGCCCCCTGATTCCGCCCCCATCCCCCTTTCACCAATAAATTGGAAACGCCTATAGTTTTCACATTTTTTGGGCTAGAGCCACCAAATTTTGTGTGAAGATAGATATTGACGTTTTGGATGCCACGCCCCATGATTCCGATCCCAACCCCCCTTCTACTTGAGATTGGAAACGCCTATAGTTTTCACATTTTTCGAGCTAGAGTCACCGAATTTGGTAGGAGGATATATGGTGACATCTACAAAAGGTCTGCACCAAAAATTAGGATGCCACGCCCACCTCTGCCGCCCACTATTTAAAATCGGAAATTTCGATATCTCTTATAGTTTTTAAGCTAGAGCCCGTAAATTGGGTAGAAAGATAGAAGGCAGCATCTACCAAAGATGTGCATCAAAATTTTGGATGCCACGCCCACCTAAGCCACCCGCCTTATAAAATCGGAATCGGCTATATCTCTAACAGTTTTTGAGCTAGAGCCACCAAACTTGGTAGGCAGATAGATAGTGACAGCTAAAAACATTTGATTCAAAATTTGGATGCCACGCCTACCTCTGCCGCCCACCTTTTACATTTTGAAGTTAAGTTATCTTCCACAGCTTTTGAGGAAAAGTCACCAAATTTGGTAACATGATAGCTGGCGATGTTTACCACATGGCCCACTCCCTTCGCCCCTGCATTCCCCCTTATAAGCCGTTCATTTACTGGTATCAAAGTATTTCGCAGTCGGTTGCGTCCGACTGCAACGTTTTTACTTGTTTTATTTTGGAATTTTAGTAAAATAAACTATTTATAATATATCACTACAAATTTGTAAATATTTCTGGGGTTACATGGAAGAGTAGCTTTAGTCGACTTAAGCGCAAATTGAGTTATTGCAATAGGAGGTATATAGATGTCAAAGCGCATAAATCTGTTTAATCAGTTTTCAAAAAATAATGTTTCTTCACAAAATTATGTGCGTTTACTTTTTAGCTTAAGTTTTTGAAAGAGCCATGCATTTGTCAAAACATCTTAAGTGCACATAGTTTTTTTCTACATATTTCGATCTTCCGTTCATCATATAACTATTCCACTTATATGGACTAAAGCTGCATAAAAATTCACCTTCAAAAAATAAACTAATTATTTTCAAACAACTTATGTTCAAATAAGTTTTTTTGAATGAAAAATTATTATTGCATAGAGCAATTTTAACTGAGTGTTTGTTCTTATGATGAAATGCAATTCGATGAAATAAACAAAAAACCAATATTGCAAAACAGCTTATGTACACATAAACCAAAAAACCGATAAAACCATATATTTCTCACATTCTTACAGCTAGAATTACCAAATTTTGCACGAAGATAGCTATTTACGTCCCTCAAAAAAATGCTTCAAAATTATGGATGCCACGCCCACTCCTTCCTCCCCTATCCACCCTGCTCCTTGAAATTTTAAACGCCTATAGTTTTCACATTTTTTGGGCTCAAGCCACCAAATTTTGTGCCAAGATAGGTAATGACGTTTCCCAAAAAACGGAATCAAAATTTTGGATGTCACGCCAACCTCTACCACCCCCACCCCTGCCGTTTTTAAAACGTTAATGCGTGTATCTCCCATATTTTTAGAGCTATAGTCACCAAATTCGGCAGGAAAATAGATGGCAACGTCTACCAAAGATCTGCATCAAAATTGATGTCACGCCTACCTTAAAATTGGAATCGGCTATATCTTTAACAGTTTTTGAGCTAGAGCCACCAAATTTGGTTGGAAGATAGATGGTGACATTTTAAAAGATTTGATTCAAAAATTTGGATGCCACGCCTACCTCAGCCACCCACCTTTTAAATTTGGAAGTTAAGTTATCTTCCACAGCTTTCGAGCTAAAGTCACAAAATTTGATAGCATGATAGCTGGCGCTGTTTACCACCCGGCCCACTCCTTTGCAAGCAGACTCCTTACTATCCGTTCTTTTACTGGTATCAAAGTATTCCGCAGTCGGTTGCGTCCGACTGCAACGTTTTCACTTGTTTTATTTTGGATTTAAAGTAAAACAAACTACTTATAACAATAAAAAATAATAAAAATTTGTATACGAAGTTGAGATTTCCCGTCTAGAAAATACCCTGAAGTCAGTACTTAACGTTTACAGTTAATGACGTTGGTGTTTTTCAACCGATTTCGATCAAATTTTCACAAATTTTCATTATATTGTATTTTGTTTTTAAAAATGTTTTACTTTTTCCAAATTCAATGTTTTTTTGTTATCGATCACATGAGTTTTTCGGAAAGGGTTAAAGTCTCCAGCTCTTAAAGTCTCAAAGATCGACGCGTTCATATATCGAGGACATGGCTATGTCGACTCGGCTTTTGATGCTGATCAAGAATATATATACTTTATAGGGTCGGAGATGCTTCCGTCTGCCTGTAACACACATTTGCACAAAACCATTAAAACTTTTTTAACCATTTTACGGGACCAGGGTATAGAAATCGATCATAAAATGGGTAAAAGGGGTACAATAGTTTTGTGCAAATGTATGTAACAGGCAGAAGGAAGCATCTCTGACCCCATAAAGTATATATATTCTTGATCAGCATCAACAGCCGAGTCGATATAGCCATGTCCGTCTGTCCGTCCGTCTGTCCGTCCTAAGCTTATCTAAGTCCTAGGCAGTACAAGTTTGTTTCCGATTTTCGATAACTTTTTCCGTTTCCGATATACACATGTGTTGATGCCAGAAAAGGTAACCGACTCAGAACCATGACGCATCTCTAACATTTTACTTATTTATTGAGTTTTCAAATATCCTGTTGAAGTTTCTGTTAACATTATCAGAGCTTCAACAGTTGGTTCTGAGCGCGGTTACCAGTCAAAAATTCTAAACATGAACGAACAGACGTGTCTACATTAACTCCAACAACTAGTACTACAACTAACTTAAAATTAGCCTTACGCTATTGGAACTAAACCTACAGAATAATTCTACACGCTATCGAAAGCTACTACACGAATACAACATATACTGAATAAAACGCTACACTTTACACATTACAACACTACCACTGTGTCTTATCTTTTTTGGAACCTCCGCTACAAACATTGGTCCTTCGAGCCAGATATTCTTCTGCACTCACCCCAGCTAGTTCCTTGGTGAAGAAAGATAAGTAATACACAATAATTTTCTATTTTCAACGGTGTAAAAATTGTTCGTACATACCGGCATCCCACGTCCGCCATATTGCAACATACGTATATTTCCATATATATGTTGTATGTATGTTAAACCAATCCGTCCAAAAAATTTTGAACAATTATCCAAGTCCGCACATAAAATCCTACATAACACAACATATGCTAAAACTCAAATATATTTGAATATATTTATTAGCATTTGCCGGTACTGACAAGTGCCAATTCCATTGTTCCGTGCAAAGCACATATATATATATGTACATATCTACCTACATACATACACATCTAACACGACTGAATAATATCTTGTCCTAAATATTATTCAGTAAATCCGCTATAACAATTCACTCTCGTCCTTGTGCTCAAGTGTTACAATTAATATTATTTATTTAAACACTTTTTGCACGCAACCCAAAACATAAACAAAGCCGCCGGCAATCCGCCAGCAGTCCAATGTGTGCACATATGTGCACAGAAATGATGTGCGCATAAAATACAATAAAAACCATCGAATAATTACACTCTTAATAAACTCGTTTTATTTCATTGGTAAAAACATTTATAATTAACAAACTAACCATATCACATCCAATTACATTCTATTTGCACATAACAAAAACATAAACAAAAGGCCGCCGGCAATTCGCCACCGGTCCAATATACATATACATACATATGCACACAAAAAAAAGTGATGTTCGAATGACACACAACAAACATTATAATATTATCACGTTTATAAACACTTCCTAAGTAACATACACACTTTTATTACACACATAATAAATATTATTTAACGCGAAATAATTGCTGCTGCAAAAGGTAAACAACCAAACTATCGATAGTTTGGTTACAATCGTTAGCGCATCAATCATTTTAATGTCATGTCTACACTGATCCGAAACCTTGCATGCAACCAGTTGCTCTCCAAGCAACTTCTTCCAACATATATGTGCTGCAACATCGGTATTAAGCAAAATCCATTAATAAATAAATAAAAAATAATAAAAGTTGTTTCTTATTAATAGAACATTTAATTTATTTCCTTTTGGGTAATTGTGAATAATTGAATAAAATACCCTACATATATAAATATTTTATGGTACATTTCTTTGTGCGTGCAACTTATTTATTTTATTTTTGTTGTTGTTATTACCACTCCGGTGTTCCAATAACAGATCTGAAAAAAATAATAATAAATAATCCTAAAGCGTAGTATGTCCACAGGGTCCAAAGGGACTGAAGGGGTTCCACAAATCGACCATCGTCATTCCATCTCGTCCGCTCCATCAGGCTCGAGAAAATCGACTGGTGTTCCGAAAAACCCACTACAGCAAGGTGAAAAAATTAAACTAAATCCCATTTCGCGATTTAAAAAAGATCCTTCGGCGTCTCCCGCACCAACGTCATCGCGATTTCCAAGCGCACTTCCGAAAAGGGATTTAAATTCCAAGTTTCCGCAACGTAATCCGATAAAGACCAGGTCCGTACAAAGAAGCCACACAATGTCTTTGACAAATTTTATTTCCGTCACCGACAAACTTATCCAGTTTGAGGCTCGCGTGATCATTCCCGCATCCGAAGATGACAATATCTTCACTTTCGAGATTCGCCGCGATCGGCTGCATTCATTTTGGGAGAAAGTTGAGACGGAATATGCATTGTGTTCCAGCGCACTCACACAGGACGGGAGCAGTGATGATATAACTGCCATGGAGGCGAAATATGATCATTGCTTCTCGATATACGAGAAATGTCTTGCGCGCCTGAAGGGTCAAATCAAGAATGCGTCTGCGTCCGAAAGGGTGGAAATACCTACTCCGTTGCCCTTCTCCGGGGGCTGCCGTCTCCCTCCGTGTGACACAGAGGTGTTTCATGGAGACTACCTGCGCTGGCCGACGTTCCGCGATTTGTTTTCCGCAATTTATGTCAACAATCCGAGGTTGACTCCGGTTGAGAAATTGTACCATCTCAACTCCAAGACAGCGGGTGAAGCCAATGAGATAATCGCCAAATTCCCGCTTACCAACGATGGGTTTGCGACTGCGTGGGCAGCACTTTGCGAGCGCTTCGATAATAAGAGGCTGCTTGTCACCAGCCAACTTAAAATTCTGTTTAACCTGTCCCCGATTATCCACGAATCTGTTGCAGCAATCAAGGAGCTCCAAAGTACCATCCAACGATGCTTGACGGCGCTAGAGCATTCCGATATCGACGCGTCTTCCCCGTTCGCAGATTGTATTCTAGTCTTTCTGTGTTCGTCAAAGCTGCCACAACTCACACATTCCTTGTGGGAACAGTCCATTTCCAACAAATAAGAAATTCCAGCGTGGCACGATTTAAGTGCGTTCCTCAACGAACGCTATCGCACGCTCGAAGCTATTGAGGACGTGAAGCCCACTTCCACGCCCCACAATTTTTCAGCTTCTACTTCCCGGAACAATCAAGCCCCTAAGAGGGTAAATTCTTTCGAAGCGCAAGTTATTCCGAAATGTAAGACTTGCGACTTATGCTTCAAAGAGAACCACCCTGTCCGTCTGTGCCCTCGTTTTCTACAGATGCCCGTTAATGAGCGGGCATCTTACATCAAGCAAAAAAAACTCTGCTTGAATTGTTTCGCAAGAGGGCACCAGTTACGAGAGTGTACGAGTGCGCTCAATTGTTTTACATGCAAAGGGCGTCACAACACTCTACTGCATCGAGGCGACAGTGGTCCGGTCAATTCCTCCAATTCCAATTCGAATATACAGTCCACTACGATCCATTCCGCGGCAAATGTGCAAACCTACTTTGCCGCTAACGAGCAGAGTGTCCTACTCGGCACGGCGGTTGTAAATGTATGCCATCGGGGATGCACGTACACCGCTCGACTCAGGCTCAGAGGCGACATTCATCTCTGAGCGATTATTTCACTTAATAAAGCTGCCCTTCCAGTCCGTGCAAGCTCAAGTTTCGGGGCTGAATCAAGCAGTGGCAGCCCAAGTTCAAAAGTTATGCCATTTCACCATAGGCTCTCCAACAAAGCCAAGGTTACATATAGAGGCATCAGCGTTCGTTATTCCGCAGCTGGCGGGTAACCTACCCTCAGCCTCCATTCCACAAAGCTCATTAAGAGACCTCCCGGCCATTGAATTGGCTGATCCCACCTTCCATCAGAGCTCACAAATTGATTTGCTGATCGGCGCGGATGTCCTTCCGTCTGTCATCTTAAGCGGGTCTCATGCAAATATTTGTGGCTCGCTCCTTGGGCAAGAAACCGTGTTTGGCTGGATTCTCACCGGCCCACTTTCAAAGATTGTACCGCGGTCCGTTTCATCTTTCTCGACGAGAATTTCGGCCAACGAAGGGATGAAACTGGACCAGCTTATTTCCAAATTTTGGGAGGTGGAGGATGTTCCAGCGAAGCTGGTCAAGGAGGCCGACTCCATATGTGAGTCAAATTTTGTCAAAACGACTACACGGACCGATTGTGGCAGATATGTGGTGACCCTTCCATTCCGAAAACCGGATGACATCGTCTTAGGTCATTCAAGGTCTATTGCACAGGCCCAGTTCTTAAAAACGAGAACCGTTTATCAAGAAACGCCATTCTAAAAGAGCTATACAACTCCGTGCTCCAAGAATATCTCGATATGGGTCACATGAGAGAAATCTCACCCCATGGCAACTCCGCCAAATACAATTTTAACTGGCCACACAACGCTGTATTTAAGCCTGATAGCACCACTACCAAGGTGCGGGTTGTTTTCAACGCCTCCTGTCCATCCTCAAATGGCAAGAGCCTGAATGATATCCTTCATCCAGGACCCATTCTTCAGTCCGATCTCACAATGCAGATCCTCAAGTGGCGATATTTTCGGTATGTCTTCAACGATGACATCACGAAAATGTATCGTCAAATCCTACTGGACTCTAGACACACTCCGTTCCAGCGAATCCTCTTTCGGAAGGCCGACGGCGAGATTCTGTACTTTGAGCTCAACACCGTCACCTTCGGGGTAAACTGTGCCCCATTTCTGGCGCTCAGGGTGCTTCAGCTCCAAGCGGAAGACGTACGCTTGCAGTATCCTCTCGCAAGCAAGGTCATTTCCGATTCCATGTACGTAGATGACATCCTCGCTGGGACAAACTCGAAGACAGAGGCCGTTACGACCATCGCGAATCTGCGACATGCCATGGACAGCGCAGGATTTCCCCTAAGGAAATGGACTTCGAACGCAAAGGAAGTCCTTCAAGACATCCCCAAGGAGCATTTGTTATGCGAGGAGTTTCTTGAGATCGAGGACTCCAGTACGGCGAAGACCCTGGGCATACGCTGGCAAGCGCGCAGCGACGAATTCTTTTCATGCCTGCTGACGCCGTCTTTCAAGTTTCCTATTCTAAGCGGGAGGTCCTGTCCCAAATCGCAAAATTGTTCGACCCAGCCGGGTGGCTGGCGCCTTTCGTCATTCGGGCTAAGATTTTTATGCAAGAAATCTGGCTCAAGCAACTGGAATGGGATCAGCCGTTGCCATCGGATCTGATCAGCAAGTGGCAGGAGTATCTTGAAAGCTATCCTGCTTTAAGGGAAATTTGCATTCCACGCTGGTTGCGTATCCAGCCACAAGGGAAGCTGCAGTACCACGGATTCTGCGACGCGTCGGAGCGTGCGAACGGTGCAGCAATTTGTGTCCGCTTTGAAATGGCAACCAAAGTAACCACCCATCTACTTACTGCCAAGACGAGGGTAGCTCCGGTGAAATCCCTGTCAGTGCCCCGTTTAGAACTGTGCGGGGCAGTCCTTTTAGCTGAATTATCCTCAGCCTCTCTCCATAAATTGCCAGCCAATAATTTTAAACTTTTCTACTGGACAGATTCCACTATTGTGTTGTCCTGGTTGGATAAACCACCTTCCAAGTGGACAACTTTCGTTGCCAACCGAGTGGCCAAAATTGCTGAAATTAGCGACCCTTTCGACTGGTCGCATGTCCGATCGGAGCACAATCCGGCAGATCTTGCGAGTAGAGGAGTCCAAGCGCAAAATCTGGTAGACAATTCTCTGTGGTGGCACGGGCCGGAATGGCTTCATCTGCCTCAAACCCAGTGGCCTATCTCATCTGTTCCGATTCCAGATACGGCCTTAGAGCAGCGCACTATTAAATGCAATTTGGAAAAGCTGCCTCCAATGTCCGATTTTCTTAGCATTTTCTCCGAATTCCACAAATCGCTTCGCGTCATCGCCTATCTCCGGCGGTTTATTTCGAGATGCAAGAAGCTTGCATATCCACTTACAATCGAACTCAGTTCCAGTGAGTTGTCCGAAGCTCATGAGCTGATGATCCTTCTTGCGCAGCGTAGGGATTACGCGACCGAGGTCAAAAGTTTGACTCAAAATCAGCAAATCCCTGTCTCAAGTCACATCCGTAATTTGAATCCGTTCCTCGACAGCAAGGGAATTCTAAGAGCCTGTGGGCGCGTGAGAGCGTCACAGTCGTTACGCTATGATGAGCGCCACCCCATCATTATGTCCTCTTCGTCAAATTTCGCACTGTTGTTAGTTAGGTTCACCCATCGCATATCCTTGCATGGGGGAAACCAGCTTACAATGCGTCTCGTCCGTTCTAAGTTCTGGATCCCGAAACTAAAGATTCTCGTCAAGTCCATCATCAACTCCTGCAAAGTCTATGTTATATATTGGAAAAGGCTACAGACGCAGATGATGGGAGATCTCGTCCGACGCTCGTCCTTCTCGAGACCTTTTACACACACAGGCGTGGACTTTGCCGGACCCTTTGACGTATAAAATTACACCGGTCGCGCGTGTTTGATCACAAAGGGGTACGTGTGTGTATTCGTGTGCTTAAGTACAAAAGCAATTCATCTGGAGGCGACATCAAACCTTACGACTGAGAAATTTCTTGCGGCTTTCTCCCGATTTGTAGCGCGGCGTGGGTGTCCACAACAGATGCACTCGGATAACGGCAAAACATTCGTCGGGGCGGAGAAAACTCTATCGCGCGACTTCCTGGAAGCGATAAGGACTGGTGTTATCTCAAAACACACCCACCAAAACCTATCCTGGCACTTCAACCCACCAGGCGCTACACATATGGGAGGCCTATGGGAGGCTGGGGTGAAAAGTTTCAAATCTTTGTTCTACAAGACCACATCCACGGTCAAATACACGTTTGAAGAACTTTCGACCCTACTGGCCAAGATTGAAGCGTGTCTCAACTCGAGGCCAATCTCTCCGATGTCCGAAGATCCTACGGACCTACTTGCCCTAACTCCGGGCCATTTCCTGACAGGTGGCCCCCTCATTTCTGTCTCCGAACCAGAAATACACGAAAAGGCCACTTCTATTCTGAATCGCTGGCAACGCTTGAAGGCTCTCCACCAACATTTCTGCTTCGTTGGAAGGATGAGTACCTTAAAGAACTCCTTAAGCGAACTAAGTGGCAGTCACCTGTACGAAACTTGCGAATCGTTGATATGGTCGTCGTTAAAGAGGATAACCAGCCGACAAACGAGTGGCGCCTTGGCCGAATAACCCTGACCATTCCTGGCAGTGACGACAAGGTTCGCGTGTTAGATGTGCTCACCACTCATGGCACCATACGTAGGCCGATCGTAAAGCTTATCCTACTTCCGATGGAAGATAAAATTCCTGAGCCCTCAGAGTCCGAAGGCTCATTGAGCACGTGACTATTCATCCTTAAAAACACTCGTTTTGTGCTGTCCACGTACCTCCGTGTTAATTGTCAATTTCCAATGAGTTAAAATATTTATATTCTTTTTGCTTTTCGAACTTTTCTTTGTAGAGAAATAATAATGCCCTCTCGCAAGCCCACGCAGCACAGCCACCTCATCGGCACCGACTCATTTCGGAAGTGCCAGCGCTTCTTGCGACTCACGGCTGAGAAGCGCCTCCGAGCCGTGCTCATCAACAAATATTGTCCGAACTGCCTGGCTCATCAGCACTCATGGCAATCCAACCGCTCATCATCGTCCCCCGCCGTCACCCCCTCATGGCATGCACACTTCGTTGATGTCTCTAATCCAACACAAGGCGGTGAGCGTGCTTCCGACGGCGGTGATCAAGCTCGACACTGGCGTCAAAGTTTTCGACGTCAAGGTCTTGGTTGACCCGTGCAGCCCCACTAGCCGCATCGTCACATCTTTGGCAATGGCCTTCAAGCTATCCGTCACCCGTGTCGGTGCGGAGGGTGTCTGCACGGTGATCCTGAGATCAGGGGTGACCAACTTCAGCAAGGAAGTCATCTTCCGAGTCGACCCCACCTTCAGCTGCCGCACTCCGCTAAAGCCCATCACGATCGACACCGATCAGTATAAAGGTATTGGCCTGGCCGACGATCGATGGTACCGTCCGTCGACTCTAGCCGTAGCACTCGGGGCAGATGTGTATCCTCACATCATTCTCAACGGAGTGCTCCCGAGTGCCAATGGTCTGCCGATGGCTCAGAACTCGGTCTTTGGCTGCATTCTTTCCGGGACCTGCGGCCAGTAGCTCCATTGCAATTCATTGCAAGGAAGGGAGGATGTTGATGCCAGAAAAGGTAACCGACTCAGAACCATGACGCATCTCTAACATTTTACTTATTTATTGAGTTTTCAAATGTCCCGTTGAAGTTTCTGTTAACATTAACAGAGCTTCAACAGTTGGTTCTGAGCGCGGTTACCAGTCAAAAATTCTATACATGAACGCACAGACGTGTCAACGTTAACTCCTACAACTAGTACTACAACTAACTTAAAATTAGCCTTACGCTATTGAAACTAAGCCTACAGAATAATTCTACACGCTATTGGAAGCTTCTACTCGAATACAACATATACTGAATAAAACGCTACACTTTACACATTACAACACCACCACTGTGTCTTATCTTTTTTGGAGCCTCCGCTACAAACAACATGTGAATGAAAACATAAAAATATCGAATAATCTGAAACACGTTTTAGAAACTTGATACAAAATATTGAAAATCTGCAAAAAATTTTATCGAAATCGGTTGAGAAATACCTGAGATATCGAAGATTAAAGGCACAGATGCATACAGACAATCACTGTGAGCGTTAAGCATCCCAGCAAGCAATTGGAAGATTGTTTTGATCAGAAGCCCCATTACGAGTCTAATTCGAGTCATTTTGATGCTTTAAAAACGATTAATCGCTTGTGCGATTTTGAACAGCTTGGCGACTCAAAAGCGACTCGCTTGCATGTTCCAAATAAGATTTAACTAACCAAGCTTAAAGTAATCAGAAATAAATAATCCCCGCGATTGAAATATGCAAGCAGGTGGCCGATGCAAAACTGTTTTGTTATTGTTATTTTTCGATTTCTGCTTTCTTATCTCTTTTTATTCTAACTTTGCATTTCAAAACATTGATTTTAAATTTCGAATGCTGCAAAGCGTTTCATTAACATCAGATTATTGGAAGAGATCAGTTCGGTGAGCAGTTTACATAGTAATTGTGAAGTAGGCCCCTGGCCTCCCCCACAGCAGCCGTTGATTTTGTAGTATTTAATTTGTAGATTTAATTTGTAGATTTAGTTCGTAGTGTATAAGGGAAGGATTTATTAATTTCGTTAGTTTTTTTTATGATTTTCCGCAACGCAAGGAGCGAGGAGTTTTAAGTTGTTTTTATTTTTGATTTGTTTTGCTTATTTTTGATTAAATATTATACCATGCCGGCAAGGAGCACTGTTAGTTTAAAATAAAAAGAAAAAAATAATTAAATATGGAGTTATAAGATTAGTTTAAATAACATGTTTGAATGGACCGCCCGATAACGCAGAGTCGCAAGGGGTGCAGCGCGCCAGCTGTGGGCTTCGAACCCACCACGCTCGCGAACGAGCGTAGGGAGTTTTGGCAGCTCTGGCCGAAGCTGAAGCGTGGGGGACTCGGTAGTAGAAAAACGATCGGTGCCAAACTGCAGACGCGCGCGGAAATAAAAAGATCGAAACGAAAAGGAGATTGAATTATGACACGTGCCCGGAAATACCCGAAAAGTTTTTGTAAGTAATAAATAAGAAAGTTCGTTAGGTTAGAATAGTTATAGAAAGAGTTAGGGATAAAAGAAAAGTAACAAGTAAGAAGGCTCTAGTCGAGATTTCCCGACTAGGAGATACCCCGAACCCTGTACATAACGCGTACGGTCATTGTCTGTATGCATCTGTGACTAAACTTCAATCTTCGATATCTCTGGTGTTTATTTAACCGATTTCGATGAAATTTCCAGAAAAGTTATATCGTTACCCATTATTTCAACCCCCTTTTTCCCTTTTCCAAATTCGAGAAATTTTTTAATCGATTCGAAACGGAAATAGTTATCGAAAATCGGAACCAAACTTGCTAAACCCCCTAGGACATAGATGAGCTTATGTGCAAAATCTGAAGTCTCTAGCTCTTATGGCCAGTCTGAGATCGACGCGTTCACTACTTACAGACAGACGGACAGACGGACGGACGGACAGACGGACATGTGCTATATCGACTCGACTGCCTTGATACACATCACGAATTATATACTTTATAGGGTCGGAGATGCTTCCTTCAGCCTGTTACATACTTTTGCATAAACACATTATAGCCCTTTTACCCATTTCATGGGTTGTCGGGGTATAAAAAGAGTATTAAGTGAACCGTTTCGGCACTTGCGAACTCGGGCAAAAGAGACAGCCGATATGTTATAACGGGTTATTTTTTGTGGGTTCGAAGTGGGTTGCGCGCGCCGAAAGTGACAATCGTTCGTGTTAGTGTTGTTGCTTGTGTGGAGGTTTTGCCGCCCCGTGGTTAACATATAGCCCCGACCGCGTGACCCGTAAAGTGGTTGTGGTTCGCCCTTCCGCGCCCCTCGTCATTTTGGAGACATCTCTAGTTAAGCCCCGTTTTACAATCTCAGCAAACTATAAATATTCTTGTAAGTTGAGCCTGGCCAGACTGAGATCTGTACCCAGGCAAATCACTACTTTACAAGTGGCGCCCGAGCAGGGACTGTAAAACGTGGGTGTGGTGTTAGCTGGGAGTAAAAGCCCCGAAAAAACATCACCGAAAAGTGTAAACCCAGCGATACCCTGCTTGCATGAGCACATGTGCAGCAGGGGCCCTAAAAGACAACGGTTGTCGGGAGCGGTGTTTTGTGCAATCGTCGCGGCACAGCGAAGACGGGCAAAAGAGGACAAGCCGATTGTTCTAACGGGTCGTGTTCGGAATTGTGCGACTTGCAAACGTTTGCGGCGCAACGAAAGTGAAAAGAAAACGTGCGCGCCGATCATAGTAACGGGTCGTGTTTGAGTGTGCGCGACTGGCAAACGTTTGCGGCGCAACGAAGGTGACGGTGAAACGTGAGCGACGATCACCGAACGGGTTCATCTGCGGACACGTGCACCGGCAAATACTGGCGGCGCGACCGGTACAGACGGCACCCAAAGTGTTTAGTTGTGCACAGTGGGACCAGCCTCGCGAAAGTGATTGTTTTTTTGGCGTGTTGGTCAGATAACCCCTAACTTCTATGGTGTGCCGGAACAAGTAAATGTACCGTCGGCGCACAGTGGGCCGCAAGAAGCCGAAGCTGTTCAGTGTTTTTTTTTAATGATAAAAATAAAAGTGCACGGGGGAAAAAAAGAGATTAAATATAAAATGAAATAAAAAATACAGTGGGACAAACCAAAATATTTTTTTTTATATAAAATAAAAATACAGTGTGACAAACAAAAGGGAAAAATTTTTTGGGAAGCGAGGAAAAAAAATATAACAATAATATTTTGTTAATAAAAAAAAAAAGGAAACGTCGGCACAGTGGGACGAATGAGTCCAGAACAAGAAAAAAAAATTATATAAAATAAAAAGAATTTGTTTTTTAATAACAAATATTTTTTTTATTGAGCGAACCGTTTCGGTTTTTTTTTTTCATTATTTTTACCTGCCGTTTATTTTTTTTGTGTGTGCGCGTGAAACAAACTAACATGGAGAAAGCAGCGACGAGCGGATCCGACGGGGTGGAGGCAGGAGACAACGGTAACCCCGGCGTGGGTGTACAATGGGTCTGCAACTGCCGCAAGGAGGATCTGGAGAGCATCGCGCAGGAGTTCCAGTTACAGAAGTGCCCCACGGTAAACGAGTACCGGAAGTTGGTATGTAGTTTCATAAAGTCATGTGGTGATACCACCGAAATATGGACCCGACTGGCCGAGTGGGAGTTGCGTTCCGCGAAAACCCCAATGTCGCCTGCCCCGACCGACACTTTCGTTGGCGGGGTGCAAAAACCACAACAGAAATCGGAATCCGATGCGGTAATCCCCGCGGTACGGGCAAGCGGCACAGGGAACCTGCGACGAAAATAACAGTGCCCACAGGGGTGGGATGGTAGTCCCCGAGTTAGTCCGAAAGTGGGGAATCAGGTTCGATGGGTGCGCTGATCCGTTAGCCTTCTTGGAGGCTATAGAGGACCGGGCCTTATCCTACGACATAGGTCTAGATCGTTTGCCCCGGGCGATGAGTGAAGCGTTAACCGGCAAAGCAGCACGGTGGCTAACTGTGAGAAGGCTTAGGGACTCGACATGGGCAACGTTTAAATCGGAATTTTTAGAGTTCTTTCTACCCCCTCAATACTTTGACCGGTTGGAGGACAGTATCCGGGCGCGACGACAGCGCGAGGACGAAACGTTTAAGGACTATCTGCCAGAATTAAGGGGTATGATGTACCAGGCTGGTTACAGGGGGGACCAGGAGCTGCACAGGGTGTACGAGAACCTGGCGCCCGAGTATCGCTTGTACATTCGTAGGCATGACTTCTCCTCGCTAGCACAGTTGACACAGATGGCGTCAGAATATGAGAGCGTACGGCAAGAAAGTCGTGAATGTGGAGCCCGCAGTCGGGCGAGGCCCCCTAGGTACACAGATAGAGTAGTCGGCGAGGCCCACCCCCCGAAGAATTTTAACCCGTTTAGGGCACAGCCGCAGCCCGGGGCGAGCGGCAATAGCGCGGTTACCCCTTCTTTTCTACCGACAGGGGTAATCACGAACGGTATGATCGGTCAAGACCAGCCAAGAGTGCTCGAGGGAAGACGGCTATGTTATAACTGCTCGCAAGAGGGGCACTTTGCCAAGGGATGTCCCAACCCACGAATACTATTTTGTAGGCAGTGCGGGGCGAAGGGTGTCAGTACCGGCCAGTGTTGTCAGAAGACGGGGGCGGGAAACGGTCACCGGCACCATCTGGGACGGGATCCGGTGGGAGCCGGCGCGACCCAGTCCCAAAGTTAGAGTATCCCCTTAGAGTGGAAGAAGGGCGGATAGTCGCTACCGTGAGCGTAGGTGATCAGGTAGCGACCGCAACAGTAGACAAGGGGGCTACGAGGAGTTACGTTAGTGAGGGATTTTCAAGCAGGGTGGCCAACGGGGGTAAGATGTTGGACGCCAGTGCGAAAATTCGCTTGGCGGATGGGTCGACCTTAGAGGTCAAGAAGCTATTGAGGGTAAAGGTTGTTCTAGCGGGGGCAGTGGTCACGATGGATATGCTCGTGATGCCCTCGATGCTAGACAACCTGATACTAGGGATAGACTTTTTGTGCCGGGTGGGGACGACCATCCAGTGCGGCCAGGCGAAGTTAACCCTCGTTTCGATAGAACTACCAGACACTGAACCAGACCAGACCCGCGCGGAACGTAAGCCGACAGCAGAAGGATCGGAGAGAAGCGGGAGTCCGAGGCCAAAGGAGGGAGTCCTGGGGGCACCTCGGCCGGGCCCCGACGCGGGGGCGATCCAGGAAGCCAGGCGGGATGCGGTGTCCGTCGTAGAAGTGCAACGGCTAGGCGAGATAGGAGGGCGCATTATGACCGGCCCCACAGCAACCGAGTCGGAGATTGCCACCGAGGAAGAAAAGTGGCCAGTAGATTTGGAACCAGAGATCAAGGGAATCCTGAGGGCGGAATTAGCTCTTTTCGATGGACTCAAGGGCGTGTCTCATATAGCAGAGCACCGGATCATCATGAGGGATGTCAAGCCGATAAAACAGAGATACTACCCCAATAACCCAGCAATGCAGAAAGTGATTAACGAGCAGGTGGATGAGCTACTGGAGGCCGGGGCAATAGAGCCGTCGCGGAGTCCGCACAGCGCCCCGATTGTACTCGTCCGGAAGAAAACAGACGAGTGGCGGATGTGCATAGATTACCTGCAGCTCAACGCACACTCTGTACCGGATGCATACCCCGTACCCAGGATTAACCACATTTTGGAGCGACTAAGGCATGCGCGGTATATCTCGACGCTCGATCGTAAGCACGGATACTGGCAAATTCCCATGGCTGCGGATATTAGGGAGTGTACCGCTTTCACGGTACCCAACAGAGGTCTATTTCAGTGGCGGTTGATGCCTTTCGGTTTGCACTCGGCGTGTGCTACCTTCCAGCGAGCTTTGGACACGGTTATCGGACCAGATTAGAGCCCCATGCGTTTGCCTATCTGGACGAAATAATAGTGATCGGAGCAACCAAGCAAGAGCACGTAGCGAACCTCAAGGAAGTGCTTAGGCGGCTCAGGGCTGCAAATCTGAAGTTGAACCGCAAGAAGTGCTCGTTTTTCCAGAAGGAGCTGGTATACCTGGGACATGTGGTGAGTGGCGATGGGATAAAGACGGACCCCGCCAAAGTAGAAGCCATCCGGAATCTGAAGGCCCCGGCAAATTGCAAGGAATTGTGACGTTGTCTGGAGATGGCCTCGTGGTATAGGCGATTCGTGCCGAATTTCGCGACAGTGGTGCTGCCGATGACCACTTTATTAAAGAAGTCGAGGAAATGGTCGTGGGACGAGGAGCAGAAAACAGCGTTGGAAACCCTTAAGCACAGTCTGACAACTGCCCCTGTACTGGCGTGCCCGGATTTCTCAGAGAAGTTTACCCTGCAAACTGATGCAAGCGATTTTGGTCTTGGAGCGGTGCTGACCCAGACGATTGATCAGCAGGAGCGTGTGATAGCTTATACGAGTCGGAAGCTGAACAAGGCGGAGGAAAATTATTCAGCGACCGAAAAGGAGTGCCTAGCAATCGTGTAGTCGATCCGAAAGCTGAGATGTTATCTAGAAGGATACCGCTTTGAGGTATTAACCGACCATATGGCGTTGAAATGGCTGAATTTAATCGAAAGCCCGTCGGGACGGATCGCGCGTTGGGCCTTAGAGCTCCAACAATACCAGTTTGACGTACGTTACAGGCGGGGGAAGCTCAACGTGGTAGCGGACGCCCTCTCGCGGCAACCCTTGGAAGACTGTCAGCAAGCAGTACAGGAGAAACCACCCGGCAAGTGGATAGAGGCAATGAAAGAGAAAATCGCGAAGGAATCGGTAAAGTACCCGGATTACATGGAGGAAAATGGTCAACTATATAGACACCTCGGACACCGCGCGGACGACGACGACTACATACCGCGGAAGCTGTGCATTGGTGAGGACCAAAGGAAAATAGTCTTACTGGAGTGTCACGACGCACCGACGGCTGGGCATCAAGGGGTACGAAAAACAATAATGCGGCTATCACAGAGGTATTTTCTGGCCCGGGATGTTCCGAGATGCAGCCAGGTACGTTAAGTATTAAGTTCAAGACGTTGCAAGTAAAACCGGCGGGACAGATGTTGACACGTCAGGTGTCCGAGCCTATGACTATACTTTGCGCCGATATTGTGGGTCCGTTGCCCAGATCGAAGCATGGGAATACCATGCTCCTAGTATTCCATGACGCATTTTCGAAATGGGTAGAGTTAGTCCCCTTAAAGCGAGCGACGGCGGCACAGCTACAGAAAGCGTTCCGCGAACGTATCTTATGTCGATTTGGGATACCCAGGAAATTCGTGTGTGATAACGGTGTCCAGTTCACAAGTCGCAGTTTCAAGGCATTCTTGAAGTCGCTGGGGGTGGAGGTGCAGCATACCGCCCCTTACTGCCCGCAGGAAAACCCGACAGAGCGGACGAATAGGACCGTGAAGACGATGATCGCCCAGTTCATAACAGGAAAACAGAGTTCGTGGGACGAACTATTACCCGAAATTTTGTTGGCGGTTAATTCCAGTGTGGCAGATTCGACGGGATTTTCGCCCGCGTTTCTTATGCAAGGACGAGAGCCCCGCTTGCCGGCCGCCTTATATGACGAGAGAAAACCCGGATCAGGAAGCACACAGCAAGCGCCAGAGGACAGGGCGAGGAGGCTGAAGGAGGTGTTCAGCATAGTCCAAACCAACCTGCAACGTGCCTTGAAAGATCAAGGAAGGAACTACAGCCTCAGGCGGAGAGAGTGACGGCCAGAACTCAACACGTTAGTTTTGCTAAGAACGCACCAGCTGTCGAAGGCCAGTGAAGGGTTTGCGGCAAAGCTCGGCCCTAAATATGACGGACCGTTCTTGGTGAAGAAGTTTGTGTCACCTAACATTGTACGATTAGTAAAAGAAGGTCATCGAAAAAGCAAACTTGCCAACATCGCGCAATTGAAGCAATTCTATCTCGAGACAGAGGAACGGGAGGAAGGCGACCAACCCGATCAAACAGTCCTACAGCTCTAATAAGTTTTAAGTTCCCCCTTCGATTTTTTTTTTATAACACTAACCAAATTTTCAGACTCTCAGAACCATTTTGACGATCAAGACTAATCATTGCCATTTTTTTTTAAAAAAAAATTCCACAGATAAAACCACGCAAGATGAGCGACCCCACGCAGCCAAGGGAGTCAAGCGACCCGAGGTCACGCCACCCGCGTTACACCGAAAACCGGGAAGAGCGCCCGCCGTCACGCCAACACTCGTTATTCGTCAACAGGGAGGATTCGGCCACAATTGTCGACGGGGGAGTGATCTTAATGACAGTGGAGACCACCACCATCTACGACGCCGAGCCCAGTTTCCGGGCCCCCGGGCCCTATGTGGAAGAACCACCGTCGCCGCCCAGGCACCCGGAGACTGAGGAGGGGGTACCCGTCTCGCTATCGGACAGCGAACCGGCAGGGGACCCGGAACAACCAGGCGAAAGAACCCTTTGGGATGACGCGACAAGTCGGACGGAGGACGTGGTAGATTTGTGGGAAGAAGGGCTGGAGGAGGGGCTGGAGACAGCATTGGAGCCCGAGGGGCCGGCCGATGCCCAGCCGGAGCCGAGCCGGGGCGTGCCTCCGAGGAGGTGGGCGGTGCGTCCGGCAAATTGGACGGTCCTCCCCGACGAGGACTTACTGACGGAAACGGCTGTGGTAGAGATCACCAAGGCGATAAAGCGGTGCTGCAAGGGGGCACGACGCACTCGCTTTAAAGTGACCGTGACGGCCTACGCCAATGGGTGCGTGACCATCACCCCTCCCGAAGAGGGGGGGGGAGGAGGGCCCCGGCCTCCCCCACAGCAGCCTTTGATTTTGTAGTATTTAATATGTACAGTTAATTTGTAGATTTAGTTCGTAGTGTATAATGGAAGGATTTATTGATTTCGTTAGTTTTGTTATGATTTTCCGCATTGCAAGGAGCGAGGAGCTTTAAGTTGTTTTATTTTTGATTTGTTTTGCTTATTTTGATTAAATATTATACCATGCCGGCAAGGAGCGCCGTTAGTTTTAAAATAAAAAGAAAAGAATTAAATATGGAGTTGGAAGATTAGTTTAAATAAAATATTCGAATGGGCCGCCCGATAACGCAGAGTCGCAAGGGGTGCAGCGCGTCAGCTGTGGGCTTGGCAACGGCAGCTCTGGCCGAAGCTGAAGCGTGGGGGACTTGAGAGTAGAAAACGATCGGTGCCAAAGTGCAGACGCGCGCGGAAAAGGAATCGAAACGAAAAGAAGATTGAACTTTAACACGTGCCCGGAGATACCCGAAAAGTTTTGAAAGTAATAAAAGAAAAGGAAAAGACAATAAAGTGACCGTCGGTGAACTTGCGTTCGAGCGAGCACGCCTGTTAATATAGATATACATATTTTTTTTGTGAGTTCTGTGGGTTGCGCACGCGCCGGCGGTGCCAATTGTTCGTGTTAGTGTTGTTGCTTGTGTGGAGGTTTTGCCGCCCCGTAGTTAACATATAACCCCGACCGCGTGACTCGTGGAGTGGTTGTGGTTCGCCCTTCCGCGCCCCTCGTCATTTTGGAGAGGTCTTTAGTTTAGACCCACTAACTTTCCCACTCCTCCCTAAACTGTGCCAATCCCCGTTTCACAATCTCAGCAAACTACATATATTCTTGTAAGTTGAGCCTGGCCAAACTGAGATCTGTACCCAGGCAAATCACTACTTTACATAATTATATATTATTATAATTATTATTATATAAACACGAACACTATTAATGTCAGCCAAACAAATAAAACGGTTAGCAAACAAGAAGCCCAAAGATTATAATTCCAGGAGTTACAAATTCAGTTATTACGAAAATTAATACGAAAGCCGGCTGTAAGCATAGAAAATAATAGCTTCAGTGATAATTCAAGTTCTTCACGTGGTACGAGTGAACAAAGTGATAGTGAAAATGTGTTTAATTTATGCGATGGATTGGCTAAGTGGGCTACCCAATTCGGAATTAGCTTTGCTGCGGTAGATGAACTGTTATTGTTGTTGCAAAAATGCGTTATAACAGTTCCAAAAGATTCTAGGAGCCTTTGGAAAACGCTGAGTTCTGTTATAAAACGAAAGGTTGGAGAGGGAAAATACACTCATTACGGATTAAAGGAGGGATTATCTGACTTTTTGGTAATAAATGATTGGAAGTTAACGCACTTGACCCTAGACTTTGGCATTGATGGCCTTCCACTATTTAAAAGCAGCTCTCATCAAGTTTGGCCAATACTAGTGTTGTTGAAACCCAATATGTTTTTCTAATTGGTGTTTATGAAGGCACTTCGAAACCAAACTAAACAGTGGACTTTTTGCAGAGTTTTATTACTGAACTGAATACTGTTGTGCAAGAGGGGATAGTTTTTGCCATTAAATTGTATACCATAAATGTGCGCTGTTTTGTAATGGATGCGCCTGCAAAGTCATTTATATTGGGGACAAAGGGACACACTGGATATTTTTCCTGCGTACGTTGTACACAAAAAGTTCGAATGCTGAAACAGAGTCTTATTTATCCACCATCGGTCGAATGTTCACTAAGAACCAATGAGTCCTTCCGAAATCGTTCTCAACGGGAACATCACACAAAAGAGTGTTCTCTTGAAAGTCTTAATATAGAAATTGTGTCACTTGCTCTTGGATTATATGCACGTTATATATTTAGGAGTGATGAGAACATTATTAAATGCATATGCTAAAAAAAGAAGGTGAAGATTATTCTTTAACATCGTGGAAAATCGAGGCCATTTCAAGCGAGTTAACATTCAATAGAAAAAACATGTCCAGGGAGTTTAAGAGAAAACCTCGTAGCTTAAAGGACCTTGAAAAAGACTTTTGAAAATTGCTAAAAATTACTAAAAATTTAAATTTTGTATGGAAAGTGTTAACATATAGTAATTTTTAGCAATTTTAAAAAAATGAATTGTATCATTCAACTGGAAATTAAATGACCTTTCCATCGATACTATAATTTATAAAGAAAGTTGACGTTATGGGTAGATTTAGCTTTAAGTGTTGTGTAAACACTTTCTTGGCATACTGTATGTTATGAAATTTGGAAATTAATTAAAGAAATTCTCAGAAATCATTTATAGCGCAAACTGGGGGAGATAGCCAAACGCAATTTTTTCGAGCAGCCATACGAAAAGTATTATCCGACAAAGTGACTTCAGAGTACAGCTGGAAAGGTACAGCCCTTAAGCCAAATGCTGGAAAATGCTTTCTGGTTGCAACAATTAAAAGTAAGTATACACTAGCATTATTACGAATAGAGTAATATTTAAAAAAATTTAAATTCATATTTTTCTTTTAGATATTTGCCTCGTTGCTTAAAGGACCTTGAAAATACTTTTGAAAATTGCTAAAAATTACTAAAAATTTAAATTTTGTATGGAAAGTGTTAACAAATAGTAATTTTTAGCAATTTTCAAAAAATCAATTGTATCATTCAAATGGAAATTAAATGACCTTTCCATCGGTACCATAATTTATAAAGAAAGTTAAAGTTATGGGTAGATTTAGCTTTAAGTGTTGTGTAACCACTTTCTTGGCATACAGTATGTTATAAAATTTGGAAATTAATTAAAGAAATTCTCAGAAAACATTTATAGCGCAAACTGGGGGAGATAGCCAAGCGCAATTTTTACGAGCAGCCATACGAAAAGTATTATCCGACAAAGTGGCTTCAGAGTACAGCTGGAAAGATACAGCCCTTAAGCCAAGTGCTGAAATATGTTTTCTGGTTGCAACAATTAAAAGTAAGTATACACTAGCATTATTACGAGTAAAGTAATATTTAAAAAAATTAAAATTCATATATTTTCGTTTAGATATTTGCCTCGTTGCTTAAAGGACCTTGAAAAATACTTTTGAAAATTGCTAAAAATTACTAAAATTTAAATTTTGTATGGAAAGTGTTAACAAATAGTAATTTTTAGCAATTTTAAAAAAATGAATTGTATCATTCAACTGGAAATTAAATAACCTTTCTATCGATACTCATTTATAAAGAAAGTTGACGTTGTGGGTAGATTTAGCTTTAAGTGTTGTGTAAACACTTTCTTGGCATACTGTATGTTATAAAATTTGGAAATTAATTAAAGAAATTCTCAGAAAACATTTATAGCGCAAACTGGGGGAGATAGCCAAACGCAATTTTTACGAGCAGCCATACGAAAAGTATTATCCGACAAAGTGGCTTCAGAGTACAGCTGGAAAGGTACAGCCCTTAAGCCAAATGCTGAAAAATGCTTTCTGGTTGCAACAATTAAAAGTAAGTATACACTAGCATTATTACGAATAGAGTAATATTTAAAAAATTTAAATTCATATTTTTTCTTTTAGATATTTGCCTCGTTGCTTAAAGGACCTTGAAAAATACTTTTGAAAATTGCTAAAAATTACTAAAAATTTAAATTTTGCATGGAAAGTGTTAACAAATAGTAATTTTTAGCAATTTTCAAAAAAATCAATTGTATCATTCAAATGGAAATTAAATGACCTTTCCATCGATACCATAATTTATAAAGAAAGTTGAAGTTATGGGTAGACTTAGCTTTAAGTGTTGTGTAAACACTTTCTTGGCATACTGTATGTTATAAAATTTGGAAATTAATTAAAGAAATTCTCAGAAAACATTTATAGCGCAAACTGGGGGAGATAGTCAAACGCAATTTTTACGAGCAGCCATACGAAAAGTATTATTCGACAAAGTGGCTTCAGAGTACAGCTGGAAAGATACAGCCCTTAAGCCAAGTGCTGAAAAATGTTTTCTGGTTGCAACAATTAAAAGTAAGTATACACTAGCATTATTACGAGTAAAGTAATATTTAAAAAAATTTAAATTCATATTTTTTCTTTTAGATATTTGCCTCGTTGCTTAAAGGACCTTGAAAAAGACTTATGAAAATTGCTAAAACTTACTAAAAATTTAAATTTTGTATGGAAAGTGTTAACAAATAGTAATTTTTAGCAATTTTAAAAAAATGAATTGTATCATTCAACTGGAAATTAAATAACCTTTCCATCGATACCATCATTTATAAAGAAAGTTGACGTTGTGGGTAGATTTAGCTTTAAGTGTTCTGTAAACACTTTCTTGGCATACTGTATGTTATAAAATTTGGAAATTAATTAAAGAAATTCTCAGAAAACATTTATAGCGCAAACTGGGGGAGATAGCCAAACGCAATTTTTACGAGCAGCCATACGAAAAGTATTATCCGACAAAGTGGCTTCAGAGTACAGCTGGAAAGGTACAGCCCTTAAGCCAAATGCTGAAAAATGCTTTCTGGTTGCAACAATTAAAAGTAAGTCTACACTAGCATTATTACGAATAGAGTAATATTTAAAAAAATTTAAATTCATATTTTTTCTTTTAGATATTTGCCTCGTTGCTTAAAGGACCTTGAAAAATACTTTTGAAAATTGCTAAAAATTACTAAAAATTTAAATTTTGCATGGAAAGTGTTAACAAATAGTAATTTTTAGCAATTTTCAAAAAATCAATTGTATCATTCAAATGGAAATTAAATGACCTTTCCATCGATACCATAATTTATAAATAAAGTTAAAGTTATGGGTAGATTTAGCTTTAAGTGTTGTGTAAACACTTTCTTGGCATACAGTATGTTATAAAATTTGGAAATTAATTAAAGAAATTCTCAGAAAACATTTATAGCGCAAACTGGGGGACAAACGCAATTTTTACGAGCAGCCATACGAAAAGTATTATCCGACAAAGTGGCTTTAGAGTACAGCTGGAAAGGTACAGCCCTTAAGCCAAATGCTGAAAAATGTTTTCTGGTTGCAACAATTTAAAGTAAGTATACACTAGCATTATTACGAGTAGAGTAAAATTTAAAAAAATTAAAATTCATATATTTTCTTTTAGATATTTGCCACAACAAATATAAAAGCACAGACAAGGATATGAATTTCGTGTTACAAAATCATTTTAGGCTCACAAAAAAAAGCAATTATAATTTAAGTACAACTAATATTATTAAATCTAAAAAATTACCGCTTCTTAGTTTTGTAAGACATATTAATATTATTTAAATAATTAATGAAAGGATTTATATTATTAATTTTGTAATTGTGTAAGACATATGAATATTGTGTATATAATTAATGCAAGGTTTAATATTAAAAAAAAATTTTTTAAAAACGTGTTTGTTTGTAATATTCAGCTGATTAAAAGGAATATTTATAGCATGCACGATTTATGCTCGACTCAAAAGCGACCCGTTTGCGTGCTAAAAACATTATTCCATGCACGAAATGCAATTTTCAAAAAAGTTCTATCGTTACCCATTATTTCAACCCCCATTTTGAAATTTTTCAAATTCGAGATTTTTTTGTAATCGATTGCATGTGTATTTCGGAAACCAGAATAGTTATCGATAGTTTGAAACAAACTTGTTCCGCTCATGGTATAGGAGATTTTATATTCAAAATCTGAAGTCTCTAGCTCTTGTAGTCTCTGAGATCGACGCGTTCATACAGACGGACAGACAGACGGACGGACAGACGGACATGGCTATATCGACTCGGCTGTGGATGCTGATCAAGAATATATATACTTTATGGGGTTGGAGATGCTTCCTTCTGCCTGTTACATACTTTTGCACAAAACCATTATACCCCTTTTACCCATTTCATGGGTTTGGGGTATAAAAACCAGAGCTGCAAACCGGTCCGAAACCGAACACTGTGGAACCGGTTCTCTGCGGGTTCCACGATGTGTGGAGCCGAACCCTGAACCGAACCAATACAACGTATCGGAACCGTGAACCGAACCGGTTCCATTTTTATTTAAGGGTTCGGTCCAAAAAAAAATATATATGCTTAATATTTGAATGTAACTTTGTCAAAATTCGAATTTCCATGTGTTACTCAGTAAAGAGGAGACAAAATAACACCTACAGATATTCATACAGTGCCGGTGAAAAAAATAGCACCAAAATAAGCAGCTCACTTTATTTTACAGTAAAACTTGACTAAAAGAATTTTGGTTTGCAGTTTCTTTTCTCTTGCCTTACTGACAGTCTCTCTGATTTGGGAGAGCAAGAAAAAGAACAAAAATGATAACGGTTCTTCTCAGAAGAAGCAAAATCGAAAGGAGAATGCAAAATAGCGCGGTGAAAAAAATAGCACTAAGCACATGTTGTCATAGAAAAAAAGCATTTGCGCGAAAATTATTATTGCGAAACCCTCGTGTTTATTATAAATAGTTATTTTTTAAAGGAAAACATAGTTTAAAACCAAAATTAATAGCTATTTTTTTAATATGGGTCGTGGAAAGCATTGCAGTGATGAAAAAAGGAAAGTTATCCAAAAAATGTTAAAAGAAGGCAAAACATTCGCCGAAATAGGTCGTATACTGGGCTGTTCCAACAAAATGATCAGTAACGCCAAGAAATTTGTCTCAAAAGTGGAGTCTCGTGGGTGAAAATCCATTATTTAGCCATTGCTCGTCAAGCGTCTGGTAAGACAGAGCAAGAAAGAGCCATTTAAGCCAGCAACAGAGCTTAAAAAAGATTTACAAATTTCTGCATCTGTTGAAACTATACGTACTAGGCTACGGAAAAATAATTTAAATGCTTGTAGTCCGAGAAAAGTGCCACTATTGACCAGTAAACACGTAGCTAAACGCATGAAGTTTGCCAAGCAACACTCCAAATGGCCAGTGGAAAAGTGGAGGAATATATTGTGGACAGACGAGAGCTAAATCTTGTTATATGGAGGGACAGGATCTCGTACTTTCGTTCGGAGACCACCAAATAAGGAGTACAGACCAATGTACACGAAAATAAACGGTGAAGCATTTTGCAACTTTGAATTTCGCAACATCCTATGGTGCTACTATTTTCACCGCAGCTGTACATACGTACATATGTTTATACTAGATATCTGTTAATTTTTTTTTGGTTTTCTTATGCTCATTAATCCATAACGGGTGTTTGCAGTAATTTGTTTAGAAACAGATCTTCCGATTTTTTTTACAGCTGAATGTATAAAAATGTAAAGTTAAATATGAGTGAATATAAAGCAGTGATGTCGCTACCCATAACTCCCATACCTACTTTGTATATGTAATGGCTCTCAGGCATAGGCGAGCAGTTTGCGTATACATAAACTGCTCGTTCCATATTGTTGTTGTTGCTAACTCGGTGTCTGCGCATAAGTTGGCATTAAGGCGCCACTTGCTAAAATTTCTCAGAAAAAATTTATCCCTTGTTGTTATTGATTGGCATTAGAGAAATTAACGTTGTTGGTCAATGACTTCCAATGTTTTTCATTTTCTTCCTCGACGAACCCGGGTTTGGAACCGAACCCTGGGTTCCAAAATATTCAGAACCCGGATTTGGAACCTCTGCGAATTTTCAACCTAGGGTTCGGAACCCGAACCGAACCCTAGCCGTTTTATAGGGGGTTTGCAGCTCTGATAAAAACAGCTCTAGCTGCGCATTGAGCAGAAAGCAGACATACACCAAACTTTGAAGAAACGTCAATACTTGACAATACAATACACTTGAAATGCTACATATAATAAACATACCAAACGACAAGCGACTAAACTTCAAAACTGACACCGACAACTGTCCGCACATATACAAACACTTGCTTAAAACTTGTTTATTACTCCACGTTGAACAGAGCTGACGTGGAAAATTGTAAGGAAAATTTAAAATGTGAAATTAATGTTATTTGTTCAGTTGTGTTTAATGCATTTATATGTTAATAACGTTGTAGTCTGCTCTGAAGACGACTGCCGACGAGCAATTGAAATATATTCAAAAAGATAAGGGGAGACAAACATACTCTAATTATTTCTCGGACCTCGAGCCAGCCAAAAACAACAATATAAAACTGTAAGGTCGCTAAACAAAACCATCTTTACTAAAGAAAAATATCGGAAATACCTAAAAACAAATTTGTAAATATTTTTATTTTTGCGCAAATTGAGTTATTGCAATAGGAGGTATATAGATGTCAAAGCGCATAAATCTGTTTAATCAGTTTTCAAAAAATAATGTTTCTTCACAAAATTATGTGCGTTTACTTTTTAGCTTAAGTTTTTTGAAACAGCCATGCATTTGTCAAAACATCTTAAGTGCACCTTCAAAAAAATAAACTAATTATTTTCAAACAACTTATGTTCAACTAAGTTTTTTTTTAATGAAATATTATTATTGCATAGAGCAATTTTAACTGAGTGTTTGTTCTTATGATGAAATGCAATTCGATGAAATAAACAAAAAACAAATATTGCAAAACAGCTTATGTACACATAAGCTGTTAATTCAAAGCGACGTTACAAATAAACGGTACCTTATGTATAAAAGGTGTCAAATCTTCTCTATTTCCCAAATATTTTTTAGAACTTGTACCTTTCTTCTCTAATAAGCTTATTAGCTACATTTCAGCATATACATTTTTCACGAAATTCAAGTAGATCGGGGGTGTGCCAGAAAACTCCGGAGATTTTGGCTCAAAAAAATTCATCAAAATTTTGGATGCCACGCCCACTCCTTCCGCCCCATCCTCCCTGCATCTTGAAATTTGAAACGCCTATAGTTTTCACATTTTTTGGGCTTGAGGCACCAAATTTTGTGTTAAGATAGGTAGTGAAGTTTTCCAACAGACTGCATCAAAAATTTGGTTGCCACGCCCACACCTTCCGCCCCCCTACACCCCGCCATTGTTAACACGGTTATGCGTGTATCTTCCACATTTTTTGAACTAGAGTCACCAAATTTGGTAGGAAGATATATGGTGACATCTACAAAAGATCTGCATAGAAAAATTTGCTGCCACGCCCACCATTTAAAATCGGAAATTTCAAGCCTCTAAATTCGGTAGAAAGATAGAGGGCTGCATCTACCAAAGATCTGCATCAAAATTTTGGATGCCACGCCCACCCAAGCCACCCGTCTTACAAAATTGGAATCGGCTATATCTTTAACAGTTTTTGAGCTAGAGCCACCAAACTTGGTAGAACGATAAATGGTGACAGTTAAAAACACTTGATTCAAAAATTTGGATTCCACACCTACATCTGCCGCCTACCTTTTAAATTTGGAAGTTCAGTTATCTTCCACAGTTTTTGAGCTTAAGTCACCAAATTTGGTAACATGATAGCTGGCGATGTTTTCCACCCGGCCCACTCCTTTGCAAGCAGACTCCTTACCATCCGTTCTTTTACTTGTATCAAAGTATTCCGCAGTCGGTTGCGTCCGACTGCAACGTTTTCACTTGTTTATTGTTGATTGCGTTTTATATATCATTTTTTTTGTTATTAAGTTTACAACAACTTAAATTAAACTTATGGGATAGTGCTAAGCAACTTATACATATGTTATAGCAATGTACAGTGTGGTGTGTAAAAATGTTGTATTATTTATAAAATAACCCTGTTGGGCAGGTCGGTGGGATGCACCCTTTTTAAACGTCTATCCGTGCGTTGCCTTGAAAGTTGTCTGGCTAGTGAGTTTGGATGGTTTCCCAAACGCGCATGGTAGTCCGCCGATTGGTGGGTAATTATATCGCAAACTTTGTCCACCTTTAGCTCTCTTTCTATCTGAGAAGTTCTCATATACCACGTGGCACCAGTAATCATTCTTAAAGTCTTAGCTTGCTGGACTTTAATCTTGTTGAGGTTAGATTTTGCAGCGATTCCAAATACTTGTATACCGTACCGCCAGACTGGTTCAATAACGGTTTTGTATGAGGTATTATATTTAAGGGAAAGCTTGATTTTGCTGTTGAGAAGCCAATACATTTTTTTATACCTCGAACCCATGAAATGGGTAAAAGGGGTATAATGTTTTTGTGGAAAAGTATGTAACAGGCAGAAGAAAGCATCTCCGACTCTATAAAGTATATATATCAGGGACCGTAATCATTATAAGTTATATTTAAAAAAATTCTTGTTAATGATTACAATTCAATTTTTTTGGTTTTTCTTTAATGATAATCATTATTTTTGAGAGATTTTATAAATCTTAGAGCATAATCCTTATAGTTGATAAAAAAAAATAAATAAAATATAATCATTTTTAATGATTTTTATTTTTATCGCTCAAAATAAAACTCAACATTGACGGACGGCTAATGTGTACGATTTTTCGCCAATATTATGGTGTGACCTTATTAAGGATCCAAAAATCTACCCATCGGTATTACCGATTACCGATTACTTTTTCATTTTCCGATATAACCATGTGATCGATAACACTAAGATTGTGACTATCGAAAATGTGAAAAATTATTTTGAAACTTTATACAAAACTATGCACATCTGTGAAAGTTTCATCGAAATTGGTTGAGAAACGTCAGAGTTATCGAAGATCAAAACTTACTCGCAGCTGTACACAATGTGATAATGATTTCTATTTTTATCGCTTAAAATAAAACTCAACATTGACGGACGGCTAATGTGTACGATTTTTCGCCAATATTATGGTATAACCTTATTAAGGATCCAAAAATCTACCCATCGGTATTACCGATTACCGATAACTTTTTCATTTTCCGATATAAACATGTGATCGAGAACACTAAAATTGTGAATATCGAAAATGTGAACAATTATTTTGAAACTTTATACAAAATTATGCACATCTGTGAAAATTTCATCGAAATCGGTTCAGAAACGTCAGAGTTATCGAAGATCAAAGTTTACTCACAGCTGTACACTATGTGATAATGATTTTTAATTTTATCGTTCAAAATAAAACTCAACATTGACGGACGGCTAATATGTACGATTTTTCGCCAATATTATGGTATAACCTTATTAAGGATCCAAAAATCTACCCATCGGTATTACCGATTACCGATAACTTTTTCATTTGCCAAAATCACTAAAATTGTGAATATCGAAAATGCTTCCTTCTGCCTGTTATATACTTTTGCACAAAACCATTATACCCCTTTTACCCATTTTATGGGTTCGGGGTATAAAAATAGCTTCTGTTCGCGAAGTGCACCGAGTGAACAAGTAAACGCGACGAGTATAAAGCAATCAAACGCAAAGATTGTGAATATACAGTAGGTTCACTTTCTTCACGGTTCCATAAAGAAACCAGATTGCTGATACCCCACAGTGTCCGTCCGTAGGGAACCGCGGAATTGTGTGTGACCTGCAGGATCTCGAGTAACTATACTCCACCGAGTGACTAGACTACGGGAATCACCAATGATTAAAATAATACTGTAAGCGTATCTGTTATGCTACAATTGTCAAAATACAAGAAAAATCATAATCGGGGTGTGCCAGAAATCTACGGAGATTTTGGCTCGAGCTGATTTTCAAATCTCTAAAAAAAAAAACCGTCGGTGTGCCAGAAGTTAGGAAGATTTCATTTTTCGGTAAAATGTTTCGGAGCAAATACGTAAAACGAAAATGGCCAAAAAGAGTTGCTACCTTTCAAAAATGAAAATTGCCTAAAATGTATTTGCTATATTTGTCTTTGTTTTCAAGGTTGGCCTCATGGCATTAGTGTTATATTTAATAAATGGTTAAATACAAATATGTTAGGTTTTATCTCTTGTAGTTCTTATACAAAACAAATATTTAATATTATGCCCGCCAAGTAACTCATGTTGCTTGACAGCCCTGCCGTGATAGCTTGCTTGAACAGCTGTTCTACGTACTTCGTAAATGGCGAATCTGGTTTTGTTTACATTTTAAAAGTGCAAAAGGTGAACGGTGTTTTCCCCTGTGGACAAATAATAAAATAAATGTAAAACAAATAACTAAATGCAGTTTTAATTTAACCTACATTTTGGCTGCTCAATGGCTTTTCATAAATAAAATTCTTCTTCTTAATGTAGACATTCACACACCTAACAAACACCGCCACCTCAACACCGTTGCCACCTCATAAAAAAAAGGTTTGCTGCAATAACTTAGTTAAATTTACAACAAGCTATACACTGCTCAACCATGCAATTTTGTTACCTTAAAGTACGATTTTTTTATGTTTATTTGTCACAAAAAAGAGTCTTTAAAATTTATCTATTAAAGACTCCGAATAATAGTTATTGTTAACCAAACAATGTGGCAGCTCCTTTGTTAGGGACGGTTTTCCACGCTTACACAGAACGGTAAATAGTCTTAGAGATTTGTTAAAGATTTATTAATATCGAAAATCATGAATTAAAAAATGTATTAAATTCAAATGTATTTGCAATATGCAACTAAGCTTAAAATTACCTTTTGAAAAAGTAACAGTTGTTATGCATTAGACATTTAATATTGCTTAAATTAACCACATCTCGGGCCAAATATGTTGAGGTTTCAAAATCATCTCAAACTTGGCTCTGGCACACCTAAAACCATTGGTTTTAGGTTGAAATCGGGTTGGTTTTTATGGCTGGCACACCCCTGGATAAGAAAATACACAAAATTGGCGATATCTCAAAACTTCAATTTTCGACTTAAGCTACTCTTCAGTGTGACCACAGATTTAAACTTTGAAACTGATATTGGTTTTGTGCAATGTCCGTCATGGTGTCGGTCTGTCAGTCTGTCGGTCCGTATGAACGCAACTTTTTTGAAACTTTGCAATTATGTTTATCTATAGCCGGTACACATAAGGAGTTAATATCGGGTTGCCACCGGGAGGCTGTGAAATCCATAAGCTAGATAACTAAAAACCGATAAAACCATATATTTCTCACATTCTTACAGCTAGAATTACCAAATTTTGCACGAAGATAGCTATTTACGTCCCTCAAAAAAATGCATCAAAATTATGGATGCCACGCCCACTCCTTCCTCCCCCATCCTCCCTGCTCCTTGAAATTTTAAACGCCTATAGTTTGTAAGGACGTTTCTTGGCCGAGGTCGGCGTCTCAGTCGCGTCCGGGGTCTTTTACAGATTATTTGTAAAATGCTGGGACCCTGGAGTGAGCCGCACCGAGATCGAATACCTAAAAACGCAGACACGTGGGGGTCAGCGGGCAGTACGGGCGCCCGGGTCGGTACTTTCAGAGTGGGCTAAAGGGAGAGGCCGAGAGTCCAGTGTGATAACCCGGAAGACTCCCCAACCCCCCTCTTCGGACCACCCTTCGGTACCGACCAGGCGTAAGACCCCAGGATTCGGGGTACGAAGGGGCGAGGACCAAGCATTCATCCGGCTCGACGAGGGTAAAAACCCGGATGCCTTGCCAACCGACTACCTGATCCCGCCCACCCCGTTCATACTCACCGGCGGCGTCATCCGACGCGTGTGGGTGACCCAGGTGGGGTTTGAGTCGCACAGAGTAAAACTCGGAATGCGTCCTCGAACCTCGCTACCCAGGCCGGCCACACTGCAACGCGCGGGTATAACCCGTTTGTCGCTACACACGGATCGGACCAAGAGGCAGGCTTCGCAGAATCTAGAGTTAGACTCGGGAGATTCGCTATCCTACCCCTCAGCCCGACCCATGTGGGCCGTATGGTAAGGCTACCGACGGGTCAGACCAAGAGGCAGACATCGCAGAACTTAGAGTAAAACTCGGAAGGTTCGCTAGTCCGCCCCTCAATCCAACCCATGTGGGGCTACCCGACTACTCGCTGAAAAGGGGAGGAGAGAACAGATATACTACAAATAAAAACACAAAACACAAATAAATTCTAACATTTTATTACCATTAGTTTAGGTAGGTTTGCGTGTTCATGGCCCTAGGCCAACTTACCCCAGTATGGATGGGTGTGTGTGTGTGTGTAGGACTGTGTATGTGTAGGTGTGTGTGTGTGTGCGTGGCTTCCCGGCGTATGTGTGTGTGGCTCGCTGTCCCGGCACCGTCACTTTGCACTTGCACTGTTTCACTGTGGTGGCAGTGGCACTTCGTTGTCCGTCGTTGTTGTTGTTGTTAAGGGGGCGCTCCGCTGTACGTTGCTATTGTTGTTGTTGTTGTTGCCGTTGGTAAGGGGGCGCTCCGCTGTACGTTGCTATTGTTGTTGTTCTCGGTCACTGTCTTGTTTTACTCGTCAGTTTTGCGACTCACTCGCTTGGCACGTAGATCTCGACTGCCGCGCCAAAAATATCGCTCATGCCGGCTGGCATTTTTATCGAAGCCGCCTGTATATCGATTGCACTCAGAGCATTTTTGCGCCCGTGGTCTCACTTTTGCGTTCGCGCCCTCTCGGGCACATCAATTAGCTTTTGGTCGTTTGTGCCGGACGGCGCCCGTCGCTGATAGCGACCAGCTTCTGTGGGGTAGCAGAATGCTACCTCACAAGTTTTCAAATTTTTTGGGCTCAAGCCACCAAATTTTTTGCCAAGATAGGTAATGACGTTTCCCAAAAAACTGAATCAAAATTTTGGATGTCACGCCAACCTCTACCACCCCACCCCCTGCCGTTTTTAAAACGTTAATGCGTGTATCTCCCACATTTTTAGAGCTTTTGTCACAAAATTTGGCAGGAAAATAGATGGCAACGTCTACCAAAGATTTGCATCAAAATTGATGCCACGCCTACCTTAAAATTGGAATCGGCTATATCTTGTACAGTTTTTGAGCTAGAGCCACCAAATTTGGTAGGAAGATAGATGTTTACATTTAAAAATATTTTATTCAAAAATTTGGATGCCACACCTACCTCTGCCGCCCACATTTTAAATTTGGAAGTTAAGTTATCTTCCACAGTTTTTGAGCTAAAGTCACAAAATTTGATAGCATGATAGCTGGCGCTGTTTACCACCCGGCCCACTCCTTTGCAAGCAGACTCCTTACCATCCGTTCTTTTACTGGTATCAAAGTATTCCGCAGTCGGTTGCGTCCGACTGCAACGTTTTCACTTGTTTTATTTTGGATTTAAAGTAAAACAAACTACTTATAACAATAAGAAATAATAAAAATTTGTATACAAAGTTGAGATTTCCCGTCTAGAAGATACCCTGAAGTCAGTACTTAACGTGTACAGTTAATGACTGAATGCACTTGTGACTAAACTTCAATCCTATATCTCTGGTGTTTTTTAACCGATTTCGATCAAATTTTCACAAATTTTCATTATATTGTATTTTGTTTTTAAAAATGTTTTACTTTTTCCAAATTCAATGTTTTTTTGTTATCGATCACATGTGTTTTTCGGAAAGGGTTAAAGTCTCCAGCTCTTAAAGTCTCTAAGATCGACGCGTTCATATATCGAGGACATGACTATATCGACTCGGCTGTTGATGCTGATCAAGAATATATATACTTTATGGGGTCGGAGATGCTTCCTTCTGCCTGTAACACACATTTGCACAAAACCATTAAAACTTTTTTAACCATTTTACGGGTCCAGGGTATAAAAATCGATCATAAAATGGGTAAAAGGGGTACAATAGTTTTGTGCAAATGTATGTAACAGGCAGAAGGAAGCATCTCCGACCCCATAAAGTATATATATTCTTGATCAGCATCAACAGCCGAGTCGATATAGCCATGTCCGTCTGTCCGTCCGTGTGTCCGTCTGTCTGTCCGTCTGTATGAACGCGTCGATCTCAGAGACTACAAGATCTACAGACGTCAGATTTTGAACATAAGCTTATCTAAGTCCTAGGCAGTACAAGTTTGTTTCCAATTTTCGATAACTTTTTCCGTTTCCGATATACACATGTGAATGATAGCATAAAAATATCGAATAATCTGAAACACGTTTTAGAAACTTGATACAAAATATTGAAAATCTGCAACAATTTTATCGAAATCGGTTGAGAAATACCTGAGATATCGAAGATTAAAGGCACAGATGCATACAGACAATCACTGTGAGTACGTTAAGTCATTTTTTTTTTTTTCCCAGCAAACAATTGAAAGATTGTTTTGAATTCATAAAACCCCATTACGAGTCTAATTCGAGTCATTTTGATGCTTTATTTATTTTTTTAAAGGAAAAGAAAAAAAGAAAAAACGATTAATCGCTTGTGCGATTTTTGAACATCTGCTCAAAAAGATGGACGAAAGGGTTTGGTTAAGCATGGCGACTCAAAAGCGACTCGCTTGCATGTTCCAAATAAGATTTAACTAACCAAGCTTAAAGTAATCAGGAATAGATAATCCCCGCGATTGAAATATGCTAGCAGGTGGCCGATGCAAAACTGTTTTGTTATTGTTATTTTTCGATTTCTGCTTTCTTATCTCTTTTTATTCCAACTTTGCATTTCAAAACATTGATTTTAAATTTCGAATGCTGCAAAGCGTTTCATTAACATCAGATTATTGGAAGAGATCAGTTCGGTGAGCAGTTTTCATAGTAATTATATATAATTATAATTAATATTTATAAATGCGATAATGTCAGCCAAACAAATAAGACGGTTAGCAAACAAGAAGCCCAAAGATTATAATTCCAGGAGTTACAAATTCAGTTATTACGAAAATTAATGAGCCGGCTGTAAGCATAGAAAATAATAGCTTCAGTGATAATTCAAGTTCTTCACGTGGTACGAGTGAACAAAGTGATAGTGAAAATGTGTTTAATTTATGCGATGGATTGGCTAAGTGGGCTACCCAATTCGGAATTAGCTTTGCTGCGGTAGATGAACTGTTATTGTTGTTGCAAAAATGCGATATAACAGTTCCAAAAGATTCTAGGAGCCTTTGGAAAACGCTGAGTTCTGTTATAAAACGAAAGGTTGGAGAGGGAAAATACACTCATTACGGATTAAAGGAGGGATTATCTGACTTTTTGGTAATAAATGATTGGAAGTTAACGCACTTGACCCTAGACTTTGGCATTGATGGCCTTCCACTATTTAAAAGCAGCTCTCATCAAGTTTGGCCAATACTAGCTAGTGTTGTTGAAACCCAATATGTTTTTCTAATTGGTGTTTATGAAGGCACTTCGAAACCAAACTAAACAGTGGACTTTTTGCAGAGTTTTATTACTGAACTGAATACTGTTGAGCAAGAGGGGATAGTTTTTGCCATTAAATTGTTTACCATAAATGTGCGCTGTTTTGTAATGGATGCGCCTGCAAAGTCATTTATATTGGGGACAAAGGGATACACTGGATATTTTTCCTGTGTACGTTGTACACAAAAAGGTCAAATGCTGAAACAGCGTCTTATTTATCCACCATCTGTCGAATGTTCACTAAGAACCACTGAGTCCTTCCGAAATCGTTCTCAACGGGAACATCACACAAAAGAGTGTTCTCTTGAAAGTCTTAATATAGACATTGTGTCACTTGCTCCTTGGATTATATGCACGTTATATGTTTAGGAGTGATGAAAACATTATTAAATGAATGGGCTAAAAAAAAAGGGTGAAGATTATTCTTTAACATCGTGGAAAATCGAGGCCATTTCAAGCGAGTTAACATTCAATAGAAAAAACATGTCCAGGGAGTTGAAGAGAAAACCTCGTAGCTTAAAGGACTTTGAAAAAGACTTTTGAAAATTGCTAAAAATTACTAAAAATTTAAATTTTGTATGGAAAGTGTTAACAAATAGTAATTTTTAGCAATTTTAAATAAAATTAATTGTATCATTCAACTGGAAATTAAATAACCTTTCCATCGATACCATCATTTATAAAGAAAGTTGACGTTATGGGTAGATTTAGCTTTAAGTGTTGTGTAAACACTTTCTTGGCATACTGTATGTTATAAAATTTGGAAATTAATTAAAGAAATTCTCAGAAAACATTTATAGCGCAAACTGGGGGAGATAGCCAAACGCAATTTTTACGAGCAGCCATACGAAAAGTATTATCCGACAAAGTGGCTTCAGAGTACAGCTGGAAAGGTACAGCCCTTAAGCCAAATGCTGAAAAATGCTTTCTGGTTGCAACAATTAAAAGTAAGTCTACACTAGCATTATTACGAATAGAGTAATATTTAAAAAAAATTTAAATTCATATTTTTTCTTTTAGATATTTGCCTCGATGCTTAAAGGACCTTGAAAAATACTTTTGAAAATTGCTAAAAATTACTAAAAATTTAAATTTTGCATGGAAAGTTTTAACAAATAGTAATTTTTAGCAATTTTCAAAAAATCAATTGTATCATTCAAATGGAAATTAAATGACCTTTCCATCGATACCATAATTTATTAAGAAAGTTAAAGTTATGGGTAGATTTAGCTTTAAGTGTTGTGTAAACACTTTCTTGGCATACAGTATGTTATAAAATTTGGAAATTAATTAAAGAAATTCTCAGAAAACATTTATAGCGCAAACTGGGGGCCAAACGCAATTTTTACGAGCAGCCATACGAAAAGTATTATCCGACAAAGTGGCTTTAGAGTACAGCTGGAAAGGTACAGCCCTTAAGCCAAATGCTGAAAAATGTTTTCTGGTTGCAACAATTAAAAGTAAGTATACACTAGCATTATTACGAGTAGAGTAAAATTTAAAAAAATTAAAATTCATATATTTTCTTTTAGATATTTGCCACAACAAATATAAAAGCACAGACAAGGATATGAATTTCGTGTTACAAAATCATTTTGTTCACGCCAAGGATAGGCTCACAAAAAAAAGCAATTATAATTTAAGTACAACTAATATTATTAAATCTAAAAAATTACCGCTTCTTAGTTTTGTAAGACTTATTAATATTATTTAAATAATTAATGAAAGGATTTATATTATTAATTTTGTAATTGTGTAAGACATATGAATATTGTGTATATAATTAATGCAAGGATTGATATTAATAAAAAAAATATTTTAAAACGTGTTTGTTTGTAATATTCAGCTGATTAAAAGGAATATTTATAGCATGCACGATTTATTCTCGACTCAAAAGCGACTCGTTTGCGTGTTAAAAATATTATTCCATGCACGAAATGTAAGGAAATCAAAAATTGAGCATGCAGGTGATTGAAATATGCTTTGTATCATAAATTGAACTTTTAGGCAATTATACCATGCTAGTCAATGACGCCTGATGGTCGTGCTGCCTAAGACGCCGCACAAAACGAAAGTCCCCGGTTCAAACCTTCGTTGGGTAAAAAAAAAAGGTAAGTAAAACTTTCGTAATTTATAATAAGCATTTACATTAACATTTACATTAATATAAGCATTAACATTAACATTAACACAATAATTATACATTTATTACCAAATTGTAATAAATATCAACAATTAGACTTAAAATAAAAAAAGTGTTAATCTGATAATAAAAATAATAAAAAATAAACCAAATTTTTATTTTTTTTATTTTAACCAGCTTTAAAAAAATTCGACTCGAAAAAGACTCGCTTTAGCTTCGGAATGACAGTCGAAATTGATATGAAATATGACTAGTTTCTGATTCGAAGAAGACTCGCTTTTGATTCAAAATACGAATCGAAAATGAGACGAAACTGCAGTCACAAGCGACCCCTTAAGAAGAATCGCGTTGGGGAACCGTTTTCTCCCGACGGGAGTATCATTTTCGATCAGAAAATGAGCTCATATATGCTTATTTTAACCAGATTGACGACTCGAAAAAGACTCGCTTGGGATTCAAAATGCTTGCTGGGATAGGGTTCGGGGTATCTCCTAGTCGGGGAATCTCGACTAGAGCCTTCTTACTGCTTAAATTTAAATTATGTATTGTAATTAACTTGGCCAAATATATAATATTTTAGCTGGTTAAAGCAACCATTGGGAACTGTTTTAAAAGTTCCGTCCATTAAATGATAATAGTAATAATTCTATAGCTAACATAAAAAGGCCGACAGAAATCTACGCCATGTACTTTAAATGGCCGACCTTTTCGAAGGCGGTCTGCTAGCAAATTTCCCATTATTTGGCCAAACAACTTTTGCTTATAGTGTAAGCAACTTCTAACAAGTGCAGTACATACGCTTCGTGGATTGACCACCCAAACTCGCTGCCTCAACAATCCCACAGGAGCCTTTGCACCAGCATTGTTGTGCCCAAGGTGCAAATACTTGATAAAAAGGCTGAAAAATTCAGAACTCTTTGAAAGCAACAGAGGGAACTTACCGTCATATGAGATAGGGCCGTGTAGCAAACGGCCTCCTTCTCGAATCAACTCAAATTTGGTGCAATTTTCCTCAACTTCGTGGATAAATGAATTTAATGACTGCAGCATTGGAGCTAATACTTCCCATGTTACAATTTACATTCATTGCAAAAATCCTCAACTGAACCCTCCTCGAGGGTGTCGTCTGGGCAATGGGCATCGTGCTGCCTCGAAAAAAAACGAGGGGCACGTTGGTGCTATTTGCCTCCCAGAGGGCAATAAGGTGTATGTCCAAGGTGAACTACACACCTCTCAATGGCCTCAGTATGGCGAGGATATGGTGCAAACCGTATTTCTCAATGGCTCCGGTACGGCAAGGGTGTGGCGCAAACCAAGGCAACCGACATCGCATTGCCTTGAAACAATCGGACAGTACTTTGGTGCAACTCGCCAGTGTTGAGACAGGGCGATACCTAGAAAAGGTGCGCTACATACTTCTCAAAGGCTTCGGCACTGCGAGAATATGCAGCAAGCAATGGTTCGAGGTTCTTGGCAGTAAATTCCCATTCAATTAATTCGGTAGGTTCCACATAAAGTTAGTGTGACCAGCTGTGCCAAATATTTGTCATTTTTTATATGGCAAAATGTAAATATTTGTTGGTCACATTATTTGATTATTGATGATTGTGACAACAAATTGTAAACAATAAAATAAAAAACATGGAAAATAGTGATTTCTTGGCGGCATTAGCTGCTTTCATGATTCTAATGAGAAGGAGGAAAGCTAATGAGCTAAACCGAATCTTGCCGCGCCGTAAATGTTGGATGAACCCATATTTACTAAAATGGGGTGAAAAGGGACGCTTTAAAAACGATGTAAGTCTTGAGATAGCTTGTACATATGTATATAAATTATCTTATACATTTTTAATAGTTTCAGAATATGATATAAACCCCAGCTGTGTTTTAACAAAATTTTCACATGGATGAGAGGTTTTTTAATTAGCTATTTAATTTGGTAGAGCCGCACTTGGTGCCGAAAATGAATACTCGTCCTGATGCGATACTATTGAAAGCCAAGTTTGCAATGATTTTAGAGTGAGTATGTTAATAATGTAATTGAAAATACACAGTGAACATATGGTACAACGTATTTTAGATATTTTGCGACTGGAGATCTGCAATGCCATATTAGCTCTATATACCGCATTAGTCCGCAACATGTTGGTCGAACGATTGACCTTGTATGTAATGCTATTTGCATTGTTTTAAAAGATGTAGCGTTCACAGTACAAAGCCTTGTGGTGTAGCTGAGCTCGGGGTTGCGCATTCTTGCTATGCTCGGGTCTAGCTCGTCGGATCGGCCGGGAATTCTTCCTTACCCAACTACACAGTTGCACTACGATAATAAAAATAATAATGCGCGACAGAATGACTAAAAGATAATGTATAGACAAATAAGTGTTCATATATACAACCGCAAAATAATGAAATCAGGTACCGACGCAATCAAATAAAGAGTATGATTGTACCGACAATTGGCCTTGTAGAGAAGCTAGTGGTGTTGGTCGCTCTCTTTCGTGCGTTGTCCCTATAATAAAGGCTGTTAATCCTTCATGGTATCTTAAGAAGTTTCGACATAACTACTAGACGGATAAATTGTAGAAATTAAAAGATCTTCATTTTTGAACTTTTCTTCATATAATTCATTTTCCAAACTTAAATTTAATTATTCGGCATTTCAATATAAGACTCATCAGAATGGTCATCGCGTTCATTATACTTCATTTGTGGGTACATCTAAATACGTGGGTAGTTATAACTAGTTACTGTCAAATCTAAATATAAGTTTTAGTATCAAATTAATGTATTTATAAACATAAGTTTAATAGTAGGTGGTAAGCCGTGATCATTTCAAAATTGATAACAAAAAAAAAATTATACCTATATGTATAGATAGCAATATTCAGTGGATTATAGATTTACTCACGAATTCCAAACAAATGTATACGCTTTACTTTACTTTTTGCTGCATCACAGTATCGTTGGGCCCAAAGATGTTGATGATGTTGCTGTCGTTGCTCATGTTGAATCTGTTATTTTGTTTTTGTAGAAATAATAATTAGAATAATGCATATCTATATACATGTGAATTGATTATATCACCATCGGCTACCATCACTCATAACAATCAGCTTAACTTGGCTTAAACATATTATGTGGGAAGTCTTATAAGAATTTAAGTAGCTTCCATCCCTTTACTTTTTGCCTTTACTGTAGTTCTAATATAAATGACCATATGATCATCACAATGTAAACAAACTTGAACTTGAACTTGAAAATTAGCTACGAATCATAATAAAAAGAAGAATTCTAGAGCAGAGGCAAGCTCACTTAGCATATCATTCACAAAACTATAACTTGCATTGATGGTTTATGAGTAGAACTTAGGCCACATGGTACATTAATTACAAACTGATTTTTTTGTTGATGTTTTTGTTGGTGTTCGGTGTTTTGTTGGTGTTTTAAACAATTTGATCCCTCTTTATGCCTATGGGTGTTTAGCAATCATATGGGCAAAGTAAGTGATACACCGCCAGAGGTTAGTCCGATCGCAGCGAAGTTCAGATTCCACGTGTGCCAGCGCTGCCCAATATACATATGCACGTTTGTGCGCATAAACATCTGCGTAAATATATATGTATATGCGCTTAACTACTCTTCGCTGAAGCCGATCGCCGCAATCACCCACGTTGTCCCCTTATGCAGATATAACCTCTTCTTGGCCACACCAATGCGTGATCCGAGGGAGGGGCAATCTGGTTACGCAATTCCACCTGCTACATTTTATCTTATTAGAACTGAACACGGTAATCACACTTCAGGTTTACCTGCACTGCCACTGATTTTATAATTTTTATTACCAATGATATAAGTTTATCAAACTTATAATTTATTTAAAGTTTTGAGCACAAAACACAACACGGCTGTCGCTCTTGACTAATTTTTCTCGAATGACTTCTAAGCGGTCGCCGGCATCTGCCTGTACCTGCGTATGATGTTGTTCGGCACTTGCATAGTTACATGCATTTTCGGACTTAATCATCCGATTATGTTGACCAATCAGATTATGACAGCGCATCATCGCCTAAACAACAACGCATGGGTGGCTCGTGAAGTTACTCACTTTTCTAACTACGCAAAAGTTCGGGCACCACAGCACAGATAAAGGTTCTAGACTTAATCTGAAAAAGGCAGAACGTCATGCCGATTTTCTGGCTTGCAAATCCTTTATGTGGTAGACCCCAATCTTTTTTTTTTCCTGTATGGTCTACTAATTCATAATAATACGGACTACGTTTCTGCAAAACTTTAGCTTGTATAAACACTGGTGCTAACTTGGAACTAAACTTTTTACTGGCGTTACTCTGCGTAAAATTCCGAGCAAAAACTTCATCCCCAACATAAAATGGAACGTTTCGACTACGTTAATTATACCTGTTCGCATTAGACTCATGCATTTTGTTGATGTTACCTTTTGCAGTCTGTCTGGCAAGTTGTACGGCATCTGATCGATTTAAACCCACGTCATCATTGAGAAGATCAAGTTTACGCAGCAACTCAAAATCTTTTCCATTCAAAACCATGTTTTGTCCGAAAGCCAAGAAATAGGGTGAATAGCCTGTACTTCTCAAAGCGCCGCTTATAGCATTGAGGTTGACATCCCAATTCCTGTGAGCCTGACCAACATAAGCACGAATTGCGGCTGATACGGACCGATTCAAACGCTCGCTTGCATTTGCTTGCGGTGAATGTATGGCCGTACACCAGTGCGTAACACCGAACCGAGTTAAAAACGATTCAAACACGTTTGATCTAAATTGGGAACCATTTTCAGACAACATAACTTCTGGAACACCGAATGTATAAAATATTTGGCTCTCGAGATAATTACAGATTTTAGGAGCTGTAAATTTCTTTAGTGGACACGTAATATGAAATTTAGTATTGTGGTCAACAACAATTAGCAATCCAATGTTTCCGCTTTTCGTTCTTGGGTATGGTCCTAACAAATCTATATATAGTTTCTGCAACGGTCTGTCAGACGTTAACGGTTTGCCCATTGGTGGTCTCAAAACTATATTAGGACTCTTTGTTAATCTACACACATCACAATTAGAAATATAAACTCGTATTTCGCTCACCATACGTGGCCAAAACAAATACCTTTTAAGTTTTTCTACCGTCTTAGCCATGCCACAATGTGCGGAGTTTGGTGCATCATGTGCCGACTTCAAGACTTCCGGAACTAACGCTGTCGGAATCCATAACTTCCAAATATTGTTCTCTGTTGAATTACCATCATTGTTGAAAATTGTTCTTTTGTAAACGTAATTATCGACAATTTTTAAGTCTGGTAGGTTTGCTTGATTCAATTGAATTCGTTCTTTTAGAATCAAATATTCAGCAGAATTAAAGTGCATCGATTGTAAATCGATAATAGGGCCAGGAAAATGTAATTACTCTATTTCAGATTCATTTTGCCGCGATAAGGTATCAGCAACTATGTTTTGTGACCCTTGCCTGTGAGTGATTGTGAATTTGAACGCCTGCAATTTCATCGACCATCTAGCTAATCTGCCTGATAAGTCCTTTTGTCGCATTAACCATTGCAGCGAAGCATGATCGGTTATAACGACAAAATCCTGCGCTTCTATGTATGGACGAAACTTCTTTACACCCTTGAGAACGGCTAAGCATTCCAACTCAGTAACTGAATAGTTACGCTGAGCTTTGGACAGCTTCTCGGACATGTATGCTATTGGCAGTTCAACACCGTTACGTTCTTGTGCCAACACGCAACCGATCCCAAATGTACTAGCGTCGCATAGCAAAATAAATGGTTTGTCAAAATCCGGAGTTATCAATATCGGGGCTGCAGTTAAACATTCTTTTAATGATTCGAACGCTAGTGTAGCGTCCTCATTCCAGCAGAGAGTATTTTTGCTTTTCAACAGCTCCGTTAATGGAAGACTCACCGTAGCATAATTTAAAACAAATCGCCTATACCATCCTGCTAAGCCTAAGAAACGACACAGTTGCTTAACTGTTGTCGGAACGGGAAACTGCTTAATTGCTCTAATTTTAACTGGATCAGTTTTTAACTGTCCTTCTCCAATAATAAAGCCGAGATATTTAATCTCTCGCATACAAAACTTGGATTTAGCAATATTGATAGTAAGATTCGCTTTACGCAAACACAATGCTATCTCCTGCAGTAAAACTAGATGTGAATCTAAATCATCCGATAAAACTAATAAATCGTCTAAGTATACAAAAACTCGTGTACGTAAATGAGCTGGTATAGCTTGATCCATTAAACGACAAAGCGTTTGTGCCGCGTTGCATAATCCAAATGGCATCATCGTATATTGATAGAGTGGACGATTTGGTATGGTAAAAGCCGTGTATTGACGCGACTCTTGGTCCAGCGGAATTTGCCAGAATGCATGTTTCATGTCAAGACCGGTTATGAATTTAGCCGGAGGCAATCTACTGAGAATTCCGTCTATATGTGGTAAGGGATATGCATCTCGTCTTTGTTAACTTCGCGTAAGTCAAGGAATAACCGAAATTTATCTCCTTTCTTTACGAGTACACAATTACTGCTCCAAGGGGTATGAGATTCCTCGATAACTCCCAAGGCTAACATGTTATCGACTTCTGCAAACATCTGTTTTTCCACCGCTGGCGAAACTAGCCAATGACGTTGCTTAATGGGTGTTGCATTTCCCACGTCAATTGAATATTTGATCAAATTGGTCTAGCCGAGGCCTTCCTTAGCGAATGACTGACCTCTATGACTGCATTTAGTCGAACTTGCTGTTCTTTACATAAGCTATGAAATTTCGGCTGTTCGTTGACAGTGTTATTTGTAACTACCTCAAGCTCGGTGACTTCGCCGGGTGATGTAATTGTCTCTAACAAACCAAATTTACGCCAAAAATCAATCCCAAGGTTGTTTGAGTCCAGGGATAATAAACAGTTCTAAATAGGCATTTTTACCACAATAAACAACATTTGTGTTTATCTTTCCCACAACATTGCTGGATGTACCATTAGCAGTACGAATTGTGCCAGCACATTTTTTTTCTATTATTATGTGACATAAACTCTTTGGCAGCTGCTCCCCCTATGCAACTAATGGTTGCACCTGAATCCAACCGCTTTCTGGTCTAATCTGTAATGGAAGAGTAGTTGGCCACTGAATGAGTTTCTGGTTCAGTCTGGGCTTCTGAATCTACAATTTTTCTTGTTTCTAAAACTAAATTTGACTGTGAAAATTCTTTTGAAGTTTGACCGGATGCGCTCAAGGGATCTTTTTTGGCACATCCGCCTATCGGTTTCCCGTCTGATTGCAGTTAATGCAACGTGGCTTAAAAGTAGCTTTTTCGCCGCATCCGTAACAAAAGATTTTACGCTGCTCTAAACAGACATCAAATTTGTGACCTAATTTGTCACAATTCCAACAAATTGGAACTACAACTTTTCTTTGTATTGCGCAAATTTCTCCAGAGGTTTCTGAATCCTCTGTTCGCGCATCTTTTCTTAGTTCATCATTCAACTCTGATACATATGAGCGAAGTGTACGTGGCTTGAACGATTTAGTGTCGTTATAGAACTGCTCATGCTTCCGTACTTCTTCACGCAACTTTGACCGCTTGGTAATTTTTAAATGCAGCAACTCATGATGCAGGCTATGTTTAGAATTTCTTATCAAAATATCTACGAGTTGTTCCTCCGGTATGCTTCTATGAAGTCCATCTGCTAGGTCTTCAATTGAATACTGGTAGTCGTCAAATGGCTCGTTTTCACCTTGACGTCTCTTCCTTATCTTTTCCCAAATATCTAAGTCAGTTTCTCCTTCATCAAAAATTTCACGAAACTCTTTGCAAAAGTCTTCCCAAGAAAAGTCTGAGAAATTACGATGAAACTTCCAAAACCAATCGCTAGCTTTCCCAGGAAATAACAAATATAAATGATCGCATAAAAGTTTATAATCCTGATTTAGATTTTGATCGGCTAAAGCCCTTACGCGATAAATAAGTTCATCGACACGCATACATTGCTTCGTGCCGTCGAATTTTATCCGCCAATTTTGTATAATTCCTGACACCTTTTCAGGAGGTACGTTTGAACTTCCTCCACTATGATTGTTACTGACTCTAGAACGATTAAGTTCAGCTCCTATGTGAAACAGTGATTCCCTTCTGGTAACATTATTAACAGCTTCCGGTTCTGGTAAACCTATGTGAAGCGCTGTCAATTGCTTCTGAATACACGCTTCGATACTTGTCTGCAAGTTTGCTGTTAGGTCTTCAAGCATCCGTGCTTGCGGTGCCGACACTGTAGACTGTATATAGTTGGTTAAATCCGCATTTAATGTAGCATCATCACGATACAAGGATTCTTGTGACCTATGCTCATAATAATTTGTCTTTCTAGTATTTCTTGTGGACATTCCTCTACCATTGGTATTTCTACCTCTCTTATTAACTGCACCTCTAGATACCTGTGTCCTCTCAATTGGTTCTATCGGTTGACCTAAGTTTGCTGTTGCTGAGCCTGCTTCCGTTAGCTCAGCTGTCAAGTTGTTGCACGAGTATGTCATTATTATTGCTGTCCACTCAGTGATACAAACTGGACAGGCGTTTCTAACTTTTAACGCATCAAGAATACAGTTTTTATGAAATCTATGTTTACATGGGGTGTTAGCTATAACTCCTACTCCCGAAATCGTTTCATTACATTCTCCACAAACTGGTAATTTTCAAGTAGAGCGGCAGCTAGATTTTCCGTACTATGATGTACTGCCATCTTGCTTGCTTCTTCCAAAAATAAAATTTATAAACAAGACTATGTATATCTCTACTTCTCTAGGTATATAGAATTTCAAACAAAAGGATTTATTACGTTTCAAATATTAATAAAATCCGTCGTTCATCATGCCAAATTGCTTCTTAAAATACGATTGATTTGACCAAGAAAATATCAGACATCTACTCTTACTATTGTAGTTAAATGGAACTATTGTTGATTTGGGTTTAAAATATATTGAATAGCAGGGCAATATCTGAAATGGTCCAGATCATTGGTAATCCGCACTCACCAAAACTTTTTTAGCCAAAGTGATACTATTGGAAGGCTTATCTAAAATTGCTATCGCCAATGTGTCTGGGACTTTTTATGGTCGATCAATCCACAAATTCGGACTGCTATCCAAATCCAATAATAGTTTCCAAAACTATATGAAAGGTTTTTAAGAAAAGCTTGCCATAATTTGAATACGAAATATGTGAAATTAAATGGATGGTTTACTTGAGCTTAAGTGGTGTCCCCAACTGCTTAAGTGTTCTGGTAATAGTAGCTCGAATTATAAGAATCATCAAAGTTAATATGACGATTGCTTGGAATCAAGAATCGGGCTCCACCGGTTGGGCGCCAAAATTTATTATGTAGCGTTTACAGTACAAAGCCTTGAAAGAGTATGATTGTACCGACATTTGGCCTTGTAGAGAAGCTAGTGGTGTTGATCGCTCTCTTTCTTCACCCTCCCGACCATGACAACTGCTAGGGTAAGTGCGTTGTCCCTATATTAAAGGCTGTTAATCCTTCATGGTATCTTAAGAAGTTTCGACATAACTACTAGACGGATAAATTGTAGAAATTAAAAGATCTTCATTTTTGAACTTTTCTTCATATAATTCATTTTCCAAACTTAAATTTAATTATTCGGCATTTCAATATAAGACTCATCAGAATGGTCATCGCGTTCATTATACTTCATTTGTGGGTACATCTAAATACGTGGGTAGTTATAACTAGTTACTGTCAAATCTAAATATAAGTTTTAGTATCAAATTAATGTATTTATAAACATAAGTTTAATAGTAGGTGGTAAGCCGTGATCATTTCAAAATTGATAACAAAAAAAAATTATACCTATATGTATAGATAGCAATATTCAGTGGATTATAGATTTACTCACGAATTCCAAACAAATGTATACGCTTTACTTTACTTTTTGCTGCATCACAGTATCGTTGGGCCCAAAGATGTTGATGATGTTGCTGTCGTTGCTCATGTTGAATCTGTTATTTTGTTTTTGTAGAAATAATAATTAGAATAATGCATATCTATATACATGTGAATTGATTATATCACCATCGGCTACCATCACTCATAACAATCAGCTTAACTTGGCTTAAACATATTATGTGGGAAGTCTTATAAGAATTTAAGTAGCTTCCATCCCTTTACTTTTTGCCTTTACTGTAGTTCTAATATAAATGACCATATGATCATCACAATGTAAACAAACTTGAACTTGAACTTGAAAATTAGCTACGAATCATAATAAAAAGAAGAATTCTAGAGCAGAGGCAAGCTCACTTAGCATATCATTCACAAAACTATAACTTGCATTGATGGTTTATGAGTAGAACTTAGGCCACATGGTACATTAATTACAAACTGATTTTTATACTTTGATACCGAAGTACATATATTGGTTTTGTGCAATGTCCGTGATGGTGTCTGTCCGTCTGTCCGTATGAACGCAACTTTTTTCGACACCCGTAAAGCTAGAGACTTGAAACTTTGCAATTATGTTTTTCCATAGGCGTGACAGATAAAGTGTCAAGATTGGGTTGCCACGCCTACTAGGAGGCTGGGATATCAATAAATTCGATAACTGAAAACCGATAAAACCAAATATTTCTCACATTCTTACAGCTAGAGTTACCAAATTTTGCACGCATATAGCTAGTCATGTCCTTGAAAAAACTGCATCAAAATTTTGGATGCCACGCCCACTCCTTCCGCCCACATCATCCCTGCTCCTTGAAACTGGAAACGCCTATAGTTTTGACATTTTTTGGGCTAGAGACACCAAATTTTGTGTCAAGATAGATATTGACGTTCCACAAAAAAATGCATAAAAATTTTGTATGCCACGCCCCCTGATTCCGCACCCATCCTCCCCTTCTCCTTGAAATTGGAAACGCCTATAGTTTTCAAATGTTTGGAGATAGAGCCACAAAACTTTGTGTCAAGATAGGTAGTGAACTGCATCAAAATCTTGGATGCCACGCCCACACCTTCCGCCCCCCCCCCCACGCCGTTGTTAAAACGGTTATGCGTGTATCTTCCACATTTTTTTGAACTAGAGTCACCAAATTTGGTAGGAAGATATATGGTGACATCTACAAGAGATCTGCATCAAAAATTTGGATGCCACGCCCACCTCTGCCGCCCACCATTTAAAATCGGAAATTTCGCCATCTCTTACAGTTTTTAAACTAGAGCCCCCAAAGTAGGTATAATGATAGATGGCAACATCAACCAAAGATCTACATCAAAATTTTGAATGCCACGCCCACCTTAGCCACCCGCCTTATAAAATCGGAATCGGCTATATCTTTAAGAGTTTTTGAGCTATAGCCTTTAAACTCGGTATGAAGATAAATGGTGACAATTAAAAAGATTTGAACAAAAATTTGGTTGCCACACCCACCTCTGCCGCCCACCTTTTAAATTTGGAAGTTAAGTCATCTTCCACAGTTTTTGAGGTAAAGTCATAAAATTTGGTAACATGATAGCTGGCGATGATTGCCACCCGGCCCACTCCTTTGCAAGCAGACTCCTTACCATCCGTTCTTTTACTGGTATCAAAGCATTCCGCAGTCGGTTTCGTCCGACTGCAACGTTTTTACTTGTTTTGTTGATGTTTTTGTTGGTGTTCGGTGTTTGGTTGGTGTTTTAAACAATTTGATCCCTCTTTATGCCTATGGGTGTTTAGGAATCATATAGGCAAAGTAAGTGATACACCGCCAGAGGTTAGTCCGATCGCAGCGAAGTTCAGATTCCACGTGTGCCAGCGCTGCCCAATATACATATGCACGTTTGTGCGCATAAACATCTGCGTAAATATATATGTATATGCGCTTAACTACTCTTCGCTGAAGCCGATCGCCGCAATCACCCACGTTGTCCCCTTATGCAGATATAACCTCTTCTTGGCCACACCAATGCGTGATCCGAGGGAGGGGCAATCTGGTTACGCAATTCCACCTGCTACATTTTATCTTATTAGAACTGAACACGGTAATCACACTTCAGGTTTACCTGCACTGCCACTGATTTTATAATTTTTATTGCCAATGATATAAGTTTATCAAACTTATAATTTATTTAAAGTTTTGAGCACGTGTTACTCCTTTCACTTAAGTAAAAAAAAAAAAACACAACACGGCTGTCGCTCTTGACTAATTTTTCTCGAATGACTTCTAAGCGGTCGCCGGCATCTGCCTGTACCTGCGTATGATGATGTTCGGCACTTGCACAGTTACATGCATTTTCGGACTTAATCATCCGATTATGTTGACCAATCAGATTATGACAGCGCATCATCGCCTAAACAACAACGCATGGGTGGCTCGTGAAGTTACTCACTTTTCTAACTACGCAAAAGTTCGGCCACTACAAAGACGAGATTCCAATTTGGACACAGGCAAATATGTTAATGTGGGCCAACGATTTTATGACCAAGTGGAACTTTCCAAACACAGTTGGCGCAATTGATGGCAAGCACATAGCCATAGTAAAACCAACAAAAAGTGGCAGCGCCATCTACAATGATAAAGTAAGTTACACAACATGAGAATTTACGCATTTATATAATGGAATCAATTATTTTTTCATCTAGGGTTTTTTTTTCCATTATTCTAATGGCTGTCTGCGACGCATCTTGTCGCTTTACCTACATTGATGTTGGTGCTTACGGAAGCGAAGGCGATATGAGCGCCTTCTCACATTGCTCGCTTGGGAAAGCAATTTTGGCAGATACTCCACATTTTCCGCCAGACAGCGTTCTCAATGGAGTTGACACACCATATTTTATTGTTGCAGACGATGCGATTCCTCTACACAAGAGGATTATGAAGCACAAAAAATAGCTTCAGCCTGCTGTTATCTGCACAGCTTGCTCATGCGCCTAAATCAAATTGATTATAGGTCTCATTATCAAGAGGCGTATCAAGTTGATAGCACTCCTGATCTTGGGTCGGATAGCATTAGGGGACGCCTGGAGGATTATCCAAAATTTGTTAGAAATAACATAAAGGAATATGTTACCTCATATGTTCCGTTCCTAGGCAAAATAATTTTGCTGGTGTTTTGAATTAAATAAAAATTGAATTCTATTATAACTACATCTTTATTGTTTATCTTTTTCATAATCTTTTATTTTGGAATATATTAAATTGGTGGTTTCGACTTCCAAATCAGTGGCTAAGTTAGGCGAAAGTCGACTTAATAAAGTATTCCAAAATGGAAATATAGGCCGATTTTCTATTTTTGGTGCATTTAAATACTTATCAATAATGCCCACCAGTTGCTGATCACTGTGCTCTAACTCCTTTGTCTTGGGCTTCTTTTTTCTGTAACTATACGCACTAGATGTGCTGAGCTCGTTGTCTACTGTTGCGCTACTTTCGTCGAATAAGAACTCCAAAGAGTCTGCAGCCGGCGACGCCAAAGGTGTAGAGCAACTTGCCGCGCTCTCACTTTCAGCGAAATCGCTTGAGACAGTCCACCTTTCCGCAGCCAAACTTGGCAAAAAATCCATATATTGGGCGAATTCCCAGTCGACGGCGTCCCCAACACTCTGCTGCTTCTGCTGGGTTCCACCAGCGCTTCCACTTTTTAACTTTTTAACACGGTGGTAACGCAGGCTGTCTTTAAGTGCGTTCCACGCAGTCTTGCATTCGGCAGCTAAAATATGATATGTTCTTAAAATAAATGCTTATTATAAAAGTGAGCAATCAAATCACCATCTTTATTTATTTCGGCGCCAACACATTCCCAAGCTCTTCTTATGGCTATTTGGTCCGAATATTTTTTGTATTTAATGCCCCAAATGGCTTCATTTTATCTTCGCGAATGAAGCTTTGAAAACGTTTTCTCTTAATATTTTTTTTGTGCGTCCATTTTAAATGCTGCCCGGAATAATTGTAAGCCTGTAATTCCATTTTTAAGAACAGCTGATAATGGAATCCACAATGTTCCCCTATCGCAACTATCGATTAACTTTTCTGATGCTTGCTGGGAATTTAAAAACGGAACACAGGCTGGAAAATTTCTGACTACTGTTTTTTTTATATAGAGTTGCACATAAAAATTCCGTTTCGGAGCTGCTGGGGATAGGAATTGAGGCTAAAACGCTATGGGTAGACCTCCCAGAACAGAAAAATCATATGGAGAAGCCAAAGGATGAAACGCGGACTGGGATGTCAGTCCAAACGTCGGTGGGGTTGACAGCGACCACCGGCGTGCACGGGGGGGAGCAGTCCTCTCTACGTCTCGCCAGCAGTCAAACCTCCGTACTGGTTGGAGCAGGCCAGGACGGTTGCAATGCTACTGCCAACATAAACAAGATCAAAATGTGGCGCTATACCGCAGTCCATGGAGACTTGGATTGCGAATCGCATAGAGGGTTCATCACGCGGAGGCGGAGGATAATCTTCTGTGCTCTCCTACCTCGGCGAGTTCCAGTGCCCCTAGTAGGGTCGGGCTCAAAAGGTCTAAGGAGGGCATGAAAGCCAAAGCCCAATAAAAGGCTGCCCTAAAGATCAAAGCTCGGCTCGCGGACTGCAAGCGGACTCTCATTGCGGATGAGGTCAGCCAGCAGAAGTAGGCCGGTAAAAAGATCAAGGAGGGAAGAGCCTCCTACGGGGGAAAACAATCCGTTTCGCGCGGCGGATGCCGGTTTTGCCAACAAGGTGCAGGAGCCTGTGGCCATCAAACGCCAGCGCTCCGCTGTAAGGATGACCTCACCTTGAAGTGGGTCACTGGCGTAGTGGCCGCGCTGCATGTTCCGTGGAAGGGTGTCCAGCTGGAGGTAGTGGGTAGAACCTGTATTCCGTCCATACCGAAGGCAAAGGTACTCTTCCCTCGGGTTGTTGCGGCTGACCAGATCAGCTACTCAAGTGGTAAAATCCGAACATGCTATCTGTTGATTGGAAGGTGCTCTGGTTGCGAAGCCTGATCAAAATTGTCAGCAAATGGTTCTCCAGATCAACAAGGAGACAGAGGATTTGCTTTTCCCAAAGTTTGCGAAGATGGCTTGGGGCGTTGGTAGCGTATACCTGCGTATACCACAAACACGTTGATGGCGGGTGAAGTGGAGCAAGACCTGGCAGTGGTCAATCACGCTACAAAAAGCCTGAAGCTAGAGGATGACGAGGATGCGGATTCAACCATTGTAGAGGTCCAATCCGTGGAGGACACCAAGAACAGCCATGTAGCTGAGGGTCCTGCAAATAAACCGCCATTAAAGCAAGCTGGCTTCGGCGGAGCTCCTGCTAACCCTGGAGATACGGCCCGCCGACGTCGCACTAGTCCAGAAACCTTGGGTAGCGTCGGGAAAAAGTTTTCGGCAATGAATAACCCTAATAGCAACATATTCTACCTGACAACAGTAGAGCAAGGGCCGCGATCCTAGTAAGAAAGGGTGTCTATGCTTACTTAATGTCTAATTACAGCACTTACTAATTAACGGTGGTAGCTCTGGAGGTGGGCAAAGAAGAGCCAATCTTGATGGCATCCTGGTTCATGGCGCACGAGAACGTCATACAACCACAAGAGCTTGCGCGCCTGGTGAGGGAGGCTGAGCCAAGGAATCAGCCACGTGTCTTTGGCGCCGACGCTAATGCGCATCATACGGTATGTGGCAACAGGGACATTAACGACAGAGGTGAGTCACTGCTAGACTTTATACTGCAATCTAATCAACAGTTGAGTTAGAGAAGTCCCTGGAGACACTCGACAAAAATCTGGTGGGAGCCTTTCGCAAAATATGCAGACAATCCCAAGAGAAAATGAGACACAAAGCCCCATGGTGGACTTTAGAAGTCAAAGGACAGAAAATAGACGTTAAGGAACTCTTTAAACTCGCCAAGCAAGAGGATGAAGAGCTAGTATGGGCGGAATATAGAATAAGGCTCCGAGACTTTATGAAAAAAGTACTGGCAACGAAGCAGCGTCGTCTCGACTGGAGGTAGGCAAATGGGCAGCACTGCCTCCGCTATCGCTCTGTGAAATTCGTCGACGAGGGCTGGATAGCAGTTTTGGGCTGCACTCTGAATGGCGCAGGCTTTGTTTACGTGGTGAGGCCAGGACATCCGCATTGTGTACCGACTTGTGTAAGACTCCTCACTGCTTATTTTGTCTGTGAGAGCTATAATCGCTCGGCTGTTGGACATAAGCCTATGTTTACGTATTTTCGTCAGCCAATCGAAATTTTCTTTGGCTTTGAGTTTTGGTGACATGATTTCCAAATGTGGCGCCTCCCCGTCTAAAACGTAGTTGGGCAGGTTTGATGTTGGTGAATGAAGATAAGGATAAGAAACGCCAACTGGAGATGTCGTTGGTCGTTATTGCTGCCGCCGCTTTCACTGGTGTTGTTGGTGGCAAGTTAAATGAGGATGCGTTGAGTGGTGATGCCTGTTGAGACTTACTGCCTGCACCACAGTGCAGCAGTGAAGCAGCCTCAGTACTGTTCTGCTGCTTGCAGGCGGACATTGTGCGTTTTCAGTCTTTTATTTTAGGCCATGTAAGCTCATGACTGGCTGTGCAGTTCGGACCAAATAGGCGACGACCTCTAGGTTCAAGAAACTTTGTGCGTTGTCCTCGAAAACTAAGATAGTTATACTGCTGGACGTGTTTGCGTTGAGATAGCGGCGTGCCCGGCCCGCCAGTGTGGCCACTGTAGATACAGTTGACTACGCGTGAAGTTAAATCTATTTTAAGATAAACGCGAGCATTAATATGGAAGGATAACAGGATGCCGTTCATCGCAGTTGAAATTGCAAGTTTTGCTGTTTCGACCGGATGCTCGTATGATCCCTTTTGGATCAAGGAACGCATTAAAGTTTATTATGTGACTGGAAGGTGGGATGCTATGCTCGTCACGAAGGCAATTATATTCCCTTGAGTAGGAGTTCCGTTGTGTTAGGACTACGATTCACTGCTCAGCTTCTAAAAGCTCACTATTTTGGAAATGCTGTGATGGAAACATCACAGATTATTGGCGACATCGTTTAGAGAATATAAGCACACAGGCGAGAACTCTTTATACTCGGCCTAAATCGGAGAAACGTTTAAGAGGATCCGATGGAGACAGCTCCGCAATGTGGACTTTAACTGGACGCTGCTCTAGGTCATTCTCAAGACAGGAGTAAGCTGGAACAGGCCATTGTCAGTCAGGACCGTTCCACCAGAGATGTCGGTCTTTCAGCTCCTGCGGCGAGACTCCGCTGCTGACTAAGTCTGCTGGATTATCCTCTGACCACACGTGTGACCAGGCTTGACAATTAATAGCCTGGCCGATAATGGAAACGCGGTTGGCGACGAAAGTTGTCCAGGAGCAAGGCGATCTACGGAGCCAGGCCAAAATGATTGTGGAATCCGTCTAGTAGAAAAATTTTTTTTAATTGCATTTGAGGGATGAGAGCTGAAAATAGTTCCGCGAGAAGAACAGCTCTACACAGTTCGAGTCCCTGCAGCGACACTGTCCTGACTGGAGCTACTCTAGTCTAGGACGTCAGGAGGTGGACTGATACTTGATAGTCTATCTCCACGCGAATATACAGGGCTGCCCCGTAAGCCTTTTGGGAGGCGTTGCAGAAACCATGGATCTGGAAGGTCGCCTTCGTCCTAGTCGGGGATGATGGGAGAGGAAATCTTTCTGACGCTGAACAAGCTCAGACAGCCACGGATCATCTCAGCCAAGCTCGTGGAGTCAGATTTCCTGCATAAAAACTACGCGCGAACGATGACGGGTACTAGCCATCCTGCTTGATCGAAGAGCTTAGTTATCTCCGAAAGGACTTCACGTTTTGTGAAAGATTTCCTTGTAGGTTTTGAGGGTGCAAAAAAACTCATCAGAATTGGCTTGCCATCGGATTACCAAGGTTTTAGCAACGCTGGTCTCTTCGAATTTGAAGAAGTCCTCTCTTAGAAGCTGGTCCTTGAAAATATCGTGGAGAAGTTCCTTTTCGTTGGATGTCCACTTGCGCAGCGGAAAACCCGCAGAGCCTTTAGCTTCTTGTAGTTCCTTGATGCTCGAAATCCAGCATTGCCTGGAGTGAGCTCCTGCTAGTACATCGTCGACGTACATATATATTTGGAAATGAGGTCACTACCACGCGGAAACTGTGCTAACACATCTTTAATGAGTGAGAATCGCCAGGAAAGGAGCGCATTTCACACCAAACGTAACACCAATAAGTATGTACACGTAGAGGAGTCAAACGCAAAAATCCAATAGCCTAATTGGTCCAATTTGCGGAGGAGCCACCCTCATTCGGCTGCTGAAAGCATCGAGCCGAACGCAAATTTTGACTCGATACAGACGGACTGCCAGCAATTTGCTGTGTATGCGTCTGTATGTCAGCGACGTGATCGCCGTTAGGTGTATATATGTGTATATGTATGTTTCTGTATGCTGTTTGCTCTGAGCTGCTGTATATTGTGGAAGGGGGATAGCAGCAGCAGAGTGCGAACAACAACAACACATGTGCATTTTTTCTGTATTTGGTGGCTCCGAGATCAAATGAAGCAAAAATCATTAGGGCGAATGTATACCTAAATACACATATATATGTGTGTGTGTATGTGCGCATGCATATTTTTTCAGTTTTTGGTGGCTCTCAAGTGATTTGGGAATTTGTTACTTTTCTAGCAACGCATATCAATGTGTGTGTGCATGTGTATGTTCATGTGCAGCACATTTGAATGTATGCGTAGCAATTGCCTTGGCTATTCTTGACCTGTCTCAATTTTTATGATTTTTAGCAATTTTATTACAAGTTAGGATCACCTATAAAATTCATGTTATTAAATGATAATTTTTTATTTATTTTTAAAATTTATCTTAGTCATTAAAAATGTATAGTCCATAGCTCATAATATGTCAAATAATAATTTATATATTTTAGTATATACATGTATGTATAAATTTATGTACTCTTGGCCCTTAAAATTCATAATTAAATACATAATAAATGCCGACAGCCAATATTTTAAATTTAATTTTGGCGCGCATTTGTATCAGCCTACAAAACACAGGCAATTTCTGTTTTTCCACTTTCTGGTCATACATACTCTTTCGAGATATTAGCTATATGACACCAGCAAACAACTTGGCCACACAGCTAGCATGCAGTTGCTCATTTACATATAAATATGCACACTTATTCCGAAAGAGTATTCAGAACTGTATTTCTGTTGAGATCGCTGGAACTTGTGTGCGTTTATAGAACAAGAAAAGGTTTTTTGTTGGCAACCGCGGTTGACGACGAGCCAAAGTTTTTCTTCCAGTTGCCGACACATGAACCATTTAATACTCTTTTGGTATATGTGTGCATATTTTGTATGTAAATGCGCAACTGCATGGTAGTTGTGTCTCAAAATTGTTTGCTGGTGTCATATTGTTAATATCTCGAAAGAGTATGTATGACCAGAAAGTGGAAAAACAGAAATTGCCTGTGTTTTGTAGGCTGATTCAAATGCGCGCCAAATTTTAATTTTAAATATTGGCTGTCGGCATTTAATATAGATTTAGTTATGATGTTTTAGGGTCACGAGAACACATAAATATATAATATATAATTATATACATATATATATTAAACTATATAAATTATTATTAATCATATTATAAACTATGGACAATGCATCTTTATGATTAAGATGAATTTTAAAAATAAATAAAAAATTATATCTTAATGACATTATTTTTATAGCTATCGTTACTTTTAATAAAATTGCTAAAAATCATAAAAATTGAGACAGGTCAAGAATAGCCAAGGCAATTGCTACGCATACATTCAAATGTGCTGCACATGAACATACACATGCACACACACACACATTGATATGCGTTGCTAGAAAAGTAACAAAATCCCAAATCACTGGAGAGCCACCAAAAACTGAAAAAATATGCAAGCGCACATACACACACACATATATATGTGTATTTAGGTATACATTCGCCATTATGATTTTTGCTTGTTGAGCTCGGAGCCACCAAATATAGAAAAAAATGCACATGTGTTTTTGTTGTTCGCACTCTGCTGCTGCTATCCCCCTTCCACAATATACAGCAGCTCAGAGCAAACAGCATACAGAAACATACATACGCACATATATACACCTAACGGCGATCTTGTCGCTGACATACAGACACATACACAGCAAATTGCTGGCAGTCCGTCTGTATCGAGTCAAAATTTGCGTTCGGCTCGATGCTTTCAGCAGCCGAATGAGGGTGGCTCCTCCGCAAATTGGACCAATTAGGCTATTGGATTTTTTGCGTTTGACTCCTCTACGTGTACATACTTATTGATAGTATATTGGTTTTGTGCAATGTCCGTCATGGTGTCTGTCCGTCTGTCCGTATGAACGCAACTTTTTTCGACACCCGTAAAGCTACAGACTTGAAACTTTGCAATTATGTTTGCCTATAGGCGAGACAGATAAAGTGTCAAGATTGGGCTGCCACGCCTACTAGGAGGCTAAGAAATCGATAAAATCGATAACTGAAAACCGATAAAACCATATGTTTCTCACATTCCTGCAGCTAGAGTTACCAAATTTTGCACTAAGATAGCTAGTCATGTCCTTGAAAAAACTGCATCAAAAATTTGGATGCCACGCCTACTCCTTCCGCCCCCATTTTCCCTGCTCCTTGAAATTGGAGACGCCTATAGTTTTCACATTTTATGGGCTAGCGTCACCAAGTTTTGTGTCAAGATAGGTAATGACGTTCCCCAAAAAAATTCATCAAAATTTTGGATGCCACGCCCACTCCTTCCGCCCCATCCTCCCTGCATCTTGAAATTTGAAACGCCTATAGTTTACACATTTTTTGGGCTTGAGGCACCAAATTTTGTGTTAAGATAGGTAGTGAAGTTTTCCAACAGACTGCATCAAAAATTTGGTTGCCACGCCCACACCTTCCGCCGCCCTACACCCCGCCATTGTTAACACGGTTATGCGTGTATCTTCCACATTTTTTGAACTAGAGTCACCAAATTTGGTAGGAAGATATATGGTGACATCTACAAAAGATCTGCATAGAAAAATTTGCTGCCACGCCCACCATTTAAAATCGGAAATTTCAAGCCTCTAAATTCGGTATAAAGATAGAGGGCAGCATCTACCAAAGATCTGCATCAAAATTTTGGATGCCACGCCCACCCAAGCCACCCGTCGTACAAAATTGGAATCGGCTATATCTTTAACAGTTTTTGAGCTAGAGCCACCAAACTTGGTAGAAAGATAAATGGTGACAGTTAAAAACACTTGATTCAAAAATTTGGATTCCACACCTACATCTGCCGCCTACCTTTTAAATTTGGAAGTTCAGTTATCTTCCACAGTTTTTGAGCTTAAGTCACCAAATTTGGTAACATGATAGCTGGCGATGTTTTCCACCCGGCCCACTCCTTTGCAAGCAGACTCCTTACCATCCGTTCTTTTACTTGTATCAAAGTATTCCGCAGTCGGTTGCGTCCGACTGCAACGTTTTCACTTGTTTATTGTTGATTGCGTTTTATATATCATTTTTTTTGTTATTAAGTTTACAACAACTTAAATTAAACTTATGGGATAGTGCTAAGCAACTTATACATATGTTATAGCAATGTACAGTGTGGTGTGTAAAAATGTTGTATTATTTATAAAATAACCCTGTTGGGCAGGTCGGTGGGATGCACCCTTTTAAACGTCTATCCGTGCGTAGCCTTGAAAGTTGTCTGGCTAGTGAGTTTGGATGGTTTCCCAAACGCGCATGGTAGTCCGCCGATTGGTGGGTAATTATATCGCAAACTTTGTCCACCTTTAGCTCTCTTTCTATCTGAGAAGTTCTCATATACCACGTGGCACCAGTAATCATTCTTAAAGTCTTAGCTTGCTGGACTTTAATCTTGTTGAGGTTAGATTTTGCAGCGATTCCAAATACTTGTATACCGTACCGCCAGACTGGTTCAATAACGGTTTTGTATGAGGTATTATATTTAAGGGAAAGCTTGATTTTGCTGTTGAGAAGCCAATACATTTTTTTATACCTCGAACCCATGAAATGGGTAAAAGGGGTATAATGTTTTTGTGGAAAAGTATGTAACAGGCAGAAGAAAGCATCTCCGACTCTATAAAGTATATATATCAGGGACCGTAATCATTATAAGTTATATTTAAAAAAATTCTTGTTAATGATTACAATTCAATTTTTTTGGTTTTTCTTTAATGATAATCATTATTTTTGAGAGATTTTATAAATCTTAGAGCATAATCCTTACAGTTGATCAAAAAAAAAAAAAAATAAAATATAATCATTTTTAATGATTTTTATTTTTATCGCTCAACATTGACGGACGGCTAATGTGTACGATTTTTCGCCAATATTATGGTGTGACCTTATTAAGGATCCAAAAATCTACCCATCGGTATTACCGATTACCGATTACTTTTTCATTTTCCGATATAACCATGTGATCGATAACACTAAGATTGTGACTATCGAAAATGTGAAAAATTATTTTGAAACTTTATACAAAACTATGCACATCTGTGAAAGTTTCATCGAAATCGGTTGAGAAACGTCAGAGTTATCGAAGATCAAAACTTACTCGCAGCTGTACACAATGTGATAATGATTTCTATTTTTATCGCTTAAAATAAAACTCAACATTGACGGACGGCTAATGTGTACGATTTTTCGCCAATATTATGGTATAACCTTATTAAGGATCCAAAAATCTACCCATCGGTATTACCGATTACCGATAACTTTTTCATTTGCCAAAATCACTAAAATTGTGAATATCGAAAATGCTTCCTTCTGCCTGTTATATACTTTTGCACAAAACCATTATACCCCTTTTACCCATTTTATGGGTTCGGGGTATAAAAATAGCTTCTGTTCGCGAAGTGCACCGAGTGAACAAGTAAACGCGACGAGTATAAAGCAATCAAACGCAAAGATTGTGAATATACAGTAGGTTCACTTTCTTCACGGTTCCATAAAGAAACCAGATTGCTGATACCCCACAGTGTCCGTCCGTAGGGAACCGCGGAATTGTGTGTGACCTGCAGGATCTCGAGTAACTATACTCCACCGAGTGACTAGACTACGGGAATCACCAATGATTAAAATAATACTGTAAGCGTATCTGTTATGCTACAATTGTCAAAATACAAGAAAAATCATAATCGGGGGTGTGCCAGAAATCTCCGGAGATTTTGGCTCGAGCTGATTTTCAAATCTCTAAAAAAAAAACCGTCGGTGTGCCAGAAGTTAGGGAGATTTCATTTTTCGGTAAAATGTTTCGGAGCAAATACGTAAAACGAAAATGGCCAAAAAGAGTTGCTACCTTTCAAAAATGAAAATTGCCTAAAATGTATTTGCTATATTTGTCTTTGTTTTCAAGGTTGGCCTCATGGCATTAGTGTTATATTTAATAAATGGTTAAATACAAATATGTTAGGTTTTATCTCTTGTAGTTCTTATACAAAACAAATATTTAATATTATGCCCGCCAAGTAACTCATGTTGCTTGACAGCCCTGCCGTGATAGCTTGCCGTGAACAGCTGTTCTACGTACTTCGTAAATGGCGAATCTGGTTTTGTTTACATTTTAAAAGTGCAAAAGGTGAACGGTGTTTTCCCCTGTGGACAAATAATAAAATAAATGTAAAACAAATAACTAAATGCAGTTTTAATTTAACCTACATTTTGGCTGCTCAATGGCTTTTCATAAATAAAATTCTTCTTCTTAATGTAGACATTCACACACCTAACAAACACCGCCACCTCAACACCGTTGCCACCTCATAAAAAAAAGGTTTGCTGCAATAACTTAGTTAAATTTACAACAAGCTATACACTGCTCAACCATGCAATTTTGTTACCTTAAAGTACGATTTTTTTATGTTTTTTTGTCACAAAAAAGAGTCTTTAAAATTGATCTATTAAAGACTCCGAATAATAGTTATTGTTAACCAAACAATGTGGCAGCTCCTTTGTTAGGGACGGTTTTCCACGCTTACACAGAACGGCAAATAGTCTTAGAGATTTGTTAAAGATTTATTAATATCGAAAATCATGAATTAAAAAATGTATTAAATTCAAATGTATTTGCAATATGCAACTAAGCTTAAAATTACCTTTCGAAAAAGTAACAGTTGTTATTCATTAGACATTTAATATTGCTTAAATTAACCAAATCTCGGGCCAAATTTTTTGAGGTCTCAAAATCATCTCGAACTTGGCTCTGGCACACCTAAAACCAGCTCGAGGTTGGTTTTAGGTTGAAATCGGGTTGGTTTTGATGGCTGGCACACCCCTGAATAAGAAAATAAGTATTTAGGCATATAAATAGTATACCAATCAAGAAAAAACATAAAAGAATTTAAGAAATAATTTCGAACGAATTTAAAGTAAATAAAGTAAAATATTTTCTCCTAGCTAATAATGAATACAAATTTTTTAATTTTTAAGCAAAAAATCGGAAACAACCGAAAAATAAGGAATATTTTCTCTTTTGGAATAATAATGGGATAAAACAAGTAAAAACGTTGCAGTCGGGCGCAACCGACTGCGGAATACTTTGATACCAGTAAAAGAACGGTTGATAAGGGGAATGCAGGGGCGAAGGGAGTGGGCCATGTGGTAAACATCGCCAGCTATCATGTTACCAAATTTGGTGACTTTAGCTCAAAAACTGTGGAAGATAACTGAACTTCCAAATTTAAAAGGTAGGCGGCAGATGTAGGTGTGGAATCCAAATTTTTGAATCAAATGTTTTTAACTGTCACTATCTATCTGCCTACCAAGTTTGGTGGCTCTAGCTCAAAAACTGTTAAAAATGTAGCCGATTCCGATTTTATAAGGCGGGTGGCTTAGGTGGGCGTGGCATTCAAAATTTTGAGGCACATCTTTGGTAGATGCTGCCTTCTATATTTCTACCCAATTTACGGGCTCTAGCTTAAAAACTGTAAGAGATATCGAAATTTCCGATTTTAAATGGTGGGCGGCAGAGGTGGGCGTGGCATCCTAATTTTTGATGCAGACCTTTTGTAGATGTCACCGAAAAATGTGAAAACTATAGGCGTTTCCAATTTCAAGTATAAGGGGGGATGGGGGCGGAATCAGGGGGCGTGGCATCCAAAGTTTTGATTCATTTTTTTGGGGAACGTCAATATCTATCTTCACACAAAATTTGGTGGCTCTAGGCCAAAAAATGTAAAAACTATAGTTGTTTCCAATTTCATGGTGAAGGGGGGATGGGGGTGGAATCAGGGGGCGTGGCATCCAAGTTTTGATGGGGATGGTCAGTACCTATCTTGACACAAAATTTGGTGGCTCTAGCCCAGAAAATGTGAAAACTATAGGCGTTTCCAATTTCATGGAGAAGCGGGGATGGGGGCGGAATCAGGGGGCGTGGCATTAACAATTTTGATGCATTTTTTTGGGGAACTTCAATATCTATCTTGACACAAAATTTGATGGCTCTAGCCCAAAAAATGTGAAAACTATAGGCGTTTCCAATTTCTGGAGAAGGGGGGATGGGGGCGGAATCAGGGGGCGTGGCATCCAAAATTTTGATGCATATTTTTGGGGAACGTCAATATCTATCTTGACACTAAATTTCGTTTCTATAGCCCAAAAAATGTGAAAACTATAGGCGTTTCCAATTTCATGGAGAGGGGGGATGGGGGCGGAATCAGGGGGCGTGGCATCCAACATTTTTATGCATTTTTTTGGGGAACTTCAATATCTATCTTGACAAAAAATTTGGTGGCTCTAGCCCAAAAAATGTAAGAACTATAGGCGTTTCCAATTTCAAGGAGCAAGGATGATGGGGGTGGAAGGAGTGGGCGTGGCATCCAAAATTTTGATGCAGTTTTCTTAGGGATGTGACTACCTATCTTCGTGCTATATTTTGTAACTTTAGCTGCAGGAATGTGAGAAATATATGGTTTTATCGGTTTTCAGTTATCGATTTTATCGATTTCTTAGCCTCCTAGTAGGCGTGGCAACCCAATCTTGACACTTTATCTGACCCGGCTATAGACAAACATAATTTCGAAGTTTCAAGTCTCTAGCTTTACGGGTGTCGAAAAAAGTTGCGTTCATACAGACGGACAGACGGACGGACAGACACCATGACTGACATTGCACAAAACCAATATACTATGAGACCTTCGGTATCAAAGTATAACAATAATATTATTTTTGGAGATTGATTCGTCTATGAGGACAAAAAATATGAATTACATAAACAGACCGTACAACAACCAGTTTGCTGGGAGACCATTATCTTCAAGGGCAGATCAAATGCCAAACAAATTCCAAAGACAATTCCTTATAAATACTGGAGAAACATTAGGGCAGGTCGCGGACGATCAAGTTGACGGCGAAGCTAGTGCTTATGCCAAAGCATACGCTAGTGCCTACACTGACGCCTACGCACACTACGTAGACGAACAAAATTATTTTGCTGCAATGGAAGAACAAGACACTCGCGAGTTCCCATACAAAACGGAAATCTTACCGAACAATGACACCCCAGTCAATTTTTTAGCTTGAATCGTTTCTCGTTGCTCTACTTCCAATGCAAAACGAGGGACGGCAATGTACTGAATTTTCCAGGGACCGTAATCATTATAAGTTATATTTAAAAAAATTCTTGTTAATGGTTACAATTCAATTTTTTTGGTTTTTCTTTAATGATAATCATTATTTTTGAGAGATTTTATAAAACTTAGAGCATAATCATTATAGTTGATCAAAAAATAAATAAAAATGAAAAATTATCATTATTAATGATTTTTATTTTTATCGCTCAAAATAAAACTCAACATTGACGGACGGCTAATGTGTACGATTTTTCGCCAATATTATGGTATAACCTTATTAAGGATCCAAAAATCTACCCATCGGTATAATTTTTTGTATACCCTGTTCCCAAAAAACTTCTAAAAAGGGTATTAGAAAAAGCGCAGAGTCTTCCGCTAGGGGGGCCTACAAAGTTTCGTAGTTCGAATACGTTTGACTACGCGCATGCATTGCTTTATCTATTTTTATACCCTTTAAGCATAACATGGGTAAAAAGGGAATATTGGTATTGGAAAAAAGTATGTAACAGAGAGATTGAAGCATCCCCAACACATTTAAATATATCCATTGACAAATGATTGCTTTTTCTGTGAAAATCTCCTGTCAAAAGGTTCAATGATTTAAACGTTTCCTTAAGCTATTGCCAGAGTTGTGAGTAAGCTTGACGCAACGTTTAACATTTCTAACAAAACCATTATACCCTTTTTAGCCGTTTTTTGGGAACAGGGTATAAAAAAAAATTATACCGATGGGTAGATTTTTGGATCCTTAATAAGGTTATACCATAATATTGGCGAGAAATCGTACACATTAGCCGGCCGTCAATGTTGAGTTTTATTTTAAGCGATAAAAATAGAAATCATTACCACATTGTAGCTGTACACAATGTGAGTAAGTTTTTGATCTTCGATAACTCTGACGTTTCTCAACCGATTTCGATACAATTTTCACAGACTTGCATAATTTTGTATAAAGTTTCAAAATAATTGTTCACATTTTCGATATTCACAATCTTAGTGTTATCGATCACATGGTTATATCGGAAAATGAAAAAGTTATCGGTAATCGGTAATACCGATGGGTAGATATTTGGATCCTTTATAAGGTAATACCATAATATTGGCGAAAACTCGTACACATAAGCCGTCCGTCAATGTTGAGTTTTATTTTGTGCGATAAAAATAAAATCATTAATAATGATTATATTTGATTTTTATTTTTTTTGATCAACTATAATGATTATGCTCTAAGTTTTATACCATAAAATCACTAAAAAATAATGATTATCAATAAAGAAAAACCAAAACAATGTGAAATTTAACAAGTAAAAACGTTGCAGTGGGACGCAACCGACTGCGGAATACTTTGATACCAGTAAAAGAACGGTTGATAAGGGAGAATGCAGGGGCGAAGGGAGTGGGCCATGTGGTAAACATCGCCAGCTATCATGTTACCAAATTTGGTGACTTTAGCTCAAAAACTGTGGAAGATAACTCAACTCCCAAATTTAGAAGGTGGGCGGCAGAGGTAGGCGTGGCATCTAAATTTTTGAATCAAATGTTTTTAACTGTCACTATCTATCTGCCTACCAAGTTTGGTGGCTCTAGCTCAAAAACTGTTAAAGATGTAGCCGATTCCGATTTTATAAGGCGGGTGGCTTAGGTGGGCGTGGCATTCAAAATTTTGAGGCACATCTTTGGTCAATGTTGCCTTCTATATTTCTACCCAATTTACGGGCTCTAGCTTAAAAACTGTAAGAGATATCGAAATTTCCGATTTTAAATGGTGGGCGGCAGAGGTGGGCGTGGCATCCTAATTTTTGATGCAGACCTTTTGTAGATGTCACCATATATCTTCCTACCAAATTTGGTGACTCTAGCTCAAAAAATGTGCAAACTATAGGCGTTTCCAATTTCAAGTAGAAGGGGGGATGGGGGCGGAATCAGGGGGCGTGGCATCCAAAATGTTGATTCATTTTTTTGGGGAACGTCAATATCTATCTTGTCACAAAATTTGGTGGCTCTAGCCCAAAAAATGTGAAAACTATAGGCGTTTCCAATTTCATGGAGAAGGGGGAGATGGGTTCGGAATCAGGGGGCGGGGCATCCAAAATTTTGATGCATTTTTCTGGGGAACGTCAATATCTATCTTCACACAAAATTTGGTGGCTCTAGGCCAAAAAATGTAAAAACTATAGTTGTTTCCAATTTCAAGGTGAAGGGGGGATGGGGGTGGAATCAGGGGGCGTGGCATCCAAGTTTTGATGGGGAACGTCAGTACCTATCTTGACACAAAATTTGGTGGCTCTAGCCCAGAAAATGTGAAAACTATAGTTGTTTCCAATTTCATGGTGAAGGGGGGATGGGGGTGGAATCAGGGGGCGTGGCATCCAAGTTTTGATGGGGAACGTCAGTACCTATCTTTACACAAAATTTGATGGCACTAGCCCAAAAAATGTGAAAACTATAGGCGTTTCCAATTTCATGGAGAAGGGGGGGATGGGTTCGGAATCAGGGGGCGGGGCATCCAAAATTTTGATGAATTTTTTTGGGGAACTTAAATATCTATCTTGACACAAAATTTGGTGGCCCAAAAAATGTCAAAGCTATAGGCGTTTCCAATTTCAAGGAGCAGGGATGATGTGGGCGGAAGGAGTGGGCGTGGCATCCAAAAATTTGATGCAGTTTTTTCAGGGACATGACCAGCTATCTGCGTGCAAAATTGGTAACTCTATCTGTAAGAATGTGAGAAATATTTGGTTTTATCGGCTTTCAGCTATCGAATTTATCGATTTCCCAGCCTCCTAGTAGGCGTGGCAACCCAATCTTGACACTTTTTCTGTACCGTCTATAGATAAACATAATTGCAAAGTTTCAAGTCTCTAGCTTTACGGGTGTCGAAAAAAAATGCATTCATACAGACGGACAGACGGACAGACAGACACCATGACGGACATTGCACAAAACCAATATACTATGAGACCTTCGGTATCAAAGTATAAAAATTAAGGCTGAAATGAGAAGATTGAACAAGAATATATATATGGGTGTTCATCATTTTTTTCTAGGTCCATTACAAGTGTGCCATTTTTATACCCCGAACAGATAAAATGGGTAAAAGGGGTATAATGGTTTTGTGCAAAAGTATGTAACAGGCAGAAGGAAGCATCTCCGACCCTATAAAGTATATATTCTTGATCAGCATCAACCGCCGAGTCGATATAGCCATGTCCGTCTGTCCGTCTGTGTGTATGTATGAACGCGTCGATCTCAGAGACTATAAGAGCTAGAGACTTCAGATTTTGCACATAAGCTCAAATAATTCCTAGGCAGTACAAATTTGCTTCCGATTTTCGATAACTATTCTGGTTTCCGATATACACATGGGATCGTTTACAAAAATTTCTCGAATTTGGAAAATGAAAAATGGGGGTTGAATTAATGGGTAACGATAGAACTTTTCTGAAAATTTCATCAAAATCGGTTGAGAAACACCAGAGATATCGAAGATTGAAGTTTAGTCACAGATGCATACAGACAATGATTGTACGCGTTATGTACAGGGTTCGGGGTATCTCCTAGTCGGGAAATCTCGACTAGAGCCTTCTTACTTGTTTTATTCTTGATTTTAGGGAGTTTGTTTCGTACGAAGTATGTGCGTTAAATGTGAGTCGCCTGTCTAAAATGACTCCTCGGTATTTATATCTCCTTCTAGGTGTAGTTGTTCAGGTGTTCCATGCCACAAACGAAAGCCGAACTAGAAGGGAGGTGTACTTTCGTATATTTGTCAATTCTTAAAATACGGGCTAGCAGACAGCGTTCAAACTGTTTTGCTACTAAGGATAGAAAGCTTATTGGCCTGTAAGAGCCTAAGGCATTTGGGTTTTTCCCGTTTTTGTAAACCATAAAAATTCTGGCCTTTTTCCACTGTTTTGGGACATATATTATTCTCAGGACTGAATTGAAAATAAGAACAAGAAACACCACAGCCTTAAAGGGAAGTGCCTTGAGGGTATAGTTATCTAGACCATCTTCGTCAGGAGCTTATTTAGTCTTTAAAACTTTTATGTGACTGTATATTTCCTCTGGTGAAATGGGAGTAACAATTAGACACAACTGACCAGGTATGTCAAGAATAGTTTGAACCATTTACTTGCAGCTTTCTGGAGCGATATCGAAAGGCTGGAAACGTCCCTCCAAGTCTTTAGCAAATGCTTCAGCACGTTTACCAGGCGATTTAGCCCAAGAACCATCGGCTTTTTTAATTGGGAATTCAGCTGATACCTGCCTTTTGTATCTACTCGACAATTTTCACAGAGAATGTTTCGCAGAATCATTAGGCGAATATTTTACAAGAAAGTTGTAATTTTCCTGGTGTTTATGAAGCACTAGCTGCTTTGTTAGTCTATTGGAAATTCTGCGATCGACTCTATCCACTGTTGGATCACGGTTGCGACAAAACTATCTTCTAAGCCTTCTTTTAATAAGCAGCAGGGCGTTAATAGCAGGAGAAAAATAATTTTGAAGCCTTAATTTATGAGACGGCATCGATGCACAAGAGTCATGATCAGCTGAGTGCACCTTGCTAAGAAAAATAGAATGTGTGTCTTCAATATCTTCTGGTAAACAATTTCCAGATTCATATCTTAAGACTCCTCTAACTGGCGGCGAAACACATCTTAATCAGAACTTGGCAACAGCAGGCGCCCAATGGTTGTCTTCAGTTTAGGCACCAAGCCAAGTCTGGCAACCAGGGGAAGTTGATCTGAAGAAAGTTGGTACTCAGTCCGGATGCTTAATTCTTCAGAGCGAAAGCCATTATAAATGAATAAGTCAATGGCACTAGGTGTATATCCAGCAGCATACGAAAAGTGAGTTGCCTGTCCAGTTGCAAGGACTTCAGATGTTGAGTTGAGTAACGCATCCTGTATGTGATTTCCTCTTCCTGCGCTAAGCTCTTGAAAATCCGATGTTGACCAGAAATGATTCGGAGGGAGATAAGTTAAGAGATAAGAATCTCGCCATTACTGGTTTGAATGTTAATTGAGGCCATTTGTTGTTTTTGGCTTCTCACTGGATCATTTAGGGAGAAAAGTATGCCTTGCTTTACGAGCACAGCAGCTTCTCCTCTTGAGCTGTTGTAAGGGTGGTCTGCCCTATGTAAATTGTACCCTGGTACATAGAATTGTGCACCAGTATGAAGCCAGGTTTCACTGAGTAGCGTGATATCTATTTTGTGTTCAAATAGGAATCGCTTCAGTTCTTCCACATGTCTGGAGACCCCACGGGCGTTCCATAATCCAAGGCAGAGTAAGGAAGTCATTATGTATTACCATTCAGTAACGTTAAACATATATACTTCAAGTATACAGTTGTCTCTTCAAGCTCATTAAATCTGACTTGGAACGCATAAATTTTTGCTGAGAAGGACTCAAACTTACAAATTCTGGCTTTCTGGGTTTTTCATTGTGTAAATCTTTGCGAAGCATGTCAGCAAAGGAGAACTCACAACTCACAGTGGAAGCTGGAATTGATTGGTTATTTATTTTGCTTACATTAGTTCCCACTCTCATTAGAAGTGTTGATTTTTGGCTGGCGATCATTAGTGTTCGCTTTGAAGATTGTGCAGATTACATGATTCCCGCCACAGTTGCAACAGCAAAACTTGTCAATAGAGAGCTCCATGCATTGTGCAGTTGGCTGATCTTGAGCACACTCACCACAGATGTACGGTCTTAGGCAGTAATTTTTGGTGTGGCCCAAACCTTGGCATCTATGTTAGTGGATGGCATCTAGTGATATCTTAAGGATTTCAACCATGACTTTCTGACGGCCTACTTTATTTATTTTAAGAGCCTCTTTGTTATTTGCCGCACAAGCCAAATTGAACAAAGAAAATTTTTTTTTTGAATTTTTTGTTTCGTTCCATCATTATTAATGACCATCCGGGGGCGAGGGTTGTACACACGACGACAGTATGACCAGCCTCCTTAAACACCTGTTTGATACGATCTTCTGATGTAGTGCTTGCTAAATTGCGGACGATTACCTTATAGGGCGTTTCCTCCTTAAGCTGATATGTGTAATGATGGACATCTGTTGATTTAAGATGATTCACTAGTTTTTGGTATAAGTAAGAGTCCTCAGCAAAGACTTTAACAGAGCCATTTCGGCCAACCTTAAGGTTGTAATTGCTTGATCCAATGACGGTGTCTGATACAGACTCATTTATTTTTACATTTGTAAAATCTTCAGTGTTGATTGGTGGTGGCTTTTGCGACCTGGGAGTATTGCTGCTAACTTCAACTTCCATTTCGTCCGGTTAATCATCTGCCAGCGCTATCTCGGCTTCTGTTGGATCCTTAAACTCATTTGCGAGTACTTAAAAACGGTTTATTGTAGTTGCCAAATTCCTAGTAGTTTGACTATCGAAAGCAAATTTTTTGCTGTTCACCGTAGAGGGACGTTGATACAGTTTACGTTTTGGCCGAGAAGTCTGCCATTTCATATTTATCTGCAAAGATTCACCAGCCATTGATGAGGAAGGAATTGCATCACTTACACACAGAGAAAAATCCGTTCGCCCCCCATATAAAGTCAAGAACATCGGTTCATGAAATTTGCCTAACCACGGATGTTCTTCTATTTAGAAAAATTTTCTTAAATTAAGAACGCACTGCCGTTCATGTTTTATGAACGAAATGTTCTTTAAATCGTTCATAAAATGACACCATTGGTTCTTAATTAAAGAACCATTTGTGCTCAAGAAATTAAGAACATTTTGAAAAAGTAAGAGCAACATTGGACATTGGTTAACTATATTAGTAGTGCGTGCGTGAGAGAACAAGTAAATCGGAATCGTTTGCGTCTTACATTAACCATCCATTTATTTGTTTAAGGAGTTTTATTTTTCTCATGTATCAGCTAGAAATGTAAGAAATTACTTCAAAGCACCATTAAAATATTTTCTATAATAAACTTAACTTACCCGTGCCGGGATTGAATCTGAGACCTCCCGATGATGCGGCGGGTGCCTTATCTGTTGAGCCATCGCCATTCACATTGTGGATGCAGCTACATTGGTTTATCAACATTAACATTTAGAGCTCATTATATAAGTAGCAATAAACCTGCAGTTGTAATATGTTTGGAAGTAGCTCAACAGCTAAGGAACCCGCCGCATAAACATATGTGGTCTTGTGGTCTCAGGTTCGAATCCCGGCTGGGGCAGTTTGAACAAAATAATTTTTAATGGTTTTTTCTAATGTCTTATGAACAAATTTCGTTATTCTGGTGCATTTTAAAAAAGTTTTCTTATGTATCAAAAAAACTGTTCTGACAGTATGAACCAATGTTATAATTATCCACCGATATGAACAAATCGTACTTACAATAAGAACCATAGTTCTTATTATTTGTCCAAAATGAAATCAAGACATCTGTTCATAATTTAGGAACAAAATATTAATTAAGAACATGTTTTGAGAACGCCGCGGCGTTCGTTTATTAATACCAAGAAAATAAGAACGAAAAATAAGAACAAAATAACGAGAACCTTTTTTCTTAGTGTACATTAACTGCTGTGTGGCTTATTGCAAGAGGAGTTGGGATAACAGATCCACATAAAGAGCTTGTGACAGTAAAGTCGTCAAATGAGTTGGGGTAGTGGAGGTCAGAGTAGATGTAGTGCTGCAGTCCGTTGCAGCCCTATTGATTACATTGCACCCACCATTGGTCATGCTGTTTTTGGATGCAGTAGGCGTCCATAGCTCGATAAATCCTGTCAGTGCACTTTCGATTGATGTGGCGGTGTGATGATGAGTATACAACTGCCACCTTTGTGCTGACGTGGCCCAACATTATTTCTTTATTTATTTGCCCAACGGCCAAAGTTTACCGTTTAAACACTCTTTTGCTAATGATCGCGGTTGTTCTACCTACGCCGACACTGCACGAAACAGCACCGAAAGTCTGTAACGTGTGCAAATATTGAACACAGTAAAAAGCAACTTTTAAAACACAATAAACTTGATATAAACAAGTAAGAAGGCTCTAGTCGAGATTTCCCGACTAGGAGATACCCCGAACCCTGTACATAACGCGTACAATCATTGTCTGTATGCATCTGTGACTAAACTTCAATCTTCGATATCTCTGGTGTTTCTTAACCGATTTCGATGAAATTTTCAGAAAAGTTCTATCGTTACCCATTAATTCAACCCCCACTTTTACATTTTCCAACTTCGGGAAATTTTTGTAATCGATTCCATGTGTATATCGGAAACGGAAATAGTTATCGAAAATCGGACTTACCTAGGACTTAGATGAGCTTATGTGCAAAATCTGAAGTCTCTAGCTCTTATAGTCTCTGAGATCGACGCGTTCATACATACAGACAGACGGACAGACGGACATGGCTATATCGACTCGGCTGTTGATGCTGATCAAGAATATATATACTTTATAGGGTCGGAGATGCTTCCTTCTGCCTGTTACATACTTTTGCACAAAACCATTATACCCCTTTTACCCATTTCATGGGTTCGGGGTATAAAAAAAAGAGTTCGAGATGGTTTTGAGATCTCAAGTAATTTGGCAAGAGATTTGGTTAGTTTGACCCTTCTGCTATGTTAGGAAAAAATTACACGCTTTATGTTTTGGGTCAATAGTTTTTTAAATAAATTTTTGCATTTTTTATTCTAATATAGGTACATATGTCTATAAATTGTTATTAACAATTAATGCACATTAACCGGCTGTGTTCCTTGCAAACAAAATTTAGACAATTGCTGCAAAATTGATATTTGTTGGAGATTTTTGTGTGCTGGCAAAAGTTGCAACGCTGCCGTTTTTTTGTAGATTCAATTTCTGGACGGGAACATGAAGGCATGGTTGCTACTGCAGGCTGGGAAGATTTTCGAATCCTTTTGACCGAGTTTTTTGCCGATGAACTATGTGGAAGTCTCTTTCTACGTATGATGTGATCAAATCATCAGTTTTCCAAGCTTCTCTAGAAAAATTCTGCGTTTGAATAGTTTATTTGAGTTCCAGGAGCTGTTAATTTCTGTCCATATAACATACGCGTTGTATGCAGAAATATCCATCATGTTTGAAAACAACGCTACTGGCCAACGTTTTGTCTGTCGTTTGCATGTGTAGTTAGCCACTAATTGATCGAGTGCATCCACTCCAGCCTTGGTTTTATTGTAATGAAGAATTATTTCTGACTTTTTCTTTTCATCACTTACAATCGGAGAATGATGGAGGGAGCTTAGTGCAACTACGAGCTTGTACTTTTTTGGTACATACGCCACAATTGTTATGTTATCCGTGAATAAGAAGTCGCTATGAAACACATCCTCTTTTTTTTTTAGTGTCAATGATGTTTTGGGCAGAAAAGATTTATTTTTTCTGACTGTGCCTACTAAGGTTATATTTCGGCGAAGTAGTTGTGAGGCCAGATTGAATGTAGTAAAAAAAATTATCGCACGTAATAGTGTGCCCCTTGGGAAGCTGTTCCGATAGAGAAAGAACAAAACCTAACACCAAATTTTAGAGAAGTTTTTATAAACTTCCATGTTTCAGGCATACTTGCTTGTTGAATCGCAGAGAGCGCAAATTTTAATGCCGTATAAAGCTGCAGCGTCCACGATAAGGCACTAACTGCTCATCGATTGTCACATTTTCGTGAGGATTATAAAAAACTTTTAGCCGGCGGTTCCATTGGTCCCAAATGCTCCGAAGTGGAGCTAATTTGTCGCGTTGTTATCTTTGCTCTCTGTCATTAGCGGAATCAAATCAAAGGCACCGTGAAATGTTCATAAATCTTTCTATTCTCATTGTAGCTCGAAAAATTGGCCTACCATCACTTTCATCCCACAAATGAAGTAGGCTTTCGCAATGTGATTTATAAACTCCTGCCAAAATTTGCAGTCCAAGATATGCTTCCAATTCGATCAAGTCGATGATTTTCCAAACGCTTCCAAACAATTCAATTCCTTTCTAATTCGTCATTTCTAGAACGACTTCTTTTGTACTCGAAGGTAAGAATATATCAAACGATGATTTTATGTCCGTAACCTTGGAAATAGCACGTTTAGTTGGCCCAGGTGAGTGGGAAATAATTTGATTGCCAGGAATTCTTCCTTTGGAGACAGGTGGTGGCTGATCCTACCACAAAATACTTTTATCTTTTAATAAATAAGAACTTGTGTTGTCTTTATCTGTGCTTGTGTTATCCTCAAGTAAAACACTTTCCACACTTTCACTGGAAGACAGTTCTGAAATGTCGTCGTAGTTTTCATTGATCGGCTCATAGTCTTCATCATCGTCACTATCGTCAAAAATGTCATCCTCATCAGCATTCACAATTTGAATAATTTCTTCATTGCTTATTATCTTTTCAATAGAAAACAATATTAAAAACAGTACTAATATATAAAAGATATTCCTTACTTTTTTATGTTGCTCCATTTTCTGAATACTTTCACTGAAAACGTTTTTGTTCGACTAACAAGAAGCAACTGAGCAAATTTTCTATGCGTCGAATAAGATATGGTATTTGTGCACTACGTTGACGGGAATTCCCCGATTTCGCAACGCAAATGAAATAATCGATAGTCGATAATTTGTTTCTTATCGGTCAAGCTTAGCACATTTGTACTAGATCACTTGGTGGGTCAAAATGACCCACAAACACATTAAGTGCTGCAGAAACATTAAAGTGATTCTTCAGCGAAATAATTAAAATATTTTATTTTAACTTTTACGTGAAATCGTCAAATTTTATGCAGCTAACAAGTGAAAAAAGAATCAAGTCCATTCGATCAGATTATCCCATATTTTTCGATGCATCAAAAACAAAATTGGGTCAAATTGACCCAAACATAGCAGACGGGTTAAGCAATATTAAATGTCTAATGAAGTGTTACTTTTTCGAAAGGTAATTTTAAGCTTAGTTGCATAATGCAAATACATTTGAATTAAATAGATATTTTAATACATGATTTTGGATTTTAATAAATCTCTAAAACAATTTGCCGTTCTGTGTAAGCGTGCAAAACCGTCCCTAACAAGAGAGGTGCCCCCTTGTTCGTTTAACACGGGGGTGTGCCAGAAATCTCCGGAGATTTTGGCTCGAGCTGGTTTTCAAATCTCTAAAAAAAAAAACCGTCGGTGTGCCAGAAGTTAGGGAGATTTCATTTTTCGGTAAAATGTTTCGGAGCAAATACGTAAAACGAAAATGGCCAAAAAGAGTTGCTACCTTTCAAAAATGAAAATTGCCTAAAATGTATTTGCTATTTTTGTCTTTGTTTTCAAGGTTGGCCTCATGGCATTAGTGTTATATTTAATAAATGTTTATATTAAAATATGTTAGGTTTTATCTCTTGTAGTTCTTATACAAAACAAATATTTAATATTTTGCCTGCCAAGTAGCTCATGTTGCTTGACAGCCCTGCCGTGATAGATTCCTTGAACAGCTGTTCTACGTACTTCGTAAATGGCGAATCAGGTGTTGTTTACATTTTAAAAGTGCAAAAGGTGAACGGTGTTTTCCCCTATGGACAAATAATAAAATAAAAGTAAAACAAATAATTAAATGCGATTTTAATTTAACCTACATTTTGGCTGCTCAATGACTTTCCATAAATTAAATTCTTCTTCTTACTGTAGACATTTACACACCTAACAAACACCGCCACCTCACCACCGTTGCCACCTCATAAGAAAAAGGTTTGCTGCAATAACTTACTTAAATTTACAACAAACTGTATACTGCTCAACCATGCAATTTTGTTACCTTAAAGTACGATATTTATATGTCTATTTGTCACAAAAAAGAGTCTTTAAAATTGATCTATTAAAGACATCGAATAATAGTTATTGTTAACCAAACAATAGGGACGGTTTTCCACGCTTACACAGAACGGCAAATAGTCTTAGAGATTTGTTAAAGATTTATTAATATCGGAATGCTTTGATACCAGTAAAAGAACGGATGGTAAGGAGTCTGCTTGCAAAAGAGCGGGTGGTAATCATCGCCACCTATCATGTTACAAAATTTTATGACTTTACCTCAAAAACTGTGGAAGATGACTTAACTACCAAATTTAAAAGGTGGGCGCCAAATCTTTTTAATTGTCACCATTTATCTTTCTACCAACTTTAAAGGCTCTAGCTCAAAAGCTCTTAAAGATATAGCCGATTCCAATTTTATAAGGCGGGTGGGCGTGGCATCCAAAATTTTGATGCAGATCTTTGGTAGATGTTGCCTTGTATCTTTATACCGAATTTGGGGGCTCTAGCTTAAAAACTGTAAAAGATGTCGAAATTTCCAATTTTAAATGGTGGGCGGCAGATGTGGGCGTGGCATCCAAATTTTTGATGCAGATCTTTTATAGATGTCACAATATATCTTCCTACCAAATTTGGTGACTCTAGTTAAAACAAGTAAAAACGTTGCAGTCGGACGCAACCGACTGCGGAATACTTTGATACCAGTAAAAGAACGGTTGTTAAGGGGGAATGCAGGGGCGAAGGGAGTGGGCCATGTGGTAAACATCGCCAGCTATCATGTTACCAAATTTGGTGACTTTAGCTCAAAAACTGTGGAAGATAACTTAACTCCCAAATTTAAAAGGTGGGCGGCAGAGGTAGGCGTGGCATCCAAAATTTTGAATTAAATGTTTTTAACTGTCACTATCAATCTTCCTATCAAGTATGGTAGCTCTAGCTCAAAAACTGTTAAAGATATAGCCGATTCCGATTTTATAAGGCGGGTGGCTTGGGTGGGCGTGGCATCCAAAATTTTGATGCATTTTTTTGGGGAACGTCAATATCTATCTTCACACAAAATTTGGTGGCTCTAGCCCAAAAAATGTGAAAACTACAGGTGTTTCCAATTTCTTGGAGAAGGGGGGATGGGGCGGAATCAGGGGGCGTGGCATCCAAGTTTTGATGGGGAACGTCAGTACCTATCTTGACACAAAATTTGGTGGCTCTAGCCCAAAAAATGTGAAAACTATAGGCGTTTCCAATTTCATGGAGAAGGGGGGATGGGGGCGGAATCAGGGGGCGTGGCATCCAAAATTTTGATGCATTTTTATGTGGAACGTCAATATCTATCTTGACACAAAATTTTGTGCCTCTAGCCCAAAAAATGTAAAAACTATAGGCGTTTCCAATTTCAAGGAGCAGGGATGATGGGGGCGGAAGGAGTGGGCGTGGCATCCAAAATTTTGATGCAGTTTTTTCAGGGACATGACTAGCTATCTGCGTGCAAAATTGGTAACTCTAGCTGTAAGAATGTGAGAAATATTTGGTTTTATCGGTTTTCAGTTATCGAATTTATCGATTTCTTAGCCTCCTAGTTGGCGTGGCACCCCAATCTTGACACTTTATCTGTCGCGCCTATAGACAAACATAATTGCAAAGTTTCAAGTCTCTAGCTTTACGGGTGTCGAAAAAAGTTGCGTTCATACAGACGGACAGACGGACAGACGGACACCATGACGGACATTGCACAAAACCAATATACTATGAGACCTTCGGTATCAAAGTATAAAAATGTGGAAGATACACGCATAACCGTTTTAGCAACGGCGGGGAGTGGGGGGCGGAAGGTACGGGCGTGGCATCCAAATTTTTTATGCAGTTTGTTGGAAAACTTCACTACCTATCTTGACACAAAATTTGGTGGCTCTAGCCCAAAAAATGTGAAAACTATAGGCGTTTCCAATTTCAAGGAGCAGGCAGGATGGGGGCGGATGGAGTGGGCGTGGCATCCAAAATTTTGAAGCAGTTTTTAAAGGGACGTGACTAGCTATATTCGTGCAAAATTTGGTAACTCTAGCTGTTAGAATGTGAGAAATATATGGTTTTATCGGTTTTCAGTTTTCGAATTTATTGATTTCCCAGCCTCCTAGTGGGCGTGGCAACCCAATCTTGACACTTTATCTGTCTCGCCTATGGACAAACATAATTGCAAAGTTTCAAGTCTCTAGCTTTACGGGTGTCGAAAAAAGTTGCGTTCATACGGACAGGCGGACAGACGTACGGACACCATGACGGACATTGCACAAAACCAATATACTATGAGACCTTCGGAATCAAAGTATAAAAATGTATTAAATTCAAATGTATTTGCAATATGCAACTGAGCTTAAAATAACATTTTGAAAAAGTAACAGTTGTTATGCATTAGACTTTTAATATTGCTTAAATTAACCAAATCTCGGGCCAAATTTGTTGAGGTTTCAAAATCATCTCGAACTTGGCTCTGGCACACCTAAAACCAGCTCGAGGTTGGTTTTAGGTTGAAATCGGGTTGGTTTTGATAATAACTTTTATTCGCAGTCTTTAATAAGTAAATTTTAAAGACACTTTTTTGTGACAAATAAACATAAAAAAAGCGTACTTGAAGGTAACAAAATTGCATGGTTGAGCAATGGAAAGTTTAGTGTAAATTTAACAAAGTTATTGCAGCAAACCTTTTTTTTATGAGGTGGCAACTTTTGCGGGGTTTTGTTAGGTGTGTGAATGTCTACAGTAAGAAGAAGAATTTTATTATGGAAAGTCATTGTGCCGGCAAAATGTAAGTTAAATTAAAATTGCAGTTGATTATTTGTATTGCATTTATTTTATTATTGGTCCATTGGGAAAAACACCGTTCACGACAGCAGGACGAATTATTCGTAAAATTTATGGAGAAGTATCCAGACATTGCACAGGGGTTCAGCCGTGGAGATAGAGTGGCCGTATCGGCTGCTTGGATTGAGTTCGCCTACGAGCTCAACACCAACGGACCCCCTTGCAAATAAGTGGACGAGTGGAAAAGAGTAAGTATTGGCACATTCACATGTAACTATTAATCTACTAATTAGTTTCAGGTGTGGAAAGATTGGAAACAATCTATTAAAAATAAGTTTTGCAACACAAAATGGTGCAGCAGGCAACTGGCGGCGGGCCTTCTAAACAGCAGGAGCTGTCCGCAACGGAGCACGTCCTTGCTACTGTGCTCCAGCTGGAGCATGCGGAGGATGGAGTGGCAGTAGTCTCGGCATGTGGCCTAACTCCAAAACCAGATTTTTTCGAAGTAATTGATGCAGATGAAAATGGTAAAGTATAGAAATAACTTTTATTAAATGGTTTAAAAAAGTTAATAAATTATATTACAGAAAGTCCCACAAAGAGGATGAGATTAGAGGAAATAATCGTTGAAGAACCGGAAGTGGCAACAAGGGTGCCTGTAAGGACGCCAGCCAAAACAGGCGCCGGTGGTGCGGCAAGCGGCAGCAATGCGTCGCAGACATTGGCGCTAGTGGCCGAGGAGAGTGTGACTCTCCGACAAATATCGGCAGATTGGCAGGCTCTGCGTGATACTTCAAAGGCGGGATTGGATGCCATTATAGAGATGGGTCAGCAAATGTGCGACATTGCGAGGCAGCAGCTAGAGGAGCGTAAAGCACACAATGCACTTTGCATAAAAATATTATAAAATATACAATAAAAATAAAAAATAATCATTTGTGTTCTTTAATTATATTAATTATAAAATAATTATTATCAGCAATCAAAGAATTTTCACAAAATTATTATTAGCGCCTTTGCAGACTGTTTGCAATCGAGTTTCGAACTCTTGCCATGTCATTTAATTGTGGCATACTGTCATTTGCATCTTCTTCACCTGTGTTATTGTTGTCATCAGTTGGCAACTCAAAATCAAATTCCCTATCTCGTCTTTCGCAACACAAGTTATGCAGGACACAGGCATTTATAATTTTGGCGACCTTAGCTGGGTGATATTGCAGGCAGTCTTGAAGAGATCTAAAGCGACCTTTTATAACACCAATTGTTCGCTCGACTGCATTTCGAGCTGACGCATGCCGCATGTTAAAATTATGTTGCCCTCAGCCAGCAGCTGGACTCCTATACGGAGTTAGCATGAAGGGCTCCAGAGGATACCCAGAGTCTGCCAGTAGCCAACTGCTTTGACAACCACTAGCATATTTTCTTTGAAAGTAGTCTCTTGCAGTACTCATATTCCATGCAAAGTCATGTGTTGATCCAGGCATTCAAGCATCCACATAAAGGACACGAAGATCGTAATCACATATCTATATAAGCAGGCATTTTATCAAAAGGCAATAGAAAATAAGCATACATATTAAACAATTAAACAGGACTGCTACTCACATACATTATTTGGAGAATACGACTAAGAAGCAGGACGCGCTAGATACTTATCGGACTACTTTCAATCATTGCATTAATACTAAGATATCCCTTTCGGTTTATGAACTGATATGTGTAAAATCTGTTGGCTTCATAATTCGTATATGGGTGCCGTCCATGCATCCAATCACGCCCGCTATGCTAAACTTTAGTAAAAAAAAAAAGGATTTTGATAATGAAATCTTTTCTGCCGTCTGATCTAGTTTTATAATATGAGGACAAAAGCAAAGTGTACCGTTTAAACACTCTTTTGCTAATGATCGCGGTTGTTCTACATACGCCGACACTGCACGAAACAGCAGTAGTAGGAGATTGGCGGTTCGTCGTCAATTTATGACCTGTCAAAATTTGACAGTTTTATTACCCCCATCATAATTTAGTACCCCTCCCTATTGACCCTCATCAAATTTTATAACCCCTATTGTTCCTTTGTTGACCCCTCCCTAATGATCCTTTGTTGACCCCTCCATATTTGGTGATAATTTGTTTGGTATGTTGCATAAGGGTAAGGGGGCGGAGATCAGCGATCAAGACTGTGTGCGGGCGTGTGTGTGTGCGTACATGTTGTGACTTGTTTGGTATTGGGACACAAGCAAGGTGGCTAAGCCTTTGTTTGATATGTTGCATAAGGACAAGGGGGCGGGGATCAAGCGCTGTTTACTCTCGACTTAACTTAACTTAACTTAACGTAAGAGTCAGCTGACTCAATCTACTTTATGGCTCTCAATGTTAGCGTTTACTCTCAACTTAACGTAACTTAACTTAACGTAACTTAATTCTGTACCTGCAGGTTGCAGATTCTTAAGTTAGGTTCTTAAGTTGAACAGTGTTGATTAACGTGAAAATGAAGCAGCTGATCAAAAACTGTGATGCAAAACGTTTAACGCTTTTTGCAAAACGTTTACAATTCGATTTCTAAAATGGATGAGCAGAAGTTAATAATTTTAGTTGAAAATAATAGTTTTTCGTACGACAAAAAGTCAAAAGACTTTAAAAATGCTATTAAAAAAAGAGAAGCTTGGGCTGGAATTGCTAAAGAACTTGGTTGCAATGGTTAGTATATTGATAAAAATTGTTAAATTTGTTTTTGCATTGATATGTTTGTTTGTTAAAGTTGATATCTGTGAAAGGCGTTGGACTTCCCTGAGAGAGAGGTTTGCAAAGGTTGAGGATGGTGGAACCCTCAGGTAGTGGAGTTGGTTTGTCGTCGGAGTGGCTGCATTTCCAAAGTTTGCAGTTTTTAAAAAAACATTTGCAGAGACGCCGGTAATTACTTAATTATAATATGTTTGTTTTTTTTTTTTTTACAATTAAAATGCTTTTATTGTTTAGACAAAGGTCAAATTTCGAGGCGGCAGAGGAGTCAGCGGCTACTTTCATTGAGAGCGAGGTCGTGTTGTCAACAAATTTAAGTTTTGATGAGCTGGTGGTTTTGGAAACCACACCACCACCTGCACCGCAACCTTTAACTGAAACATCGCAACCTCAGCCAAAAACAAGTAAAAACGTTGCAGTCGGACGCAACCGACTGCGGAATACTTTGATACCAGTAAAAGAACGGTTGATAAGGGAGAATGCAGGGGCGAAGGGAGTGGGCCATGTGGTAAACATCGCCAGCTATCATGTTACCAAATTTGGTGACTTTAGCTCAAAAACTGTGGAAGATAACTCAACTCCCAAATTTAAAAGGTGGGCGGCAGAGGTAGGCGTGGCATCTAAATTTTTGAATCAAATGTTTTTAACTGCCACCATTTATATTCATAAAAAGTTTGGTGGCTCAAGCTCAAAAACTGTTAGAGATATAGCCGATTCCGATTTTATAAGGCGGGTGGCTTAGGTGGGCGTGGCATTCAAAATTTTGATGCACATCTTTGGTAGATGCTGCCTTCTATCTTTCTACCCAATTTACGGGCTCTAGCTTAAAAACTATAAGAGATATCGAAATTTCCGATTTTAAATAGTGGGCGGTAGAGGTGGGCGTGGCATCCTAATTTTTGATGCAGACCTTTTGTAGTTGTCACCATATATCTTCCTACCAAATTTGGTGACTCTAGCTCAAAAAATGTGAAAACTACAGGCGTTTCCAATTTCATGGAGAAGGGGGGATGGGGGCGGAATCAGGGGGCGTGGCATCCAAAATTTTGATGCTTTTTTTGGGGAACGTCACTATCTATCTTCACAAAAAAATTTGGTGGCTCTAGCCCAAAAAATGTGAAAACTATAGCCGTCTTCAATTTCTTGGTGAAGGGGGGATGGCGGCGGAATCAGGGGGCGTGGCATCCAAGTTTTGATGGGGAACGTCAGTACCTATCTTGACACAAAATTTGGTGGCTCTAGCCCAAAAAATGTCAAAACTATAGGCGTTTCCAATTTCATGGAGAATGGGGGATGGGGCGGAATTAGGGGCGGGGCATCCAAAATTTTGATGCATTTTTTTGGGAAACGTCAATATCTATCTTGACACAAAATTTGATGGCTCTAGCCCAAAAAATGTGAAAACTATAGGCGTTTCCAATTTCATGGAGAAGGGGGGATGGGGGCGGAATCAGGGGGCGTGGCATCCAAAATGTTGATTCATTTTTTTGGGGAACGTCAATATCTATCTTGTCACAAAATTTGGTGGCTCTAGCCCAAAAAATGTGAAAACTATAGGCGTTTCCAATTTCATGGAGAAGGGGGAGATGGGTTCGGAATCAGGGGGCGGGGCATCCAAAATTTTGATGCATTTTTTTGGGGAACTTCAATATCTATCTTGACACAAAATTTGGTGGCTCTAGCCCAAAAAATGTAAAAGCTATAGGCGTTTCCAATTTCAAGGAGCTGGGATGATGTGGGCGGAAGGAGTGGGCGTGGCATCCAAAATTTTGATGCAGTTTTTTCAGGGACATGACCAGCTATCTGCGTGCAAAATTGGTAACTCTAGCTGTAAGAATGTGAGAAATATTTGGTTTTATCGGCTTTCAGCTATCGAATTTATCGATTTCCCAGCCTCCTAGTAGGCGTGGCAACCCAATCTTGACACTTTATCTGTACCGTCTATAGATAAACATAATTGCAAAGTTTCAAGTCTCTAGCTTTACGGGTGTCGAAAAAAAATGCATTCATACAGACGGACAGACGGACAGACAGACACCATGACGGACATTGCACAAAACCAATATACTATGAGACCTTCGGTATCAAAGTATAAAAAAAAAAGGAATAATCCACCGCGGACGACAGCTTGGCACAGGCAACAGCGGTATTCAAAGACTATTGCGAGGCAATGAAGGAGAAGGAAGCTGAGGATGCGGTTGCATGTAACATGGGCAATATTGTCAAAGCCTCGATGTCGGCTATGTCGCCCAAAAAAAAAAATGATGGTGGCATCACAAATTATGCAATTGTAGTCGGAATCACTGATGTCAAATCAGCTTTTTTCCCGTCAAATCTGGCTTTTTTTGCAAACCGAATCGCTTGAAAAATTAGCAAATTGCGGGAAGCGGGAAATCTGGCTTTTTTCTGTTGAAAGATCAGCTTTTTCTGGATTATTTGTACACTAAATTTATACGTTTGGTTTATTATTTATTATATTAAGCCCGTACATTTTTGTTGCTATCTCTTATTCGTTTAAAAGTTCCAAAAAGCTTTATACAAATTTGGTACAATGGGTTCCTAAATCCCAATGAATGAAGAATCCATTGAAATCAATAAAATTTATGATTTATTTAAAGAAATTAATGAATTAATTATTTAAAAAAAACCATCAGCTTTTTTTACGCTTTTTCCAATTATTTGCGCTTTTTTTGTTCTCATTTAAAGCCAAAAACATCTTTTCATCGTCATCAAAAGTTATCATCACTGCTATGAATTCTTACATAAATGAAGAATCCATTGATTTTAATGAAATTGATGAAATTTTTGACGAAGATAATGAGATAATGAATTAAAAAACCGTCACCTTTTTTTCCGCTTTTTTCCCCAATTTTTTCCGCTCTTTTTGGTCTGAAATAAAGCCAAAAACAGCTTTTCTTCGTCCCCAAAAGTTGACATCACTGGTCGGAATAGCAATAAATTTAAAGAAAATTATATGATCATTGTTTCATTTTAATTATTTAATAAAGTAAAACATTTTATTTTGGTTGGAACGAAACTGCTCCTTCATTCGCAGACTGCATTTCAGTTCGCCAGCCACCCAATATAATGCTGTTGTCAGACGCATCTTGGTCAACAAACGTAGGAGGGCAATACCAATGATCCAAATCGTTTAACATATCCATAATTAACTTTTTTTAAACGAGCCAACAGCGCAAAAACGGTTGAATCCAGATGTTGTCAATATGTGATAACAGCTGTTTATTTTTCTTTGTTTGACAACACTGATAACATAATTTTACACGCTTTACACACTGTTTTCTTAAGTTAAGTTAAGTTGAGAGTAAACGCATACATTCCTTGAATTAAGTTACGTTAAGTTAAGTTAAGTTAAGTTAAGTTGAGAGTAAACAGCGCTTCAGCGGTCTAGGATGTTGCACGTAAAATTTTCTTTCTCACGAGCGTCAAGATCAAATCAAAGGAGACACCTGTGGATTTTCATAACCGTGAGAATCATAATGGCAAAAAATTGTGACTATTGTGTAGTCTTGATTCTTTGTATAGATTAGAAAGTGTGAGAGGAGTGGGGGAAAAGTGATTTTTTATGTTACTCTTTTGACTCTTCTTCTTTGTGCTTAGAAATACCCACACCCTTGTTAGTAAATGGGATCATCTCTGTGGAGTCCGCCCTTTTAAAATAAATATATAGATATATATATATATACACACAAATATGTTTATGCTAAGGGTTTGAATTGAATTGAATAAATGGTTGACGCCTTCCCTATTTTTTATACGCTCCTTTTCTAATGCGTATTCTTCTTGTCTTGTCACCTGTGGGCAGGTCAACAAGATCAGTTCCTATACTCACACTCATTGTAAATCTATGTTACCATCCCTTGTCTGGTTCATCTAGCCTTGTTACATATGTGCACTTCAACAAGATCAGATTATATAGTCTCAACATTTTAATTGCTTGATGCCATCTCTTTCTTTTATACACTAATTTTCCTATGCGTATGCTTCTGACCTTGTTACCTGTAGGCAGATTCCGATACTCGCAACATTTTTTTAAATGTTTGATGCCTCCCCTTTTCCTATATACATTCAATCTATGTAAATATTATGTTATATATAAATATATAGATATATGTATGTTTGAAAATATTATATCCTAAGCTGTTTTCAAAATGAATAAAATAGAGCCTTTTTGATGCTTAATCGATCAGTAACTCTCAAAGGTTTAATCATTCATTATAAAAAAGTGCAAAAAATTTTTTTTTTTTTTTTATATGGAAAACAAAATAATTTACACGACGGAGGCACTCAACACCTTGGCCAAAATCTTCACCATTGAGACATCATCCGCTCTCAATGGACCACCCCACAAGAAGATGAAGAAGACTGTGTGCAACACAGCAGCATTAAACGCGCTGGCAGAATGTTTAGCCAACACCTCCTCCAAGCGTCACAACACCACCCCCGCCATCAACACAAGGCCCACCACATACGTCAACACCTCCTCCTCCTCCTCCTTCAAGCGCCACATCACCTCCCCCGCCATCAACACAAGGCTCACCACTTGCCGTAACACCACCCTCGCCCTCAACACAACGCCTGTCACCAGCATCAAAACCACCCCCACCATCAACACAAGACCCGGCACTACCCATACACAGACAAAGTGGTGCGAAGCATGTAAGATTTTTCTACCTATATATAAGTGGTTTGGGCATGTAAGATCAAATTATCATAAAATGCGCTTCTTCCTACCTGTAAATGGTGCTGTAAGGCAGATTTCAGGAGGATTCAAGAACCGCATTTCAACGCTTTAGAATAAGCGTGAGGGAATTCTGGAGCCAAGAGAATTCCTCAATGAGGCCTCATTAGCGCTTATTCCGACGATAGCCAACGTTCTATCTTTACACACATCGTGTAAGATTAACATTGAGCTATTTGCCGAATATATTAATATGCACCAAGATGGACTAGATCTCACAACAAAATCGCACCAAACGAGCATGTGTGTTATAACAAGTGGAAGTGACCTAGAAGAGGTCTACAAAATACATGCGAGACTCATCGAAAATAAAATGGATGAGTTCCAGGAAAGGGACAGTGGGTGGACAATGTTAAGAAGTTAATCTTAACAAATACACTCCACTTAAAGTTTTAAGTTTCATTGAAACTCCAAAAGTGTTGAGAAAAAATGATGCACTCATCAATGTAAAAAATACAGATGAGTATTGTTTTAAATGGGCTTTGATATCCGCTTTTAAAACACCGCTCCACAACAATTCTTGTAGATGTTCCAACTACAATATCAACATTGAAAGCTCAGAAATCTCTGTTAGTGATACACTAACACTAGATTTTAGAGAGTTGGAGTTTCCGCTTCCACTCACACAAATTAAAAAGTTCGAAAGACGGAACTATAGAATAAGCATCAATGTATTTGGCTTCAACGAGGAAATTGGAAAGTTGGTGGGCCCACTTAATTTAACGGAGAATGAGCGGGAAAGTGATCGTCGAGCACATTTTGTCTGGATAGAGTTTATCAAGGTAAGAGTTGTAGTTGACCTTACTTTTTAAAAAATTTTGTAGCTAATAAAATTTCTTTTGTTTTTCTAATTGTAGTCTAGTTCGCTCGCAGGTAACAGATCACCATCTGTTCTTTTGCAACACCTGCCTCAATTTTTCTCATACGGAAAAGATATCAGAGGAACATAGGAGGAATTGCGGAAAGATGGTGTCATCGCTCCCACCTTTGGAAAAGGCAAGCCTTAAATTTAAAAATGTTAATCGTAGTTTAGACGTACCCTTTGTTGTGTATGCAGACTTTGAATGCATACTAACCCCCATCGAGACAAAAGTAAGTGAGAATGTTATAGCAAAATCTTTACATCTTTAGATAAGTTTGTGTTAGAAACAGGCAAGGATGCAGGTGTAAAATTTGTTACATCTCTCATTACAGATGTTACTGAAATTTACACCTTCTACTTGAGCACCATAAAACCAATGTGTATGAGTACAAAGGGGGAAACCAGTTTTAAAATTGCAGTTAATTGTCATATCTGCAAGAAAATTCTGGGAGCCGATCGAGTACGAGACCATTGTCATTTGACTTGTGCCTATAGGGGTCCAGCACACAATGCGTGCAACATCAATTTTCAGATAGCACCTTTTGTCCCCGTTTTCTTTCATAACTTTTCAAAATATGACTCTCATCTCTTTGTGAGGGAGCTCAATAAAGTTGAGGGTGAAATAAAAGTACTGCCTCTAAATAAAGAGCTGTACATTTCACTTTCTAAATTTACCCACATTGCGTCCCATGATAAAAATTTAGAAATTAGATTTTTAGATACGTTTCGCTTTATGGCAACCAGCTTAGATGCTTTGAGTAGCAATCTAAGTACTGAATGCTTTGAAAGTGTATCCCTCCTCCGAGGAATTTAATTTACTGCGTAGGAAGGGTGTTTTCCCATATGAGTATCTAGATTCAGAAAGTCTCTGCCTCCAAGAAAAAAATTCTTTACTATTTTAACTAATAAAGAATAGTCGCTTGAAGACTATTCACATGCCCAACATGTGTGGTCAGTTTTCGGTTGTCACTCAATAAAAGAATATATGGAATTATACCTAAAAACAGATGTTCCTTTATTGACTGACGTTTTTCAAAATTTTTGAGCAATTTGTAAGAAAATTTACTCATTAGACCCTGCTCATTGCTACACCACTCCCGGTCTGTCTTGGGACGCAATGCTTAAAACCACTGAGATAGAATTAGAGCTGTTAACTGACATAGATATGTAAAGTTTTATTCAGAATGGAATTAGGGGTGGGTTGGTGCAATGTTGTAAGCGCTACTCGAAATCCAACAACAAGTACATGGATGCGTATGACGCAAACAAACTATCCGAGTACCTTATGTATCTAGATGCCAATAATTTATATGGATGGGCAATGTCTCAAAGTCTCCCATACGCTGGTTTTCAGTGGATGAATGACAATGAGGTTGCTGCATTTGATATTGGTCACCTTTTATACCCTGATACGTTACACGATTATCACAATGATCTTCCTTTCAGTCCGCTAAATCAAAAGCCTACTCCCGAGGCGAAGGTTTGCAAACTTGTTGCAGACCTAAGACGTAAAGTAAAATATGCAATTCATTATATAAACCTTCAGCAATGCCTAAAAAATGGGTTGGTTCTTGTAAAGATCCACCGAATTTTAAAATTTAAACAGGCTCCCTGGCTTAAAAAATATATCGACCTTAACACCCACCATAGAACATTAGCGAAAAACAACTTTGAAAAAGGCTTTTTCAAATTGTTGAATAACGCTGTTTATGGCAAGACGATTTAGAACATTGAAAAACGTAAAGATGTTAAAATTGTTACTTCATGGGAGTCGACAAGCCGCAATCGGTTGAGTGCACGCTCGCTCATTGCGAAGGCCAGTTTTCATAGTACAGTCAAACCTGTTTTTGTGCGGTAGATAGGGACCGAACAAAAAAAAACGCACAAAAAAATTATAAACGAACTTCATAAATAGGCATAGAATATACTATTTCGCGATGTGATTCAAACAAATTTTTTTTATGCGGTGGATGGGGACCGCATAAAAAACATCTCACCAAGGAAACAAGCCAAAGTTCTATGAAATAGTGAAAAATTATTCCTATAAATAATAAAATTAGACCAGATTATGTTGTAAAAATTTCTATTTTCTTATTTTATATTTGGAAAAACTTTCAACATTTACATATTTAATTTAATACTACTCGTAGTCTGAAATTCGCATATTCTTGTTATACACTGGTTCGAAATCGCTTTCATTACTTGACGATATTACAGTTGAATTATTTTCTGCCAGCATGTAGTCGGTAATAAGTTTTTGAGACGATGGCCGTTTGTTTAACGTATTGTAAACGTTGCGATAGCCAGACATACATGAACGAAGCTCTTTCTGGAATTTCAAACTTCTTTTGGAATTACAATCTATTTTAAGGAAATGGTTTTCCAATTTGCTGCTTAGCTGGATCCCTGTAAATATTTTATCAGGTGTCATAGAATCTGATTCTTCTTGTCCATCGTCATGATCGGTGAAGATATTGATAATGTCAATGTCTTTTATTGGATCATCCTCAATCATTTCAATAAAATCATCTTCATCAAAGTTGTCAAAACCTTTTCACAAATGTTACGAGCTAGCGCAATAATTTCTGATGATAACGTGGTTGCATTTTCGGTTACATTTCTATTAATCACACATTCAGGCCACACTGGCTTCCAGCACGCATTTAAAGTGTGTTGTTTTATTTGAGCAAATGATTCAGTGGCGTGGTTTATGCAATCCAAAATGGAAAATTTTTTCCAGGCTTCTGTCAAGCTAATTTGTTCGTTCTCAATTTTATCCAAAATGTATTTGAAAGTGGTTTTTGCAAAATACTTATTGAACGTTGCGATTATGCCCTGGTCCAATGTTTGTATAAGGCTGGTTGTATTGGGTGGTAAAAACACAATTTTTACATTAGGATGCTATTAACGAGGATGGCCAGGTGGAAATGGAAGACCTATCTCTGTCATGTATTTTTCAACTTCTGGTACGAAGCAATCGTGAAACCATGGTGTAAAAATTGATGAAGTGACCCAAGCTTTTTTATTTGCCATGAAATGTACTGGAAGGTCAGCTAAACTTATGCCTTTTAGCGCACGTGGATGCAAAGCTTTATTAATGATGAGTGGTTTTACCATTCTTGCACCAGATGCATTGCAACACAGAAGGAACGTAATTCGGTCTTTTGCAGCCTTAAAACCACTTGCAGATTTATTAGACTGCGCGATGAATGTTCGGCTAGGCATCTTTTTCCAGAACAATCCAGTTTCATCCACGTTAAAAACTTGATCGCGGCAATACCCACCGTCAGCAATAATTTTTTTTAGTTCATCACAATAACTTTAAGCAGCTGTATCATCAGCAGACGCTGCCTCGCCCTGCATTTTAATATTGTGGCAGATAACCACCCATTGCTACAAGAAAATTTCAGGTTTCCGAAGTGTGATGATGAACTAGATGGTTCAGAATCATTCAACTGATTGAAGTATTGTATAGCTTTCTCTTTAATTAATGGTCCGTCAATGGGGATTCGTTTTCGAGTTGCATCGTTAATCCAAAGCATAACTGAATATGATGCTCTTTTACCACTTTCGTTTGTTGCGCAATTATTAGATTCATTTATTATTCTTGCACGTTTTTGTATGCCTCTTATAGTGGATTCACCTAATTTATATTCCTTGCCAAGAGCCGTTGATCCTTCATCATTTTCAAGTCTATTTAATATTGCAATTTTAGTTTCTATTGAAATTGTATTTCTTTTCACTGTCTTTTGTTTACGATTATTCATTTTAAAAGTTCACTAGTCAAAAATATGTGTACGCACATTAAAAGTCTGCAGCTAACTACTATATCACGGACGGAGGCTTATTCATTTATATCACGAACATGCAAAAAAAGGACGCACCTGAAGACAATAAAAATATCTGACTTTAACCTGCTCTAAAGTTCTTAATGAAATTTCCCAGCTTGTTTTTACATCAGGTAATCTATTTTATCTCATTATTAGCCCGTGCCATTCTGAAAAATGACATCTGGCGAAAAAACCCATGTGTAATAAAAGTACTCTGCCGAAAGGGTGAATTTTACCTGAAGGACAAATTTTTTGGTAATATTAGCGAAATAGTGGAAAAAACCAAGGGTCGCTGAGACCTGAAATAGAGCATAGAATGAACCGCACAAAAAAAAAAGCGCACAAAAAAACCGCATAATTAAAAAGGTTCGCATAAAATAAATCGCACAAATAAGGACCGCACAAAAAGAGGTTTGACTGTACTGCTCAATTTTCCGAAGATATGTACGCCATTTAAATGAAGCGATTACATTTTCTTTACGATAAAGCTATATATTTAGGGTTTGCGGTTTTAGAACTTTCAAAATGGAAAATGTATGACTTTCATTACCAATATATGAAAACGAAGTTCCAAGAAAAAGTCTCATTGAATTATATGGATAGAGAGTCATTCATTTATTCAATAGAGACTAGAGATTTTTATATGGATATTGCTGAAGAATATCTGAATATCCTGAGGAACTAGCCCTGAAATATGGAATCAAAAGGTGTAATAAAAAGGTCTTGGGTATGATGAAGGATGAAAACTCAGGTAAACAAATGTTAGAGTTTGTGGGTCTTAGGGCAAAAATGTATTCACTTTCTCTTGATGGGGGAGAATGTATTAATAAATCGAAAGGAGTTAAAAAGTCAGCGTTAGATAAACTTACTATAAATAGTTATAAAAACTATTTATTAAATAATGAAATATTTAGTGATGAGATGATGTTGTTTAGATCACATCTTCATCATTTATATACTAATAAAATACGAAAAACAACTTTAAGTTGTTCAGATGATAAGCGAAAAATAAAGTCTGATGGGCTTCATACATATGCTTGGGGTCACAATAAAATTAACCCATAGATTTAAAATACAAAAATATAACTAAACATAAATTTATCTTTTAAAACCCTGTAAGCAATAAAAACGTATCAAAAACAAAAAACCTGTAAGCAATAAAAACGTATCAAAAACAAAATCCTGTTAGCAATAAAACCTGTAAATACTTAAGAAATCAAACAAAATTAAATTAAAAAAAAAAAAAAAAACACAAAGGTATTAAGATTTTAAATATTTATTTAGTTATTTATTTGAACATAAATTTTTGAAAACCTATAAGCATTAAAACCTGTAAATACTTTAAAAATAAATAAAAAATAAAAAAAACACAAAGTTATTAAGTTTTTATATATTTACACTACACTCAGACGCCCGCACACAGTCTTGACCGCTCATAAAAAATCATATTTTATTGCACCTAGAGTGAGAGGCACCCCGTCCTGTTCGTTTACAATACATTGTTTTTCTCGATCCAAGAGTTGTGCGCAATCGAAAAACCTAACCACTTTACAAGGACTCTTCCATTATTTTTCTGATTATTCTCTCAACTAAATAGGTATGCGGGAGCTTTGTTTTTCTCAGCTCCTCTTTGTAAAAGCCGCCTTGCACTTCGTTACCATGATAGTCCTTCAAAATGTATGTAGTAAGGGATGTATTTTGTATTTATTTTCTTTGAAAAATTTCTGTGGTCCAGTTTAGTGTATAGCCCTTTTCAGACATATGCTTATGTTTACTTATACGCACATAATCGTTAACCTTGAGTTTACTTCCACTAAATATTTTTCTGTGGCTATAGACAGTATTTAGCAACGTCTTTTCATTTGATGCGTTTACTTCTATAGGTGCCATTTTTATTGTTCTATGATATTGATGGTTGTATTCTTCGATCAACTGCTTGTACATTTCAATCCAATTATATGTGCCATTGAAACTAAATTCTTTCCACATCATTTCCTTTAAAGTTATATTAAAACGTTCAACAATCGACGCTTTGAGAACACTATATGTTGAATAATGATGAATATTATGTTTTTTGCATAAGTTTTTAAAATCAGAATTAAAAAATTCCTTTCCGTCATCAGTTTGTAAATTCTTAGGAATTCTTTTGTCTTTTAAAATCCTCATCAGTGCGTTTGTAACTTCTTTACCAGTTTTTGATTTCAATGCTACTCCCCATGCATATTTTGAAAACGTATGTATAATTGTCAAAAGAAACCGGTATCCTTTATTACATGAGGGGAGCCTCCCCATTTCCACTAAGTCAGGTTGCCAATGGTCATCGATTGCCTTCATGATAACTCTTCTACGTGCAAACTTTTTGCGAGCAGGAGCATGTAATTTGCTCACTAATTCCCTTTTAGCCATAATTACTTAATTAATTAATGCATGTAGTATGGGAGATATTTTATATATTTTTTATATCCTTTTTTTTTTATTTTATTTATTTTTGCTTATAAAGTAGTACAGGGCTGATGACGACGTCTTTTTGAATCATGTTTAGAGAACATTTTATTGAACCAAATTTTTTTCTTCAAAATGGAGATCCACACTTTCAATACCGATGTTTTTTGTCTCAATATTCTAACACATAATTTAAATATACACTTCCAAGATTCGGAACTCATGTTTCTCAATGTAGTAGTAGTACGAACTTGCAAGATAGATCCAACCTTGATAAAAGTCACACAGCTTATAGCAAGTACTGATTAAGGATCCTATCTTTTATATTAATATACTGTTCACATTCTTCGGTTTATTCTGATGTACATTGCTAATGTTTTTAATGCTTTTTCAAGTTTTTCTTTCAATTTTTCGAGCTTTTCTTGAGTATTATTTATATTCTTTTCCAATAAAACAATTGGATTTTTATGGCTTAATAATGATAAATTAATGTTTAATTTAATATGATTTTGGAGTTGATTAATAGTTCGTCTACATATTCTTTTATAACCAAGTCATTTGCATCTTTCGGCTGCGCACAATACATAATTCGTTTGCTCTGAACATTTAAATTACCATCCTGGTCAATGAGCAAACCAAAAAATCTTTTGCCATTTCTGTTAAAGTATTCAAAATTCTCTTTTTCTTTCGAAAAAATGTCCAAACTTGTCGAGGGGCATAATGGTTTAGCGTTGAGTTAATTTGTATTTAGATATTTTGTGCTTGATCCTTCTCAGTATGCAAAGTTACATAGCTCTCATACTTATTAGTTTCGTTTATATTTGAAATGAGCTCATTGCCTACTTCATTTATACTATCCATAAGCTTAGTTATTTCATTCATTTTACTTTCCAAGTCTTTAAGCTTAGTATTTTGTACGTTGACTTAGTGGGAAATAGTTGACATCTGACTTATTTTAAGTTCTTGTACTTTTGCATCAACATATTATCCTTTGATTACTAAATCATCGTTATTTATAGGATTAATTGAATTTGTAATGCATTTGTTCTGAGCATTTAAATTACCATCCTGATCAATATGAATCCCTGTTATAGTTTTAGTTTGACTTTTTAACTTCTCTGAATGTTCCTTAGCATTTGAGTACAGCCCAAACTTGTCAAGAGTCATATTAATAATGAATATATTTATTTAGTAAGCATAATATTTATTAATAAGTAATGTTCGCCTCTCGCGACTCTTCAATTATCAATACAATCTCATTACTATGGCTACTGTTACCAGCTGACTGCGAGGCAACCAAAAGCTTAAGTCTATCAACTATCTCATTAGGATTAACCCAGTATACATAATTTGGCTTATTTTTGTTGAGAAGGATTAGAGTTCCATCTTTATGAGTAGATTTTTTTTATTTAAAGGTGTAGACATTGCAATTGGCTCAGCAGTTTTCGGGAACAGGTTTCTTATTATTTCAGTATACTTTTTGGAGCGATTGCCCTTCAGTGGTTCATCAGGATGATGATTTTGTCTATGTGCATTTGTTTTTAACAAAATTTCCCGATATGAGTTCAGATCCGTTTGATTATAGTCATAAGGTTTTTTTTTAAAATAGATTAAAGAAATCAGCCCGGGACTAAGATCCCATTCTTCTCCCTTTCCAGTTCTATTTTCTTGTTGCTTACAGCTGTTCTATAGCTTCCTAATTTGATTTCACCATTATATTTAGTTGGCCCAAATGCTTTGTCAAGCTCTCTCTCTCTCGCTCTAATGCATTTACACTGAGATTATACTCTTCATTGCGTACTAAAGCTGGTTTACTATAGCTCTGTTCACTTGGTGTCAGCGATTCGTGGAATATATCTTTTCTATCTATTTCCCCATCTAACGCATCATATAATTCAGTACCATAATTTTCTTTCCCTTGATTCTCATTTCGTCTTTAATTTTCTTTTTTGAATGGGGTCGAAGGTTTGATTTCTATATTTATTATTGGACGTAGATGTACTAAAAAAAAAAGACAGTACATTCAAGTGGCCCAACGATACATAGCACCGGCTTGTTAACGCGCGGACCCAAGCAAAAAGCAACCAACCTCCCGCCCAACCGACCGAGGGGCACACCGCATAGCGTACGGTTACGTAGATCGCGAAAACGTAGACAAATGACATAAGACTAACTTTTTAAGAGAACTACTAGAACTTGCAACGATTATTAAGTGGGAAAATTCGTTATAGTTTGAACATAAAATCCGAAAAGGGTTATGAATAGCATAGTTAGAGTGACAAGCTTGAAGAGCAATGGGTAGAAAATTCCTTGTCCTTCTGATCGGAACAGCAAAACTAATTTGGCTGATTAATTCGGAGGAATCAATTTCACCATTTATTAGTTTATGTAAAAAGACTACACCTAGCATTGTTCTGCGATCAGAAAGAGAAGGAAGATTTATTAGTAAAAGTCTACTGTGGTAGAAAGGTAGGTTAATGTTAGTATCCCAGTTAAATCTCCTAAGGGCAAAGAGCAAGAATTGTTTTTGTACTGATTATATTCTATCCTGGTGAATCCTGTATTTGGGATACCAGATACAAGATCCATATTCAAGAACAGGACGTACCAGAGACGTGTAAAGTGTTTTGGTTATGTAGGGATCGTCAAATTCTTTCGACCAGCGCTTAATGAACCCCAAGGTACTAGAGGCACGATTTGCAACTGAAGAGATATGCTTGTGAAATTTAAGTTTCGGATCAAAAAGTCATCAACCCATTCAATGCGATCGAGTGGGCTTCCATCAAGAAAATATATATTTCAAAAAGGAAGGCATCTATAAATAGACATGACTTTACATTTGTTGCAATTAAGATTTAGTAAGTTAACACGACACCACTTTTGAAAATTATCTAAATCAGTTTGTAGTTTTTGAGCAGACAACAGAGCAGTACCCGACATGCATAATTTTACATCGTCAGCATACATCAGCACTCGAGATTGGTCAATAACAGATGGAAGATCATTGATGAAAAGTGTAAATAATAAAGGTCCAAGGTGACTTCCTTGCGGTACACCGGAAGTGACATGAACCACCTTAGAGACAGCGTCATTTAAACTGACTCTCTGTGTTTTATGAGGTAAATATTCCCTTATCCACCGAATAAGATTGCTAGGAAAACCTGACAGTTGAAGTTTATGAAGTAAGAGGTAGTGATTAACCGAGTCAAATGCCTTACTGAAATCAGTGTAAATAACATCCGTTTGCATTTTATTATGAAAACCATTAACAACTAGTGAAGTAAATTCTAACAGGTTAGTGGTAGTAGATCTTTGTTTCATGAATCCATGCTGGCACGGTGAAATTAAAGATCTGCAAAAAAGGTTGTAATTGAGAAGTTATTAATTTCTCAAACATTTTTGGTATAGCAGACAATTTGGATATATAATTTTGAACATTAGACTTGTCTCCTTTTTTATGGAGCGGAATAATAAATGATTCTTTCCAGATATTAGGAAATGAACATTTCTCAATAGACAAACTCAACAATTTATGCAAAGGCTTCAAGAGACCATCAGCACAGTACTTAAGCACACAGCTTGGTACGCCGTCAGGTCCCGGGGAAAATCAGGCAATGGCCTGATCCGAATTGGCCGACTTGTTTTCAAAAGATAAATTAGATGGAAGTGTTGATGACTTTCGCTTCGCATTAACGAATTCATAGAACCTCTTAGGATCTTGCTGTAGTCTGTACCGACTTAGGTAATTTTTATAACACGAATTATTCATGACTGAAAAACTGGAACGCGCAATCAAATATGATGAGTAATGAATAGAAGAGACAGATTTTCTGAAACTCTTATAAAGCTTAGATTTTCGATTTTTAAGGGCTGTCAACTCTCGTGTAAACCACGCAGGTTTGTTTTTCCTACTTGGCCTACCAAAAGGGACACACATGTCGAATAAATTTTCTAAGGTTCTATAAAAAATACTGATTGCCGTATCCAAGTCCTCAGAACCATAGAGGGACGACCAGTCAACCAGTGCTAAGAGCCGGGTAAGTTTTACAAAATCGGTTTTCCGAAATTGACGACCCGTCTTAATGGTTCACTACACTGGCGTACGGCACAGGCAGGCAAAGTGATCAACACCTCCAACGTCGGGTGGTATAAGTCTTCGGGAGTGGATACGGGAAGGGATCTTGACACAGATAGAGTAGATGGATCCGAAACAAATACCAAATCAAGCATTTTGCCAAGAGAATTTGGAATGCCATTGATCTGACCCAATGACATTTCAAATAAACCAACCAGAAAATCAGTCTGCACCATGGGGGTCAACACGCTTGAGTCCGGACTTGAAATCCAAGTAGCATCAGCAATATTAAAATCGCCAAGAACTACAAAAATATCACGATCAGAAAGCATAGAAGAAATGGAAAGTATTGCTGACATATGTTCATTATAAACAGAGCTGTCAGATAAAGGTGGTATATAGGAACAAGTAATATAAATACCAACACCGTTAATATTTAACTTTACAGCAACAAACTCAATATCTATAGAGCCACTTAATATTACTGTCTCAGAGGAAAAGTCCACATCAACAGCAATAAGCATCCCACCACAACGGCGCAGAGGGCGGTCCTTTCTATAGATACAGAATCTGTTAGATAATACTTCAGAATTAAGTATGTCTTGTCTTAACCACGTTTCCGTGAAGGCAACGACATGAAAGGGAAAATAATGACTATTAAGGTACAAAGTACTAAGTTTACTACAAAGTCCTCTTACATTCTGATAACCCAGTAAGAGGGAGATAATCAACTGTGTTAGATTTTTGCTACTAAAGTGGATGCAACAGGCGGAGCACTACTGATCCTAACATTGTTATTATTATTACTTCGCCTACTGACATACTCCTTCACTATGATGTGTGGCGGCCAAAACATTTCAGAACAAATCGTTGAGAAAAGTTCCGGCGGAACCTTCAGCTTAAAGGACGATACATCGCGGGCGAGCTTGAATTTAAATTTGTCGACAACAATTCGCGGGGAATCAATTTTACCTTTTATATAGGCGCTTACATCTTCCGCAGAATTATCGGAAGCGAGCCTAGAAACAAAAACAAATTTACTCTGAGGTACCACCCTAATGGGCTTAAGAGTTGCACCTAACGTAGAATCAGTAGGCTGACTATCGGTTGAACCACAGGGATCTACTGGAAGAACATTAGTTTTAGGTTACACCGGGTTAGTTGCCGGTGAGTAAAATACCATTAACGGGCTGGCAGCAGGTGTAGGGGTACTAACAATAGCCGCTAGGGGAGGCTTGGATGTGGCAGCAGGGGTAGAGGCAGTAGCCGGCAGAAGAGGATTGGGGGGCAACACCAGCGGGACTGTATGCGGACAAGAGCCCGAAGTCTTTTTGCGCTTCGGCGAGTAATTTTACCTTTTCGGCGGTATTAATATGGTCTTCCAACTCTTTAATACTGCCACGAAGCGTATCGAAATTATTTCGGACAGCTTTCAAATAATTGAAGGTCAGCCTCATGAACTTTGACTGTTCCTTCTCTATCTCAATGCAGGTGTGGCAATACCACTTAAGACCAGAATCAGCTGCTAAGCTGTCCCTGATTTTGGCATTGAAACTAGCACATTTCATGTGAATCATGTTATCACACGCCCTACATAAGATAAAATCTTGGGTGGATCCACAAGAAATTTTACAGTTTTTACTGCAGCAGACAAACATGTTAAAAGATATATGTAAAATAATTTGACAAGTTTAATAATGTGCAATATAATATGCTTGAGCAAAAAAAGTAGGGTACACGTGCAATGAGCGTAATATAACGGACACAAGAGAGAGAGAGAGAGCGCTTACGTTAGAGAACTTCAGAGCGTAGGCTAATAAAAACCGCAAAAGCGTGGTATAAGAGCGTGAGAGCAAGAGTGCGTAAATAGATATTTTATGTTAGTAGGCACAGAACAAGCGAAAGCAAAATATATGTATGTATGTATGTACGTGTGTTTAGGCACTGACTGCAAATTAAAACAATTTAATAAAGCAAAATGACAATATTCACGCGTAAATACATACAAATTACATTCACGAAAACTGTTACAATTGTTTAACACAATAATACCAATTAAAAACACAGTTTAAACACTCACAAAGCTATCAATTTATAGGCGCACACAGAAACACAACCGTCACCAAAGAAAGAATATATTATTCTCTTTAATAATTTTGTTAAGTGGCTCTGTAAGCGGCTTGAATGTTTCCTCCAACTTATGTTCATTAGCAACTCTACCCAATTTAATGCTTTGAAATTTTCTTTATAGCGCATTCCTTGTTTTTGTCAGTTCCTTTAATATATTCTCGTTCATTTTGAATACCGTGTTGTAAGCCGCGAAACCGTTTGCTGTAAACAGTGTTGCTGTTTGCTTTAAACAGGATTGTTGTTTGCTGCAAACAGGATTGTTGTTTGCTGCAAACAGGATTGTTGTTTGCTGCTAACAGGATTGTTGTTTGCTCTAAACCGTGTTGCTGGTTGTTGTTGTACCCAATTGTTGTTTGCTCTAAACCGTGTTGTAGGTTGTTGTACCCAATAGCTGTTTGCTCTAAACCGGGTTGCAGGTTGTTGTACCCAACAGCTGTTTGCTCTAAACCTGGTAGCAGGTTGTTGTACCCAATAGCTGTTTGCACTAAACCGGGTAGCAGGTTGTTGTACCCAATAGCTGTTTGTTGTAAACCGCGGAGGTGTTTTCCTATTCGATCATATTGTTTTCCTATTCGCTCGTGCAGTATTCCTGTTAACTGTGTTAAATTCCTGTTAGCCGTATTGTTTTCCTGTTAGCCGTATTGTTTTCCTATTCGCTCGTGCTGTTTTCCTATTCGATGTGCTGTTTTCCTATTCGATTGTGCTGTTTTTCTATTCAAGCGTGCTGTTTTCCGTTAGAGCTGGTATATGTGGTCTCTTCAGATATTCATAACAAACTAAACCCACACACATCATATTAAAAGCATTTATTGAGTTTTTCTTTAAATTTTCTTTATTAAAAGTCATACAATATCAAAGTCTGAATTCTGATTTAGTAGAGTAAAAGTTACTTTAAGCCATGTGTTCAGACGCCCTATAAAGAGAGTTTATTCGCTCTGCGCGGCACTCTTTATTATTCTAAGCACAGAGCACAGGCGATCGCCTTATCATCTTTATGCTTTATGCTTTATCCGCAATGCATCGGCACGCTCTGCACGTCGCCGCTTTGCTTGCTTCGTTTCAGTTGTTAAAACACATTCGGTGCGATTAATTCATTATCGTTGTTATTAAAGCTAAGCAGCAGACAATTCGGTCTATGCTAACGCAAATAAACTGTACATTGGAATTTAAAATATCGTCATGAGTTTCATTATTATAGTGACTTTCATTCGGAGAAAAAGCGTTAAAAAAACATTAGCGCTCTAAACATTGGTGACCCCGACGTGATTTTTCGTTTCGAACTTTTTTTTACTCATCGGTTCGGTTTGGTCTTGCGTCTACACAATAACGATTCGGTTCTGCGTAACTTTATATAAAACGATTGGACTAGCTTAAAGAATAAGCTCGTACAATATCATTCGGTGATTAGTGAGTAAACATACATACATAACCATAGTTCGGCCTATGTACATGCATTTACCCATGCTTAATTGACCACCTGGCACTTTCGGTTGCTGCCTTTTCCTAGCCCTTCGTACATAAGAAGCTGTACGCTGGCTAGTCGCATGTTATGCATTGCAATCGGACAGGTGTATAGCGTTCGCTTAAACGATTGAACAGTGGCGGTGCGCAATATTAGTATATGTCTGCAACTAACACTAAATAATAATTAACGCGCAACATTAACACATGTACGCATATATTGTGCTGAACACAATAAAGCAAACATATTCAGCCGTCCCATAAGTACAGTGTCAGTGCAAATAACAAGGGCATGCTCATATGCAGCATCCACTGAATCATTTGAACAGTCGCGGCGTGCAATACAAATACACTTACTGATTATTTGTGCGGTATATACTAAAACAAACATTTTTCGAATCGTGAATTGCATTAAATCGTTGTATTTGTCACTTTACGTTTAAAGTTGACAATCACACCTGCTTATTAATAAAACTAACTGGGCCTTGCGAAGAGCCTGCCTCTGATTCGAGATCGCAGCTTTACAAGAAAAGGTCAGAGTCTTTCTTTCAACAACTGCGACGGCTCGACGCTATAACAACACCTGACAATTTGAAATCGTTTTCTATCGTTGAACTTAATAGTCGGTTAGAGCTCCTTAAAACACCTTGAGTCTAGTTTCAATTCGGCTCATGACAATCTTGAAGAATTAGATTACGATGAAATCGGTAGTGAGTTGCACGAAACTTTCGACGAACTTGTTATAGACGTAATCACTAGAGTGCGGTCCTGCCTTGGCGTGCATCAATCGCGTTTATCTTCGTCTCCTACAACCCATAGCAATTTGGATGGAACTCAGGGGCCAATCTTGAGCACATTCGCATCCAGCGATCGACCACGTCGAGCTCGATTACCGGCTCTTAAGGTGCCGCAATTTTCTGGAGGTTTTACAGAGTTCACCAGCTTCATCTCTATGTTTAAGTCCATCATAGACAAGGATTTAACTGACATCGAGCGTTTTCAACACTTGCGCTCATGTTTGTCGGGCTCAGCACTTGATGCAATCTCATCACTTGAGCTTTCTGAGGCTAACTATCAGGCAGCTCTGAGTATATTGCAAAAACGTTTTAATAATAAACGCCTTATATTTCAGTCGCATATCAAGGGTATCCTAAAGCTTAAGAAGGTAGAATCGTCGTCGGCTGAGAAACTTCGAGAATTTTCGGACGCGGTCATTTCCCATATGCGGGCGTTAGAGACACTCGGAAGTAAGACGGAGATTGCTGGATGCATGCTAGTTCATCTACTACTTTCTAAAGTGGATATTGCCACGCAAACCAGCTGGGAGGAGAGCATCGCCCTGGACCAGATTCCCTCATCGGAGGAGTTTTTTTACCTTCCTTGAGAGCCGTTGTCAAAGGATGGAGACAGTACAGCAGGCTTTGCAAAGTTCCCATGGGGGAAAAGGCAGTTCAACTTCTCAGCTAGGCAAAAAGTCGTTTGTCGCTACGCAAGCTAACAACGCATGCCCCTTTTGCGGCACACCAGGACATAGTTTGTATGCATGCTCCAAATTTGGAAATTTACCACCACTTACACGGTTTAAGGAAGTAAAGAAATTGGGCCATCAAGCGCATACGTGCTTAAGTCGCAGTTGCCAAACTTGCAATGCGCGGCATCATACACTGTTGCATTTTGATCAGGCACATCTCGTTTGGCCCAGCAACTTCGCCTGAAGAGAATTCGGTCTTCAACAACTATCTCTGGTTTAGGTGACGCTAACGTACCCACAGCAAAGTCCACTGTCAATGTCGGACTACAGTCTCAACATACGGACTATGCTACCTCAATCAACGCATTAGTGGTACCAAACATCACTGACTGCCAGCCTAGTCTTTCTTTCGACATTTCGACATGGAGCATTCCTTCTAACATTAAATTAGCAGATCCAGCGTTCTACAAGCGACAGCACGTCGATCTTCTAATAGGAGCCAGCATGTTTTATGATCTACTTTGCGTTGGCCAAATTAAACTGTTACCAGGTATGCCTCTGCTCCAGAAAACCCGACTGGGTTGGGTTGCCACTGGAGGATGTTAGACACACCTAAGGGCATCTTTAGTGGCGGTTTGCGAGCAACCCGAGGAGAATTTCACTTTGGATGATAGGCTTGAGCACATAATCAAGCGGTTTTGGGAAGTCGAAAGCTGCGGTGAGAGTGATTCGAAGGCAACTAAAGAAGAGTTGCAATGTGAAGAGCACTTTACAAAAACTGTCTCTCGCTTATCCTCTGGCGAATACTCTGTTATGTTGCCGATTAAACCAAACGCTGGAAATTTATGGGAATTCTTATACTCAATTCTCATTCTTATACTGGAGCGTAAGCTTGAACGCAATCCCAACATGCAGCAACAATACTCAGCATTTATTAAGGAATATCTAGATTTAAAACACATGTCACTTGTTCCACCTAAGCTTGCAAGCTCCTGTCGCTATTTCTTGCCTCACCACTGCGTATTAAAGGAAGATAGCACAACAACAAAGTTGCGGGTAGTCTTCGATGGATCCGCTGCAACTTCTTCTGGTGCATCTCTAAACGATTTGCTAATGGCTGGCCCTGTCATACAGGCAAAGCTTTTCAACTTGCTTATTCAATTTCGCACTTATGCTGTCGCACTCACTGGGGACATCTGCAAAATGTATCGATGTGTTCGAGTGAATTGTCCTGACACATATTTTCAATGCATCTTGTGGCGCACCTCTCCAAGAGAAGACCTAAACATCTACAAGTTAGACACGGTGACGTACGGAACGAAGTCTGCTTCGTTTTTATCGGTTCGGACAATGCATCTTGGTGCCTCAGCTGTCTTAAATGACTTCTATGTCGATGATTTAATATCGGGCGGGAATTCTGTTGTTGAGGCTGTAGAAAAGTTGCGACAGACGACTGAGCTTCTTGCTCGAGGCAACTTTAGGCTTCAGATAATATGTTCGAGTCATTCGACGGTGTTACAAGGAGTGGCTGAGTCTGAAAGAGAAACTTGTCTTAAGTTCGATGATGACTGCAACATCATCAAAACCCTCGGTCTCTTATGGGATCCTGGATCGGATCAGCTCTTGTTTTCTTCAGTACCGATGCAGTCAGCTATAAAGCCCTGCAAGCGCTTTATTCTATCGACCATAGCACACTTCTACGATCCTCTTGGCCTCATTGGACCGGCCATTGTGAAGGCAAAGGTGTTCCTGCAGCATTTATGGAAGGCGAAGCTTGACTGGGACGAAAGCTTGGATGGAGATCTTCAACGGCTTTAACAACTTTCCACGTTTTTTGTTCCCTCGTTGCGTCGTGGCCCAGGATTGCCCTATAGAAATACACGGATTTTGCGACGCCAGTATAGACGCGTATGGAGCCTGCATCTATGTCGTTTCCAACGGTCAGCAGCCTTCAAGCTATTTACTATGTTCAAAGTCCCGTGTCGCGCCTTTAAAGACACTTTCTGTACCGAAGTTGGAGCTATCTGGAGCCAGGCTGCTTGCTCAGCTTATGTTTGAAGTTTTCCAATCTGGACACTTCAATGCTTCCTATTATTGCTGGTCTGACTCGTCCATAGCACTGTCATGGATCAACAGTGAGCCGTCTCGATTTAATGTTTTCGTGGCAAATCGGGTAGCCGCTATTCAGGAACTGACGCACAACATGCAGTGGCGTCATGTTCCCACAGATGTCAACCCGGCAGACATCCTTTCTCGCGAAACGCTTCCAGATCAACTTGCTCAGCTCGATCTCTGGTTGTACGGTCCTCAATTCTTAAAGTTGGGTAAGGATTCCTGGCCTTTACTATATGCAGTCGATGAGCCGAAGCTGGAAGTTCTGAAGAAGGTCTTAATTGTCGGCTCGCCGCCATCGGATATCGTTTCTGACTGCAAATTCATACATTCCTTCTCCAGCCTTCAACGTGTATTCGCTTACATATCGAAATTTGTCAAGAGGATAAGGCGTACTGGACTTATCCTGAGTGATATTCATTATGGCACTCAAATGATCTTAAGGATTGCCCAAGGACGAAGCCTAAGCCATTAGATTAACGACTTGATGGCAAAGGGAGAAGTTCCAGTTGCATTGCATCTTTATCTCCATTCATCGATGATTTTGGACTCGTTCGTGTAGGCGGTCGCCTGAAAAACTCAAATCTGCCATTTGATTCTCGCCATCCAATTATCTTGCCAAGACGACACCCTGTAACATTCTCCATAATTGTGCAGTTTCATGAGCGCAACCTGCATTCTGGTCCACGTGCGCTTCTGGCAAACATTAGGCTTCAGTATTGGCCAATAGGTGGTTTGAAGACCATAGCCAAGGTCATCAATAAGGCCTCGGCTCTTAACACACATTATAGGTGACCTTCCAGAGGAACGGTGCACAGGATCGCGTGTCTTTGAGGTTACTAGTGTGGACTACTGTGGTCCCTTCTTTTACAGCCCTGGAGTTCGTTCGAAGCCCCCGATTAAATCATACATATGCGTCTTCATTTGTTTTACGACCAAGGCGGTGCACCTGGTGCTCGTCTGCGATTTGTCTACACCAACCTTTCTTCGCGCACTTAAACGATTTATATCTACCCGTGGGAAACCGAGTCAGATCTGGTCTGACAACGCTACAAACTTTGTTGGAGCAAAAAATGAGCTGTTGGATTTGAAAAAGCTTCTCCTAAGCGAATCTCATCAGGACGCAGTACATAGATTTTGCCTCTCTGACAGCATTGACTGGCGTTTCATCCCTCCTCGCTCTCCTAATTTTGGTGGATTGTAGGGGCAGCCGTCAAAACTGCAAAGCATCATCTTTATCGTTCCCTTGGCCGATCCACTCTACGCTTCGATGAACTTCAGACTCTCGTTTGTCAGGTGTCAGCAATCATTAATTCTCGACCATTAGTTTCAATTACAGAAAACCCGGAGGACCTGGACGTGTTGACGCCGTCGCATTTTTTGCTTGGTGGTGCTCCAAGAACTATAATTAAGCCTGACTTGTCAAAGGTTGATTTCGATCGTTTGAATGGTTGGCAACAAGCTGTACGTATGCAACAAGTCTTCTGGGATCGATGCCGGGAAGAATATCTGACCTTGCTGCAGCAACGGACAAAATGGAAAACGCGCACAGATCCATTGTGCGTCGGCGACCTGGTCCTCATTAAAAAGGGGAATGTTCCGCCCATGCACCGGCCACTTGCCCGCATACTTCAGCTTATCCCTGGAAACGACGGGGTATCAAGGGTAGCAGAGCTGAAAACCGTTAATGGACCGGTTCGTCGAGCAACAGCTAAGCTTTGTTTGCTGCCTTTAAAGGATTCTGTTGAAAGCGTGGATTCAACGGGGGGAGGATGTTCAGACGCCCTATAAAGAGAGTTTACTCGCCCTGCGCGGCACTCTTTATTATTCTAAGCACAGAGCACCTGCGATCGCCTTATCATCTTTATGCTTTATGCTTTATCCGCAATGCATCGGCACGCTCTGCACGTCGCCGCTTTGCTTGCTTCGTTTCAGTTGTTAAAACACATTCGGTGCGATCAATTCATTATCGTTGTTATTAAAGCTAAGCAGCAGACAATTCGGTCTATGCTAACGCAAATAAACTGTACATTGGAATTTAAAATATCGTCTTGAGTTTCATTATCATAGTGACTTTCATTCGGAGAAAAAGCGTTTAATACGAAGACCTGATGTTGCGCAAGGCATTAGAAATTGAAGGCATAAGTGTCCGCAGTTAAACGTACCAAATCTTTGTACTTGATTATAATTGTATTTTATGTTCTCTTCCAAATATCTTATAAGTTCTAGAGGTGGTGGTAAATTTCCAAAACTATCAAAATATCTACACTCTTTGTCCGCCTTAAAGTAACCTACCCAATGCATTCCAGTTCCGACTACCGAGTCCAAGTTGACAATACCACATTCTCTTTTTCGTACTTGATTCGGTAGGGAGTCCCTCATATACACCCCTCTAAAATGAGAGATATGCTTGTGTGCAAATTTTAAAATATCTATGTTTGAAAGCGGTTTATTGGGCAGCTCATTTAAAAAAAATTTATTATACCCCTAATAGCCTATTTCCATTGCTCCGTTTCCGTAAATTTTAACAGTAACTGACGATAGCTGTTTCCATTGCTCTGTTAACTGAACCTCCGTAAATAAATCAGCTGTTTGTATTTTTTGCAAAAAAGTGAGAAAAACTAACCGAAATTGTACATTGCAAATAAGTAACAGCGTGTTGCCAACTTTTATGGCTTATTTTTAATGCCTACAAGCATTTTTGCTTGCATTGCACAAGCAGTACAAGTCCATTTTCCTATATACGTGGGAGTTATTCTGATCTGCCCTAAGTGCAACAAAATTATCCGCCCACAGTTTTAAAAGCAATCCTTTGAACCTTGGCACCCAGTTGAATTGTTTCCCACAATAATTCATCAAAAAACAAAATTTTTAATTCAATTTTGTATATTATTAAATATTGCGCCTACTTATTCACAATTTCTGCTATTCAAAATCATCTGTTTTGCGACTGTTACATTAAACGTGCCCATTAACAGCGATGTTTTATCTAACAAGTGTTCAAATGAACCAGTTCCTCTTCAGTTATTCTTCAGTTAATATTTACGGTCAGTTTTACTTCAGTTAATTCCTTATGGGAGAATACATGCAAACTGAACCTCAGTTACTGTTAACTAACATAACTGAGAATAACTGAGCAGTGGAAATACGCTATAACCCATAAAATGGGTAAAAGGGGTATAATGGTTTTTTGCAAAAGTATGTAACAGGCAGAAGGAAGCATCTCCGACCTCATAAAGTATATATATTCTTGATCAGCATCAACAGCCGAGTCGATAAAGCTATGTCCGTCTGTCCGTCCGTCCGTCTGTCCGTCTGTCCGTCCGTCTGTCCGTCTGTATGATCGCGTCGATCTCAGAGACTGCAAGAGCTAGAGACTTCAGATTTTGAATATAAGTTCTCTTATACCATGAGCGGAACAAGTTTGTTTCAAATTATCGATAATTTTTCTAGTTTCCGATATACACATGCAATCGATTACAAAAAAATCGCGAATTTGGAAAATGTAAAAATGGGGGTTGAAATAATGGATAACGATAGAACTTTTTTGAAAATTTCATCGAAATCGGTTGAGAAACACCAGAGATATCGAAGATTGAAGTTTAGTCACAGATGCATAAAGACAATGACTGTACGCGTTATGTACAGGGTTCGGGGTATCTTCTAGTCGGGAAATCTCGACAAGAGCCTTCTTACTTGCTTTTATCTGTGGTTATTCCAAATCCTTTTTGATATGGTTTCAAATAGAGGCCATTACCTAAAGCTATGGCTTCCATTTTTCTATTATGACGTTTTTTCTCCTCTAGTTTTTTTTTTAGCATTCTTAGCATTGTTAATGCTTTTAGCTATTGCCGCCCCACCTGATGCGAGTCCCCCTAACGCACTGAGCGCTGTCAAGATGGGTACAAGTGGTAGAAAACCTCAAATTTTAGGAACGCTGATTACTCTAGGAATTATAACTTTATTTTTTTTTTATTTCCAACGGTCTTGGATATAGCTTTTCGAGCAACGTTAATTGCAGATTGAATGTCAAATGGTTTTTCTTTCTTTAACACTCTGGTTGCAACTCTAACAAGTATTGTAAAATTTTTTATTCATTTTACATGGTTTTCGTTTCTTTTCCCTTTTTTGGACACCCATACCAAATTTTTTCTTCGCTTTTATTGCGTTGGTAACGAAATATGCAGCAGATTTTTCTCCAAGAGTACTATCGTGGGCTTTAACACGCTCCCACGCTCTTTCAGCTAGTATTTTGTCAGCTATATGATTATGTTTAGAATAGGCTATATCGTGATCTCTACAAGCGGCATCCAAGGGATTGATTCCTCTATCACCACGTTCCAAACGTGTTTTAAGCTTTGTTCCCGGACCACAAAACTGATATCCCGGTATGTGTAGTTCAACAGGTAAGGAGTTGATTATTTTATTCACAATACCTCTACCCTGATAGAGCGGCAACTTGTTACTATTTAGTTTATAAAAACGCAACACCATTTTATTTGATGTTTATTCATCAACAGCATTTAAGTGAGTAACGAGTTGATTTAAAGAATATTACTCATATGCGCTTAATAAAACAAAAAACTGATAAAGAGGTGAAAAATATCGATTCTAAGAGCGGTGATATCAAACAAGTCAGACATAGTTGCTTGTTACCAAATTCAATACGAGCTCTTATTGTCGGACCTTCCAATTGTGGAAAAACTAATGTTATGATTAGGTTGATTGAAAGCCCCAACGGTCTAAGGTTTGAGAATATTTATTTGTATTCAAAGTCCTTATATCAACCGAAATATGAATACTTAAAGGCACTTATAGGCCCAATAAAAGGAACGGGATACTTTACGTTTTCTGACAATAAAAATGTAATAGCACCAAGCGATGCCAAAAAAAACTATATAATGATTTTTGATGACGTAGCATGTGAAAAACAGGATAATATTCGTGCATACTTCTGTATGGGAAGACATAGTCGCGTAGACGCGTTCTATTTGTGTCAAATGTATACACGTATCCTGAAGCATCTTGTGCATGATAATGCAAATTTAATTATAAGGTTTCGACAAGATGATTTTAATATGAAACACGTGTATCAGGACCACTTGGGTGTAGACATGACACTTGATTTACTTAAGAAAATTTGTCAATTTTTTTGGCGAGAAAAATACGGATTATTATTAATAAGTAAAGACGATCTGTTAGACAATGGGCGATATAGAAGAGGATTTGCCGACTTCATTCAAATTTAAAATAAAATAATTGAAACTTGAACTATAAATTCACTTATCATAAATCTTTCGGAATGACAACTACACTGACATTAACGGGTAACGACGCTATTTTAGTGGCAAACTATCACCCCCTATCGAGTTGAGTGGGAGGTATGAGTGTGCACTAATTGATTTTCATATGTACAACTCGATCCCAAATGTTGACCACGACAATAATTTATTCCATGTTAGAGAGCATGTTATTGAGATCACCGTGGGATCGTATGAGCTTGATGACATAAATGAAATAATTAGTGAGAAAATGAAGCAAAATGAGCCAAATAAAACCAAACACCCGCTGATCGAGAGCAACAACAATACCCTTCAAGTAGTGATATCTACTTAAGAAGACTCAATATTCTTCAACAAAGATCGTTCTATTGGAGAATTATTCCGATTTAATAAAAAAAGAACTGAAGCCTAATGCATTACACATATCAGACCAGCCAGTAGACATTTTGAAAGTCAATACGATACGTTTGGAATGTAATATTTTTAGCGGATCATATGTTAATGAGGAGTCGAGTCATGCCCTGCATGAGTTTGCACTTAACGTTCCGCCGGGGTATAAATTGAGTGAGAAACCAAATAATCTCATTTATTTGCCTGTTAACACGAGAGAGATACACTCGTTGATAATACGAATTGTTGACCAGAACGGTAATTCGGTAAATTTAAGAAAAGAGAGTGTGACACTACGCTTACACTTGAGGCGACGAGAATGATTATTAATAATAAAAAAAATGCAGGCTATCTGCCACCAGTTAACACTTTGAATTCTACTACGGAGGGAAGCAGATCGTTGAAAAAAGCTCTTACGTTTGAGAACATATTATTTCTGAAATCATTGGGACTAAAACTAAGAAAATAATGAGTAGTGTATTAAATGTTGGAGATAAAGCGTATTCGGATGAGAGTATTACTAAAAAAGAATATCACAGCTATTTTCCCTATCTACAAGCTATTCTCCTATCTCCCAATCTAAAAGCAATGATGAAGTCAGAATTACAATTCAGAATCAGGACTTATATGTTTTACCTTGTGAGAGTTTTATTAATGTTGAGGGCTCGATTTGTTTGGCAGATTGTTCGAATGCTACAGATGGGAAACTTAAAAACAATTGTATGAGTTATCTCTTTGATGAGGTTCGCTATGAACTTAATGGAATTGAAATTGATCGTACTCGCTTTGTTGGTATTTCGACAACTCTAAAAAGCTACTTTTCCTTAAATAATACGGAGGCCGAATGCTAGAGAATTCTGGCTGGTTTAATGGAGAGGACCGAGAGCTTGCAAACGGATATTTTAATTTTTCTATTCCTCTGAAATGCTTACTTGGGTTTGCTGAAGACTATAACAAGGTCTTGCTAAATTGTAAACATGAATTAATATTACTCATGACTAAAAATATGGATGATGTATATATTATAGTAAACTTGAAACTGTCGAGTATAAATTAAATATTTCTAACATTACATTGAATAACACATAACTTTAAGTGATGAAAAGAAATAACAAATGTTTAGTCTAACACTTGCATTCCGCAGTTGGGATTGTTACCTGAACCCAGCATTAACACAAGGTACCCAATATGTTTGGAATGTTAAGCTTGCAGCTAACAGAGAACGCCCTCGGTTTGCGATAATTGGTTTTGTAGCGGACAATAAATTAATACAGAATCATTTGAGAAACTTAAAAGTATACCTGAACTCAGAGAACTTGCCGTATGACAATATGAATATAAATTTTAAGCGAGAACGCTTTGCTAGTTTGTATGATATGCATACAGGATTTCAATCAAGCTACTACATGAAGGAACGTGAGCCATTGCTAACGCCCATGGAGTTTAGAGATAAAGCGCCGATGGTTGTTGTGGATTTGTCGCATCAGAATGAAACAGTTAAAACGGGTCCAATCGACGTAAGAGTTTCGATCGACCTAGAAAGTGTTAGCGAGAGAAATACTTAGGTGTATTGTCTGCTTATGCATGATCGACTAGTAGAGTATTCGTCTTTGACTGGTTTAGTTCAACGTATAGTTTAAAATTTATGATTTAATATATATATAATGTATCCCTCTCTTAATTAAACATTAAAAACCAAATAAAAACAAGTAAAAACGTTGCAGTCGGACGCAACCGACTGCGGAATACTTTGATACCAGTAAAAGAACGGATGGTAAAGAGTCTGCTTGCCGGGTGGTAAACATCGCCATCTATCATGTTACCAAATTTGGTGACTTAAGCTCAAAAACTGTGGAAGATAACTTAACTTCAAAATTTAAAAGGTGGGCGGCAGAGGTAGGCGTGGCATCCAAAATTTTGAAACAAAAGTTTTTAACTGTCACCATTTATCTTCCTACCAAGTTTGGTGGCTCTAGGTCAAAAACTGTTAGAGATATAGCCGATTCCAATTTTATAAGGCGGGTGGCTTGGGTGGGCGTGGCATCCAAAATTTTGATGCAGATCTTAGGTAGATGTTGCCTTCTATCTTTCTACCCAATTTACGGGCTCTAGCTTAAAAACTGTAAGAGATATCGAAATTTCCGATTTTAAATAGTGGGGGGCAGAGGTGGGCGTGGCATCCTAATTTTTGATGCAGACCTTTTGTATATGTCACCATACATCTTCCTACAAAATTTGGTGACTCTAGCTCAAAAAATGTGAAAACTATAGGCGTTTCCAATATCAAGTAGAAGGAGGAATGGGGGCGGAATCAGGGGGCGTGGCATCCAAAATTTTGATGCATTTTTTTGGGGACGGTCAATATTTATCTTCACACAAAATTTGGTGTATCTAGCCCAAAAAATGTGAAAACTATAGGCGTCTCCAAATTCTTGGTGAGGGGGGGATGGCGGCGGAATCAGGGGGCGTGGCATCCAAGTATTGATGCATTTTTTTTGGGGAACGTCAGAACCTATCTTGACAAAAAATTTGGTGGCTCCAGCCCAAAAAATGTGAAAACTATAGGCGTTTCCAATTTCCTGGAGAAGGGGGATGGGGGCGGAATCAGGGGGCGTGGCATCCAAAATGTTGATTCATTTTTTTGGGGAACGTCAATATCTATCTTGACACAAAATTTGGTGGCTCTAGCCCAAAAAATGTGAAAACTATAGGCGTTTCCAATTTCAAGGAGCAGGCAGGATGGAGGCGGAAGGAGTGGGCGTGGCATCCAAAATTATGATGCAGTTTTTTCAGGGACGTGACTAGCTATCTGCTTGCGAAATTTGGTAATTCTATCTGTAAGAATGTGAGAAATATTTGGTTTTATCGGTTTTTAGTTATCGAATTTATCGATTTCCCAGCCTCCTAGTGGGCGTGGCAACCCACTTTATCTGTCGCGCCTACAGACAAACATAATTGCAAAGTTTCAAGTCTCTAGCTTTACGGGTGTCGACAAAAGTTGCGTTCATACAGACGGACAGACGGAGGCACACCATGACGGACATTGCACAAACGGACGGACACCATGACGGACATTGCACAAAACCAATATAATATGATACTTTCAGTATCAAAGTATGACAAATAAATACACAATCTACTCTTGAATTTGAAGGTGTTTTTTCTTACCCTGACATCAAATGCTTCCATCGCATTGCGTATCCTTGGATATGCGGTTATATGGTTATTCAGGGCACGGTCCTCGATATTTGGTGTGGCCAATTGTTTAGTGAGAAGTAACAGGAATGAACGCCGTCTGTCACTCCTTTTTCTTCGTGGGATTCGCCAAATTCCATGCAGCTGTAACCTCCCTGCCTTTACGATTTGTTTCGCGTTATATGATGTATATTATTTCCTCGCTGATGATTGAACGAAATATAGTGTAGGGGTCATGTACAGTTCCTGATGGTCCTGGTTTCCTTCTTGTGAAGTCTACCACGTTATGAACACGAGTACGAGAAGTTGGTGGTGCTTTTGTACACCATTGGGTGCCATCTTTAGCAATAACGTAGTTTTCATTTGTTTCCGGTGCATCATTTTCTTCCTCTTCATCATCGTCGTCATCAATATCTTCAGTTTCGGCATCTGACTCTTCAGCGGGTTGGTATGTGCAGTCGTCATCATCCTCACCTTCATTACCAAGTGCAGCAATATCAACTTCTTCATCCATCTCTTCATCCATAAAGTCTGCAAATCTCATATCAGCTGCACGCTTTTCATCCGCACTCATTTGCTGGTAACGCATACTACGGCGTACAACCATTTCAGCAATGTCTAAATTACTTGCATCTGCCATTTTTATATTTTTGTTTTTGAATTTGAATTTTATTGAATTTTATTCCTAGTGCTACAAGTGGGAGTACTTATAAATTAGTGCACTAGTCACATTTAAATAATCCTATAAAAATTTAAACAGAAATTATAAATATGATTAATACAATGATTATAATAATAATAATAATAATAATAATAATACTACTTATGTACTAAACATTAAAATGGAAATAAAAAATTGTATATAATTATGGGCATTACTCTCTGCAACCTCACTCACAATGTTATTGTCATCGTTATCGCCATTATTATTTTTATTTTTATTACTAATGAAGAAAAATCAACATCATTAGCTATGTTGTTGTAAATGGCTTTTTAGCCTGATTCGAAAACTTGATGTGCTTCTAATAGTCTTAATCTCAAGTGGCAACTGATTCCAAAGTCGAGCAACCCATATAAAGAAGTGCCTGTCGGAGGATGCAAGTTTAATTCTGGGACAAACAATATTGCAGGTCCTTAAAGATACCGCAAAGCGTAATTTGTCATATAAGTAATCAGGCGTTTTTGTAATTATGATCTGATGGAGCAAAGTTAAAGTTTTATATCTAGTCCAGTTTTTAAAGTCTAAGTCAAAAATACGATTTGTAAAACATGTAACATGGTCATATCGTTTGAGTCCAAAAACATAACGTGCTATACTATTTAAAGCTACTTTTATCTTCTGCTGACTAGCAATATCACAGTTGGCAAAGATTTCAATACCATAAAACAAAACTGGTGTAACTAAAGCTTTCGCGATAGTCATTCTTGTATTAATCGGCAGCCAGGGCTGTGTTAGCACAAGCTGCCGGAGAACACCATATGTCTTACCCACAGCCTTATTGACCTGGTCTGTCCATGTTAGTGTATTGTTAAATGTTATTCCTAGACTATCAGCCTTCTCCACATACGCAATATCTACATTATCAACACAGAGTTTACTTAAATTGTTAACATTTAGTTTTTTCTTATACATTATGATACATTTACACTTTGACGGGTTCAAACGAAGGCCATTGCTACTTGCCCATTTACATACACGTAACAGATCATTATTACATAGCATGATACATTGGTTAATCTGACTAACAGGACGACTTACATATAATTGGACATCATCAGCGTACATATGGGCTTCACACATGGACAGAACACTTGGGAGATCATTAACATAAATTGTAAAAAGTAGAGGACCTAGAATTGATCCCTGTGGAACACCACGTGTTGTTACCACAATGTCGGAGGTAGAATCCTGAACAACTACAGCCTGTTTTCTATTTCTTAAATATGAGTCCATTAACTTAACTGCAGTTGTGGAGAAGTTATAAAGTCTGCTTAACTTCGTTGTCAAAATTTCGTGGTTAACCGTGTCAAAAGCCCTACTAAAGTCAAGAAGTGTTAATAGAGTAACTTCACTATTGTCCATATGACTTCTTATGTCCTCAACAATTTTTAAAATTGCGGTTGTACAACTTTTCTTTTTCCTAAACCCAGATTGTTTGTTGCTAATTAAGTTGTTGGTGTCCATAAAAGTTGAAATTTGGTTTGCCAATAATTTTTCAAAAACTTTGGACAAGAATGGCAATATAGCTATCGGTCTAAACTCATCCTTGCCTTTTGGGATGGGCGTAAGCTTAGCGATCTCAGGAAATGTGGACGTGGTTATTGCATAATTTAGAATGTGCGTTATATGACCTAAAACTAGTGGAAGTATTATTTTTACAAACTTTGGGTTAGTATCATCTAATCCACACGCATTTGACTTAATTTTAAAGATTGACTCAAGTACATCACATTGACTAACACTAACAAAGTTAAAACAGCTAGTACAATTATTTAACGACACTGAGTTTATGTACGGATTACATGTTGCTGGACGAACATTGACATTTACAAAACTACCATTAAGAACATTTACATCCAAGTCGTCATTCATCACAGATTTTGCCTTTCCAATTCCAACGTTCTTCAACTCCTTCCATAATTTTTGCGTGGAATTTATATTGTCAAACTTTAAACCATAATGTCTACGCTTAGCACTACTGATCAAGTCATTTACATTACGCCTAGCAGTCTTAAAAAGTTGGAATATTTGGTCAGTCTTATAACGTTTCCACCTCTCGTAAAGCTTGTCCCGGTGTTTTATTGCACTTGTTATATCACTGCTAAACCATGGATTTAGCTTCGGCTTAATAACTAAGGTCCTAAGCGGTACATGCTTATTGTACAAATATTCAATATTAGTTTGTAACAATCCTAACTGGGTGTCAACCGACGGAAGGAAGTATAGACTATTCCAATCACAATTATTACAGTCACTGAACAACATACTTTTATCTAAGTTTTTAAAGTCTCTGTATTGAATATTCTGATTATTAGAGTCAAGTTGAGTGTCATAAGAAAGAAAAATTAGGTCATGTTTGGAAATTCAGGTACTGATATTTGGTCATACAACATTACTCTGTTTGTTTTGTTTACAAAGATTACATCAAGTAAAGTATTTGTGGTTTGAGAGAAATGGGTCGGTGTTGATTCATTTACAAGTTCAAGACCCAGTGCATTAAATTCTGCTGATAAGTCTTGGTTCTGAAGCATATTATGAAGCGTCTTAATATTTTTATTAAGACTAATTAATTCTAAAAACAAATATTCAATTGGGCTGTCAAGGGGATGACTTAGAACAACTTTACACTTAATTCTCTTTACTACATACACTGCTACACCACCTGCGTGACTTACACGATCAGAACGGAAAACATTAAAGCCATCACAAATAATAGACAAGTCACTTAATTCTGGGGCAAACCATGTTTCAGAGACACAGACTACATCAACATTAGAATTCACAAAAATAAAACGAAACTCATCCATCTTCTTAAACAGACTCTGAGCATTAATATGGCAAATGTTTAAACCGCTGTTTTGCTTACAAAGAACTCTAACCATGGCATGTGTGCTCGACTTGGATGTTATTAAAGATGCGGACATCTAAAAAGCTTGATTTTAAAACCTAACAGAAGCACATCAAAAAGTTGTATATTACCTAACGCTAAAAATGAGATAATAATAATAATAACGACAACAACAAAAATCAGCTGCACATCAGACGCATTCAAATATGAGAGATGAGAGCCCTCTTTTAAAAGATTCAAAATTTTAAAACGAGAGAAATTACTTAAAATAGGAAAGAAAGAGAAATTACTTAAAACATGAATTAACATACGATTTGACAATATTAAAGCGCATAACTTAAGAGCGAAAAAGCTCCGCCTGATTGGTCGGTGGTGTAGACGTGGCGACTGCAGATGAGCTTTGTAAGGGAACGAGCTTTTGCGGGTTGTCTAATCTGACTACATCTCCCTTCTCGCTCTGTCTGACGTGGACGATGCCCTGGCGACAGAACACAGCTGTCAGCAGCTTTTGCCTCTTCATTTGCATTGCTTTTTTGAAGATCTCATAGTTCTCTTTGCTTAATTGCTCATTAAGGTAAATTGGTACATTGCCATGTGCTTCAAAGCCCAGCATGTGCAAGTTTAGTTGCGTGTTGTTGTTTTGCCGGTATTCTGCTGCCGCTCGCATTATTTTTACTTTGTCGTGCGTGTTATCAAATTTTACAATAATTTCCGGGTCGACTACCGAATTTGTTCTGCCAGATCGCCTGATTCTAAAGATCTCATTAAGTCTCGGTGCCGGGGTGACCCCAAGGGAGAATGCTAATGCGTTGAAAATTGACCGCAGCTGCTCACCCTCTACGAGGGGCACACCATGTAGCCGTACATCTTTGGCGATGGATGCATTTCCTTGCGCATTGAGCTTGGCTTCAAGCGCCGCAACTTGCACGTGTAGTGCTCGAGTACCCTCCGCAGCTTGCTTCAGATTTTGCACCCGCTGCATAATGCTGTGAAGCTCACCGCTCATGCCATCCAGCTTTTCATTTAGTATGCAGAGCAGGTGTTCCTCCGACTCCCTCATCCTGCTTGATATTAATTCAGCCTGTTCATCAAAGCGTTGGTTAATCAGCTGGATGAGCGAGTTGTAGTCGGTCCCCTTTCCAGCCTTAAGATCACCAGTGCAGTTTTCGCACAAACGTTTTGGAACAGGTACCATTATTGTGCAAATAAAAACAAAGCAGTAGGGAAAAGTGTTGTCGTGCTGCGAGCAGAGTAGTTTTCGTATGCTTTGTGGAGAGCAAGAATAGCTCTCAGCTTCCCAGATGTGTTGTTGTTTATTGTGTGCGTGCGGTTTTTTGCAAATAGTGATCGTTTATTTATTAAATAGAGTAGAAGTTTTAAACGATTGCAGTGTCCGTAAGTTTGTTTTCAATTTATTGATTTATAACAAAATAATGCCGGTGTATTGCTTTAAAAAATATTTTTATCGCGGAGCTTGAAAAAAAGACGTACTGTCGCGTCACAAGTGTGTACACATTGTAACCCCTATTATTTTATTTGTAATACAATTTCACACACGATTTTACTGTTCACTGTCTAAACTTTGACTGATTTGGTTTACATAACTACAACTTCTTATATACTCTTTCGTACGTATACCTGAAAGCATGGACATTAGGGATGATGTAAATTGAAACAACTGGTTTGGTACGTATACCTGAACGCATGGACAATTAGGGATAAAGTAAATTCAAAGAACTGGTTTATTGCTTTCAATGAAAGGCACAATAAAAATAAAACAAAAAGTAGCCAGAAGTGAAAGAACAAATTAGTTATGTGTTCACATGTCCGCGTACTATTTTCAATAAAACCTCAATAACTCCTAAACTAATGGTCGGATCGCCTTGATTTTTTTTTAAACGATGCGCAACAAAATTCTTTTGGAGGGGTTGTAATGGCCGGAATAGGAGTAATTTCAGTTTGAAAATGCAAAAAGGTCCCTAGGGACATTCTCACTCAATGAAGGGTTAATAAATTAAGATAAGTATTAAAATATCAAATAACGCTAATTTTAGAGTTAGTTAAAGCTTTAAATTAAGTCATATTTATTATGTTTATTTAATTAAAAACGCCCTTACTTATTGTCAAAACACAAGTAAACATATATTATGAATGTCATATTTTAGTATCTCATGTTTATTTATTCAATTACGCAAAGTTACTATGAACTGTAAGCTACCCTCCCATCTCAGGCAGCAGCAACTAGATTGAAGCAAATCTCTGAAATTGCTAAACTCAAGTTCTGTAACAACAACAAGAGAAATGAAGGAAGGCAACGTTTAATTATGTCTTACGCATCGCACCATTTGCAATCAAAACAAAAGCCCAAAAACAATAATGGCCGACTTATGTTTATTATCGAGCCTTATCCATTTATCCAGCACCAGCTGATGGTAAACAAACCGCCAGTGTAGATAAGCAAGCAGATCTTTCGTTAAGTGTTGCTTCCCCTCAACCGAGCTGGTTTGGACGGTATAACTTTTTGTGTTAAAGTTACCGGCGCTTATAACATATCTATGTAAGGTTTATTTGTCTATAAGGGACACCTATACAATTAATATTATTAAATGATAATTTTTTACTTATTTTTAAAATTCATCTTAATCATTAAGATGCGTAGTCCATAGTTATTCATAATAATTTATATATTTTAATATAATAATAATATAATTATATATTATACTAGTTAGTGCCCTGCTTGCTTCGCTGCTCCGATAGTTTATATAAATTTTAGCAATAGTAGATAGATATGAAATAAATAAATTAGAAAATATTTATTTTTTAGCGACGTTTCTAATTGTTGAAATTATTAATACAGGCTCGACGTCATGAATCAAAGGTCGCATATGAAACTATAGTCGCGGACAGGAGTTGAACCTGGGACCTCTCGTTAACGAGGCGGAAGTCTTAGCCACTGGGCTATTCCCTGACAACATCCATCCCTGGCTAATCAGAGTTTTACATCAACGACTGCATTTGAAATTCTAACCATTTTTTATCATATTTATTTATTTAATTGTTGAATGATTCTTAATGCTACAGTATTGCTACTATAAATTAAAGCATTAATCACAGATATTAAAATGTAAAATGTAAGAGTATTAATCTAAATTATATATTTTAAACAATTATTTATAAAATGGAATCAAATGAAAAAGAATTACATATTGAAAATTATGCGTTAGTTGGACTGTTATGTAGTTTCAGGCGTTAAAATTAAGTTTTATAATATGATTCTAAATTAATTTTAAAACGGTGTGCACTGCGTATAGATTTAATGTAGGGAGGAAGATTGTTCCACAGTCGAACAGCAAAGATAAAGAACTGCCTATCAGAAGAGGCTAGTTTGGTTCTCAAGCAAACGAGGTTGTTCACACGTTGGGACGATGTTAACTTTATGTTGCCATACAAATACTCAGGTTCTTGTGTATATATAATTTGGTGTAGGAAGCGAAGAATTCTAAAGTTAATTAAAGACGTTAGATCTAGATCCAACAGTCTATTAGCGTAACCCGTTACGTGGTCTGCCTTTTGAGGCCAAACACGTAACGGGCTACATTATTATACGCTACCCTCAACTTCCTTTGGCTTGCAGCGTCGCATTTGCCAAAAATTTCAATGCCATGCAAAAGTTTTGGCAATATTAAAGATTTCGCGATTAATATTCTTATGTTAAGGGGTAGAAATTTCTGGGTGAGCCAAAGTTGCCTTAAAAACGCCACACGTTTTTCCCACAGCTTTATTCACCTGACTATCCCATGATAAGGTCCTGTTCAGGGTGATTCCTAAGCTTTCAGCTTTATCTACGTAGTGAATTACTGTCGAATCTATTTGCAGCTTGGGAATGTTGTCAGTAATCAGGTGCTTTTTGTAAATTAAGATACATTTGGATTTAGACGGGTTAATACACAAACCATTAACATTGACCCGTTGACTAACACGCAACAAGTCTTCATTACATAACTGGACACATTCGTTAATTTTACTAAGCGGACGACTTACATACAATTGGACATCATCAACATACAAATGGATGTTGCATTTAGACAAAACACTTGGTAAATCATTGATATACATACTAAAAAGCAGTGGACCTAAAATTGATCCTTGCGGGACCCCACGAGGGACAACAAGGAAGTCGGACGTTTTAGAAGGAATAACAACGGCTTGTCTACGATTACTTAAGTAAGAGGATATGAGTTTAGTAGCAGTTTGGCTAAAATTATACATGGTATTGAGCTTTGTCAGTAGAATATTGTGGTTAACCGTGTCAAATGCTTTACTAAAATCAAGAAGCGTCAATAGTGAGACCTCACTGTTATCCATCTTTGATCTTATATCCTCGACCACTTTGATTATCGCCGTAGTACAACTTCGGCCAGTCCTAAAACCTGATTGTTTATCATTTAATAGTCGATTTATTGAGAGGAACTTGTTAATTTAAGAGGCCAAAAGGTGCTCGAATATTTTAGATAGATATGGCAAAATCGAGATTGGCCTAAACTCATGAGTAAATTTTGGGATTGGCATTACCTTTGCAATTTTCCACTGGTCGGGAAACGTAGACGTTGTGAGGGCTGTATTGAATATATGAGTTACATAGCCAATAATTAGCGGCAGAAGAATTTTCAGAAACTTTGGATTTAAACCATCTATGCCAGTTGCGTTGGACTTCATTTTACTTATAGACAGATACACATCACATTGATTTACACAAATAAAATCAAAACTATTACAACAATTATTAAGTGGTTGCGAACACAAATAAGGATTGCACACAGACACTGGAACATTAAGGTTAACAAATTTGTTGTTGAGATCATTAACATCAACATCTTCACTAACTGCACCACGTACTTTGCCTATGCCCATGTTATTAATTTCTTTCCATGTTTGACTGTCGAATATTGCATTTTTAAACCTATCGCTAAAATATTCGCGTTTGGCTCTTTGGATCAGGAAGTTAACATGCCGTCTGGTAGTTATGAATTGCTTATGAAGTGCCTCGGTCCTATATCTTTTCCATCTCCGATAGGCCGCGTCTCTAACATTTATTGCACACTTTATATCGTTATTAAACCAGGATTTTGTAGAAGGCCTGACCACTTTGCTTTTAATTGGCACGTATTTATTGTACATATACTCCATATAGTATTGTATAAGATTTATTTGGGAGTCAACTGTAGGGAGAGAATATATGAGGTCTAGTTCAGCTGTACAGCTATCTGCATGTAATCCAGCTAGGTCTATGTTAATAAAGTCACGGTATGTTATTTTAAGATTGCAATAGTTGGGTAGAATGTCATAGGTCAGAAATATAAGATCATGTTTGGAGAAGGCCGGGATGGGAATCTGGTCGTAAAGTGGTGTGCATTCTTTTTTGTTTACAAATATAAGGTCAAGTAAAGTACTTAAATTCTTTGTGAAGTGCGTCGGTAATGTAGAGTTCACTGGCTCTAAACCAAGAGACTCCATGTCGTCCAGAAGGTGTTGTTCAGTAAGTATGTTGCTATTAAAGTCTCCTGTCAGTATAATGTCAGTGTACCACATTGTTAGATTTGCGATTACATCTATTATAGGAGAGTAGTCTATATTTTGTGAGGTCTGTATAGGCAGCCAATGAGCATATTTGTATTACCATTGAGCCTAAGAATTTCTATAAATATATATTCTATAGGGCTTTCATTAGGCTGCTTTAATATTACCCTACAGTTCAGTCTTTTGGTTACATATATTGCCACACCCCCAGCATAACGGACACGGTCAGAACGAAACACATTATACCCTGCACACTCAATCAACGAACTACAAAGATCTTGGTTAAACCATGTTTCGGACACACAAACAACATCAATATTTGAATTTACAAACAGAAAACGAAACTCCTCAATCTTGTTCGTTAGACTCTGCGCATTTATATGACAGACCGTCAAACCAGCTTTTCGCTTGCTTAGAACCCTAACCATCGCATGGCTATTCGACTTGGAAATATTAAAATCAAGGGACATCAATTATCACAGAAAATTTTACATATCGATACACACCAATTAAAATTAACATACGTAGATAGTACGAATTAACGTTCAACGCATTCAAAACAGTCCACTTACTTGTAACATAAGATAAACAGAGTAACTTAAAAGAGAATTTAACATAACATATAAACAGAGTAACTTATAAAGAGAAATACAGTAAAAGCTGAAGTTAAGAACGAAAAAGATCATTTGCATCGGTAGCCACTGCAAGAGAGCTTTCAGCTTGCATACTAAGAAGCTTTTGCATATTATCTATGCAAACGACTTCATCTGTCCCGCTCCACTTGGCGTGAACCAACGCACGACGGCAAAAAACTGCTGATTAAAGCTTTTTTCTCTTCATCTGCATTGCTTCTTTAAAGATTTGATAGTTCTCTCTGCTAAGCTGCTCGTTGAGATAAATTGGGACATTCGCACGTGTTTCAAAGCCCAACATATGCAGAGACAGTTGAGCTTTGTTAGTCCGGCGGTAATCAGCTGCTGCTCGCTGAAAGTTTATCTTGTCGCGTAAATTGTCGAAACTATATATAATAACCGGGTCAACAACGGTGTTAGAGCCTGGTCGCTGTTTAATCCTGTGAATCTCCTTGAGTCTGGGCGCAGGAGTGACTCCCAGTGCAAACGCGAGTGCATTAAACATTGTGCGTAGCTGCTCCCCCTCGACAAACGGCACTCCATGTAGTCGCATGTCATTAGCTGCACTGGCGTTTGCTTGTTGGGCTATTTTGGCCTCCAAGGTCGCCACACGAGCCTGGAGTGCAGCTGTCTCAGGAGTAGACTGCTCCAATTTACAGACGCGCTGCACAAGGTTTTGGAGCTCGTTTCCGAGACCATCCAGCCTCTCATGCAACACGGCCAACAAGTTTTCCTCCGATTCCTTCATTTTATCTGCGATCAGTGCAGCTTGCTCATCAAACTTCTGATGGATAAGCTGGGTAAGCGCAGCCAGATCACTCCCTTTGCCTGCCTTAAGTTCTCCAGCAGAGTTTTCTCGCAAGCGCTTCGGTATCGGTACCATATTATGGTGTGCAGTGTACTTGAGTGAGATTTCGCTTGACCGTCTGTTATTGAGTGTTTTTATTTTGCGCGTTGTTACTCGTTTGTGTAAGTAGGGATAGGAGAAGAAGTTACAGTTCGGTGTTGTTGTTGCTCAAAATTTCTTCTTTCGCGTTTACTTTATTATTACTGGCGTTTGGTGATTTTCAAAAGTCAATTTATAATTATTGTGTGCCAGTTTAATTATTGTAATTACTTATTACTGTTCTGACAATAATCACAAAATTTTGCACTTCTTTTGTACGAACTCAAACGCAGTTTTATTCAGTTTATTTAATTAAATCGCGGACCGTGAAAATTGCGCGTCTTTCCTCGGTTCCTTGTGGCAAACACAATCTAAAGCTTTCATTTTTATCATGATTGTGAGAATGTTCGGCAACATTCGAAATAGCGCTATCTGGCCAGCCTACTACATTTCATTTCACAATTTTCAAATTGTTTCGAATCACCCCTTTGATTCATGACGTCGAGCCTGTAATAATCATTGCTAAATTAGAAAATATTTAACAACATATTATAGCAAAGTATTTAGTATTCTCTTTTCCTGATTAACCTGAAATCTTTTTGAGTATCAAGATATTTTTCAACTGAATGTTTTCGTGCCTTTTTTTTTTGTCGGTGAACCGACTACGTCTTTTAACGGGATTTTTAACATTTTCAATTTTAAATTCACTTGACGTATCAGAATATTTAGTTAGTACTTCCTTTAAATGAATTTAAACATCAAAATGTCCATTCATTAATGGACCGGTAAAACGCAATCTTTTTAAAGGATGCATAATGTTTCCAAATGCTTGTAATAAATTTCCATTTTGAAGAACTTGAAAATTTACAGCATAAATAAATTGCGCACTCATATTGTTCAGAAGAGCTATAGCACTCTCCATTTAAGTTTAAGTTGAAGCAAGCAAAAGTTTCCCTGTTGGTTACAACATGGGCTACAATATGTTGGCGTATGGTGCCATGGAAGCCTTGCCTACCAAAAGGTAGGAAATACATCTAAAAAGGCATCACCATCCATCACCAATTATGGCAATAACTGAATGCGGCACCAAAACTCCACTAATATCTAAAGTTTCAATAGACATATTTTAATTTGGCAGTGAGTCAATTGACTTCACTGTAAAACGATTGTTACAACGCTGTAGTGAATTCAATAAAATTGAATATACCAACTTATATTATTTTAATAGAATATTCAGACTGCTTAGTTTTATTTAATTTTTAAATGCACTTAAGCAGTGTCTATATAACTATTATATAATAGCCAAAATGGTAGACAGCAATATATAATGTTGCTTCAATTATTAAGTTTAAAATCGACTTATTTTTCTTGTGTTTCAAAAACAACAAAAGAAATTATAATACGTTGATCGTTATTTCAATATTTAAATAATAGGAGTTAAATATTTTCTATAACTTATCATTAAATACGTATTTTAAATGAATGTTGTAACGGACAAGCTGCTTTTAACTAAGCTTCGGGGCTCAAATCTCGACACCAAACAGTTCAAGATCGTACCTATCTTTCTTGGGCAACCAGTCAGGCTAGGACTCGCGACATCGGCTAGCAAACAATCGGGAGGGGGGTTCTTTGATTAATTCGCGCAACAAAACTTGCCATCAATACAGAAAAATAAACATAAACACAATGAGTCCTGTGCTCTTATATGTCGGAAACTATTAATTTAGAGAAAATTTACATAACGGATTTAATAAAGTTACGTTATGGGTTCATTATTGCACCTTGATGAAGCTACTAGATGTTGCTGTAGCTTTGGCCCTTTACCCACCCTGCCTATGATTCTCCTTACCAAAAATATTATAGGAAAATCCCTAAGTTGATTACGACAACCTATACACCAGTTACATTACATCCAAGGAAAAATATTTATTTAGTAATTCATCATCTTAACCAATTTTATTCACAATAAAAATAAAGAAACTAAAATTATAAATGTAGCCATAGTTTTCGTAATTCTACTCCAAAGAAATAACATTTAAAATAGATTTCATTAATTATATTTACAAAAAAAAAAAATTTACCCTAAGAGGTATGTTAGCATAGCATTTGATTGCAAGAAATATTTGTTCTACTAAGTTCTTACTTATGTAGTCATATTTTCTGTTTGGCATAACTATATTTAATAATCCTAATAAAAACTATTGCTGCTTAATATTCAGATTCGCAGACTTCTGAATTTCTTATTTACAAAAAAATATAAAAGATAAAAAAGATTTAATGTTTTCGGACATAGCTCTTTGGCTCGACTACTCACGAAAATTATATTTATTTAATTTTTTTATTTTGTTTAAAAAAAAAATGCAAGCTTAAAACCAAAAGGTTTGCTATTATTATTTATTTAACCAAAAGCTCTTGTTTAATTAAGATGAGTGCATTTATAAAGACCAAAAATGTACATCACTTTTCAGTCCGCGCATAAGAATAAACACAACAAATTCAGCGTTAATAAGCGATAAAGAAGATGTAAAATTGGTTAACAAGCAAAGCGAATCAATGCATAAGCAAAACGAACATCACAGCATAAGCATACATATATATTTACACATGATAAGAACGTGCATGTATGTATGTAGTACATAAGTATGTAATAGATAAAGAACACATTACTTTACACTGTTTGTTGTCATTTCTTAATAGCACATTTTTTTGCGTCTGTTAACTTTTTTTGTTTTGCTGCAATGCGTTGTTTCACTTTGTTACCAACATCAAAAACTATACACTTAGGTAGACTTGACATCGCTCTCCCTCTCTTTTTACTCGCTGGAATTATCTGCGGGGTCGGTTAGCTACTTATAACGATTAGCAGCTGTGTAGCTGTGTAGCAGCGTGGCTGTGTATACAGCAGCATGGCTGTATGTGGCTGTGTATGCGGTCGAAGCGCGAAGCAATACGCCGATAACAACGAAGAATAACGCTGTGCGTTTGCGAACTGGCAATTGCTGAGCGCCACGCTAGCTTTGCCTGTATAATATGGTCTTTGTATATGTATATGTAATACATTTGTTTCATTTTTGACTTTGCTAGCTTCGCAGAGATTTTCGTAATTTTGTTCTTCCTCTATGCTCTTGTATATGCAAGTGTCTATGGTATGTATTGACATACAAAAAGAAATATGCCGATTAACGAAATGAATAACGCTGTGCGTTTGCGTGTGGTAATTGCTGCGCGAGTTAGCCTTCCAGGAAGAGTGGAGACGAACAATCCGTGTATCCTGCTGATGATGATGATGAGTCGTGGCCTGGTGCGATTTGTAGCTTGATGGAAACCTTTGTATTTTTGTGATTTGGAATTGAATAAAAAGACGTCTGCTCGGTTTGCTGCTCCGTAATCGAATGTTTTATTGAGAATTTGTTTTGTATGACTTAGCCTAAGAACAAAGTGGAGTATGAAATGTGAACCGGCACTTCAGCGGCAAATATGCTGAGTCGGTTTTGTCGCCGGATGTTTTGACATGTGTAGGCGGCGAGTTGGTTGCCGCTGTGTTGCAACTTTGTAGTCGCTGAAATGCAACTATGTGGTTGCTGGGGTGGTCGTTGACCACTTGAAACTGTGTCACTCGTGTGTGGCATTTAGTATATGGATATTTAGTACATGGGCCGATGAGTGACGACACTTGCGCATCACATGTTGATGCGAGGGGGTTTGTGGGGAGGGGAAGTATAGGATACCGATGGGTCGGTAACTCCTCGCCCCCTAGTTTGAAGTGAGGGCCACAAGGATTGAATTGGTGGTAACAAGATCGGGAGGATCTGCTCGGGGTATGTATGGTTGACGTTATTGCTGCGTCGGTATATCCAGGTGAGTATGGCTGTCACTATTAGTGATAAGCAAAGGATGTACAGGATCGTTGTGTGCTGAGTTGTCTCCTGGTCCACAACCAGTAGTTTGTTTGATGTTTGTAAAGTTTCCAGCTGTAGTCTCCTTAGGGTGAGAACCTCTATGGTTCTGTTTTTAATAAGGTGTGTAACCGGAGGTAGGAAGAAGTCAAAGTGCTCTTGTAGTATATCCAAAGTGTTGTCGTAGTTCGAGCCATTTATTGTGACTGTGCAGTTTGTGTATTTTATAACGGCCGATCCATTAATTTCGTAATTGTTTTCATCTGTTGTTTGGATTTTTAGGCTTCTGGCGTTGAAGACGAAGATCTATCCTTTTTCCGGTTCGAATACGTCAGTTGTTAATCCAGTTTCTTTGATGTCACAGGAGCTGGTTTTGTTTAATAGTACGTTGCTCAGGCAATTGCTATTACTTAAGTTATACAGTTTTGTTCGTTCACAAAAGAATTGATTATTTACTAATGGACATTTGTCCTCGGTGTACAATGTTTCTGTATTAATGTTATTAACTATTAAATATTTTGGTGTAACAATAAACTGTGTTAAATTGATTGGTAACGGAATTAAGCGTGTTAATTTATAACTAAATTTCCTAAATATAGGAATTTCTATGTTAAATACAATACATTGTTTATGATTTTTTGTTTCTAATTTAATTAGGTTGTAAATTTGGTCTTCAGAGTTTATATAAAAGTTTTGGTTGTGGAATATGTTTTTAATTTTTTCTAATTCGATTGTGTTTAAAATGAGTTTGGGTATTACGTTAATTTTTGCCAGAAGTGTACATTCTATTATGTCATTCAGGTGGTTGATCAATAACTCAATATTGTAATTGAGCCTATTGATATATTGTAACTTTTTTAATTGTTCCTCGTTTTCGTTCATCTGTTTGTAGATGCTATTTTCATATTTTGTGAAGAACTGGTTTATTACAGTTTGTTCATTGTTAATATGCTTGTTATATCTTATTAGGATTTCGTTATTGAAAATTTCTTGTACTTGGAAGTTCTTAGCAACTATGTTTGAACTATTTTTTAATTTTTGTAATTCGTTGTCAACATTTGTTGCGTCGTTAGCGTCCATGTTTCCCGTGACGATTTTTACTAAGCTGCCTAGCCCGTTGACCAGGCCTCTCTTATGTCTTTCTAACGGCAGGAGTGCGTGGAGTTTGATTTTTGCTTGTTCTAGTTTTGCGTTGAGTACGAAAAAGGAATCGTTTAGGTTTTCGTCATTTTAAAGGGTTGTTATGGTATTGTAAAGATTTTCGATACAATCGATATGTTCATTGAGGTTTATTACGTGGCTGATTTTCTTATAATTTTCTATTATAATGGTTTCTCCTAAGTTTATTTTAGCAATGGGGTGGGAGTCTGTAAATTTGTGGATATAAGTTGATTGTAGTGCCTCGTGGGCAAACTTGGAATAATAGGTAAGAAGGGTTGGGTCAGTTTGGTTTTAAAGTTTGTTTTAGTATCTTTGTGACGCTATCGAGGTCAAAGGATGGTTTTGTACATTCTCTTCTGAGTTTGTGTTTAAATGGAGCAGTTGTTTTGTAGTCTGTATTATTGTCTACTGTTAATGCAAGTTGTATGCTCAAATCGTTAAGGGGTTTGTCGGATTGGTGGCATATGTTTGTATTATTGTCTTGTTCAGGCGATATTTCATTGTGATTTAGATTTGGGTCTGCTCGGCTTAGAGCATCTGCTACTACGTTTTCAGAACCTTTTTTATGAATAATTTCGAAGTCATATTCGAGGAGTTGTAATCTCCAACGGATTATTTTTGAATTTGGTTTTTTGAAGTTCATTAACCAAATTAGAGGTTTGTGGTCTGTTATGATAGTGAATTTTACCCCGAACAGGTAGGGTCTGAAGTGTTTAACTGCCCATATTATGGCTAACATTTCTTTTTCGATGGTTGAATAGTTTACTTCAGTGTCGGATAAAGTTCTGCTAGCGAAGCAAACAGGGCTATCGTTGTTTAGAATTCCTTGTGATAGAACTGCTCCTATTGCGAAGTTACTTGTGTCTGTAGTTGGTAAGAAGGGTTTTTCAAAGTTTGGGTGTTGTAGTATAGGGTCGTTTGAAAGAAGGGTTTTTCAAAATTCGAACGCATCTAAGAATTCTTTGTCGATAACAACTTGTTTTTTTCCTTTTAACTGTCTAGTCATTGGTTTTGCTATTCGTGCGAAGTCTCGTATAAATTTGTTACCTAGAAGACCAAGAAAGGCTTTAATAGTTTTCTTGGTTTTTGGACATGGTACATTTTTTATTGCCTCTATTTTATTGGGATTGGGTTTTGTTCCGTCTTGTGTGACCAGATGGCCCAGGAATCCTATCTCTTTCCTCAACAATTCTGATTTTGTAGGTTGTATTTTCAGATTGGCTGACCTTAGTCTATTAAATATAGTTTTCAGGTCGTTTCTATGTTCTTTTAAGGAGGGTGAAAAAATGATAATGTCGTCAAGGTAGACTAAACAGATGGTGCCGTTTAGATCTCCAAGAACACTGTCCACTGTCTCTTTGGAAGGTGGCTGGTGCATTTTTAAGCCGAAAGGCATTCGGATGAATTCATAATACCCACCTTCGACTGTGAACGCTGTTTTTGGGATGTCTTCTTTACTCATTTCTATTTGATGAAAACCGTTAGCTAAGTCAATTGTTGAAAAATATTTCGCTTTCCCGATTTGGTCTAAGATATCATTTATGTTAGGGATAGTGTATCTGTCTGATATAGTTTTATCGTTAAGTTTCCTATAGTCAATCACAAGGCGCCATTTTTGAGTGTTCGATGCGTCTATTTTCTTTGGGACTACCCAGACTGGGGCGCTCCAGGGGGAGCGGCTTGATTTATTAATTTTCTGGTTCAACATAGATTCAATTTGTTTTCTGACTTCCTGTTTGTGTATGAAAGGGTATCTATAAGATTTTACATGTATGGGAGCGTTGTCTGTAATAGGAATTGTGTGTTTTACTTTATTAGTAAAGGTAAGAGGGTCGCTTTCTTGGTAAAACAGGTCTGAAAATTCTTTGCATAATGATGTTAATGCTAATTTTTCTTCCGGATTAAGATTTTTTTTTTTTTTTTTTTTTTTATTGGACGTGGATGTACTAACGGACAGTACATTCAAGTGGCCCAACGATACCAAGCACCGGCTTGTTAACGCGCGGACCCAAGCAAAGAGCAACCAACCTCCCGCCCAACCGACCGAGGGGCACACCGCATATCGTACGGTTACGAAGATCGCGAACATGTAGACAAATGACATAAGACTAGCTTTTTAAAAGAACCAATAGAAGTGGCACTACTTATTAAATGGGATAAATCGTTATAGTTTGAACACAAAATACGGAAAGGATTATGACTAGCATAATTACAGTAACATGCTTGAAGAGCGATGGGTAGAAAATTTCTTGTCCTCCTGATCGGAACTGCAAAACTAATTTGGCTGATTAATTCAGAGGAATCAATTTCACCAACTATTAGTTTGTGAAAAAAGACTACACCTAGCATTGTTCTGCGATCAGAAAGAGAAGGATGATTTATTAGTAAAAGTCTACTGTGGTAGGAAGGTATGTTCTGCTCGAATTTTTGGTAATTCACTTGTAATAACATTGTCGTTAGAGGTAGTTATGATATTGGTAAGTTCGATGTGATCGTCCTTATTGTATGGAGTGGTACGTAAGGGTTGTTCCAGGTATAGTAATTTGTCGGAGTCGGAGTAGTTTGTGATTTCTACAATAGCGGTGTTATTTTCAGCCTTATACAATCCGCCAGATATCGTCAAGCTATCGTTTATATTTGTAGTGCAGCAATAAAATTCTCCTTGTTCTATTTGCACTGTTAATGGTAGGACGACTTTGCTAAATGCGTCGATGTTGAACAATTTAAAAGTATGGTTTTTATATAATAACAATGGTAGTGTGGAGTTTTGTGTTATGAGTTGTAAGTTTACTAGATAAATTTTTGCTTTAAAGTTGGATAAGAAGTCTATTCCTAGGAGACTGTTTTTTATTTTGTTTAAAAAAAAAATGCAAGCTTAAAACCAAAAGGTTTGCTATTATTATTTATTTAACCAAAAGCTCTTGTTTAATTAAGATGAGTGCATTTATAAAGACCAAAAATGTACATCACTTTTCAGTCCGCGCATAAGAATAAACACAACAAATTCAGCGTTAATAAGCGATAAAAGAAGATGTAAAATTGGTTAACAAGCAAAGCGAATCAATGCATAAGCAAAACGAACATCACAGCATAAGCATACATATATATTTACACATGATAAGAACGTGCATGTATGTATGTAGTACATAAGTATGTAATAGATAAAGAACACATTACTTTACACTGTTTGTTGTCATTTCTTAATAGCACATTTTTTTGCGTCTGTTAACTTTTTTTGTTTTGCTGCAATGCGTTGTTTCACTTTGTTACCAACATCAAAAACTATACACTTAGGTAGACTTGACATCGCTCTCCCTCTCTTTTTACTCGCTGGAATTATCTGGAATTATCTTATAACGATTAGCAGCTGTGTAGCTGTGTAGCAGCGTGGCTGTGTATACAGCAGCATGGCTGTATGTGGCTGTGTATGCGGTCGAAGCGCGAAGCAATACGCCGATAACAACGAAGAATAACGCTGTGCGTTTGCGTACTGGCAATTGCTGAGCGCCACGCTAGCTTTGCCTGTATAATATGGTCTTTGTATATGTATATGTAATACATTTGTTTCATTTTTGACTTTGCTAGCTTCGCAGAGATTTTCGTAATTTTGTTCTTCCTCTATGCTCTTGTATATGCAAGTGTCTATGGTATGTATTGACATACAAAAAGAAATATGCCGATTAACGAAATGAATAACGCTGTGCGTTTGCGTGTGGTAATTGCTGCGCGAGTTAGCCTTCCAGGAAGAGTGGAGACGAACAATCCGTGTATCCTGCTGATGATGATGATGAGTCGTGGCCTGGTGCGATTTGTAGCTTGATGGAAACCTTTGTATTTTTGTGATTTGGAATTGAATAAAAAGACGTCTGCTCGGTTTGCTGCTCCGTAATCGAATGTTTTATTGAGAATTTGTTTTGTATGACTTAGCCTAAGAACAAAGTGGAGTATGAAATGTGAACCGGCACTTCAGCGGCAAATATGCTGAGTCGGTTTTGTCGCCGGATGTTTTGACATGTGTAGGCGGCGAGTTGGTTGCCGCTGTGTTGCAACTTTGTAGTCGCTGAAATGCAACTATGTGGTTGCTGGGGTGGTCGTTGACCACTTGAAACTGTGTCACTCGTGTGTGGCATTTAGTATATGGATATTTAGTACATGGGCCGATGAGTGACGACACTTGCGCATCACATGTTGATGCGAGGGGGTTTGTGGGGAGGGGAAGTATAGGATACCGATGGGTCGGTAACTCCTCGCCCCCTAGTTTGAAGTGAGGGCCACAAGGATTGAATTGGTGGTAACAAGATCGGGAGGATCTGCTCGGGGTATGTATGGTTGACGTTATTGCTGCGTCGGTATATCCAGGTGAGTATGGCTGTCACTATTAGTGATAAGCAAAGGATGTACAGGATCGTTGTGTGCTGAGTTGTCTCCTGGTCCACAACCAGTAGTTTGTTTGATGTTTGTAAAGTTTCCAGCTGTAGTCTCCTTAGGGTGAGAACCTCTATGGTTCTGTTTTTAATAAGGTGTGTAACCGGAGGTAGGAAGAAGTCAAAGTGCTCTTGTAGTATATCCAAAGTGTTGTCGTAGTTCGAGCCATTTATTGTGACTGTGCAGTTTGTGTATTTTATAACGGCCGATCCATTAATTTCGTAATTGTTTTCATCTGTTGTTTGGATTTTTAGGCTTCTGGCGTTGAAGACGAAGATCTATCCTTTTTCCGGTTCGAATACGTCAGTTGTTAATCCAGTTTCTTTGATGTCACAGGAGCTGGTTTTGTTTAATAGTACGTTGCTCAGGCAATTGCTATTACTTAAGTTATACAGTTTTGTTCGTTCACAAAAGAATAGATTATTTACTAATGGACATTTGTCCTCGGTGTACAATGTTTCTGTATTAATGTTATTAACTATTAAATATTTTGGTGTAACAATAAACTGTGTTAAATTGATTGGTAACGGATTTAAGCGTGTTAATTTATAACTAAATTTCCTAAATATAGGAATTTCTATGTTAAATACTATACATTGTTTATGATTTTTTTGTTTCTAATTTAATTAGGTTGTAAATTTGGTCTTCAGAGTTTATATAAAAGTTTTGGTTGTGGAAATATGTTTTTAATTTTTTCTAATTCGATTGTGTTTAAAATGAGTTTGGGTATTACGTTAATTTTTGCCAGAAGTGTACATTCTATTATGTCATTCAGGTTGTTGATCAATAACTCAATATTGTAATTGAGCCTATTAATATATTGTAACTTTTGTAATTGTTCCTCGTTTTCGTTCATCTGTTTGTAGATGCTATTTTCATATTTTGTGAAGAACTGGTTTATGATAGTTTGTTCATTGTTAATATGCTTGTTATATCTTATTAGGATTTCGTTATTGAAAATTTCTTGTACTTGGAAGTTCTTAGCAACTATGTTTGAACTATTTTTTAATTTTTGTAATTCGTTGTCAATATTTGTTGCGTCGTTAGCGTCCATGTTTCCCGTGACGATTTTTACTAAGCTGCCTAGCCCGTTGACAAGGCCTCTCTTATGTCTTTCTAACGGTAAGAGTGCGTTGAGTTTGCTTTTTGCTTGTTCTAGTTTTGCGTTGAGTACGAAAAAGGAATCGTTTAGATTTTCGTCAATTTTAAGGGTTTTTATGGTATTGTAAAGGTTTTCGATACAATCTATATATTCATTGAGGTTTATTACGTGGCTGATTTTCTTATAATTTTCTATTATAATGGTTTCTCCTAAGTTTATTTTAGCAATGGGGTGGGAGTCTGTAAATTTGTGGATATAAGTTGATTGTAGTGCCTCGTGGGCAAACTTGGAATAATAGGTAAGAAGGGTTGGGTCAGTTTGGTTTTAAAGTTTGTTTTAGTATCTTTGTGACGCTATCGAGGTCAAAGGATGGTTTTGTATATTCTCTTCTGAGTTTGTGTTTAAATGGAGCAGTTGTTTTGTAGTCTGTATTATTGTCTACTGTTAATGCAAGTTGTATGCTCAAATCGTTAAGGGGTTTGTCGGATTGGTGGCATATGTTTGTATTATTGTCTTGTTCAGGCGATATTTCATTGTGATTTAGATTTGGGTCTGCTCGGCTTAGAGCATCTGCTACTACGTTTTCAGAACCTTTTTTATGAATAATTTCGAAGTCATATTCGAGGAGTTGTAATCTCCAACGGATTATTTTTGAATTTGGTTTTTTGAAGTTCATTAACCAAATTAGAGGTTTGTGGTCTGTTATGATAGTGAATTTTACCCCGAACAGGTAGGGTCTGAAGTGTTTAACTGCCCATATTATGGCTAACATTTCTTTTTCGATGGTTGAATAGTTTACTTCAGTGTCGGATAAAGTTCTGCTAGCGAAGCAAACAGGGCTATCGTTGTTTAGAATTCCTTGTGATAGAACTGCTCCTATTGCGAAGTTACTTGTGTCTGTAGTTGGTAAGAAGGGTTTTTCAAAGTTTGGGTGTTGTAGTATAGGGTCGTTTGAAAGAAGGGTTTTTCAAAATTCGAACGCATCTAAGAATTCTTTGTCGATAACAACTTGTTTTTTTCCTTTTAACTGTCTAGTCATTGGTTTTGCTATTCGTGCGAAGTCTCGTATAAATTTGTTACCTAGAAGACCAAGAAAGGCTTTAATAGTTTTCTTGGTTTTTGGACATGGTACATTTTTTTATTGCCTCTATTTTATTGGGATTGGGTTTTGTTCCGTCTTGTGTGACCAGATGGCCCAGGAATCCTATCTCTTTCCTCAACAATTCTGATTTTGTAGGTTGTATTTTCAGATTGGCTGACCTTAGTCTATTAAATATAGTTTTCAGGTCGTTTCTATGTTCTTTTAAGGAGGGTGAAAAAATGATAATGTCGTCAAGGTAGACTAAACAGATGGTGCCGTTTAGATCTCCAAGAACACTGTCCACTGTCTCTTTGGAAGGTGGCTGGTGCATTTTTTAAGCCGAAAGGCATTCGGATGAATTCATAATACCCACCTTCGACTGTGAACGCTGTTTTTGGGATGTCTTCTTTACTCATTTCTATTTGATGAAAACCGTTAGCTAAGTCAATTGTTGAAAAATATTTCGCTTTCCCGATTTGGTCTAAGATATCATTTATGTTAGGGATAGTGTATCTGTCTGATATAGTTTTATCGTTAAGTTTCCTATAGTCAATCACAAGGCGCCATTTTTGAGTGTTCGATGCGTCTATTTTCTTTGGGACTACCCAGACTGGGGCGCTCCAGGGGGAGTGGCTTGATTTAATAATTTTCTGGTTCAACATAGATTCAATTTGTTTTCTGACTTCCTGTTTGTGTATGAAAGGGTATCTATAAGATTTTACATGTATGGGAGCGTTGTCTGTAATAGGAATTGTGTGTTTTACTTTATTAGTAAAGGTAAGAGGGTCGCTTTCTTGGTAAAACAGGTCTGAAAATTCTTTGCATAATGATGTTAATGCTAATTTTTCTTCCGGATTAAGTTTTTTTTTTTTTTTTTTTTTTTATTGGACGTGGATGTACTAACGGACAGTACATTCAAGTGGCCCAACGATACCAAGCACCGGCTTGTTAACGCGCGGACCCAAGCAAAGAGCAACCAACCTCCCGCCCAACCGACCGAGGGGCACACCGCATATCGTACGGTTACGAAGATCGCGAACATGTAGACAAATGACATAAGACTAGCTTTTTAAAAGAACCAATAGAAGTGGCACTACTTATTAAATGGGATAAATCGTTATAGTTTGAACACAAAATACGTAAAGGATTATGACTAGCATAATTAGAGTAACATGCTTGAAGAGCGATGGGTAGAAAATTTCTTGTCCTCCTGATCGGAACTGCAAAACTAATTTGGCTGATTAATTCAGAGGAATCAATTTCACCAATTATTAGTTTGTGTAAAAAGACTACACCTAGCATTGTTCTGCGATCAGAAAGAGAAGGATGATTTATTAGTAAAAGTCTACTGTGGTAGGAAGGTATGTTCTGCTCGAATTTTTGGTAATTCACTTGTAATAACATTGTCGTTAGAGGTAGTTATGATATTGGTAAGTTCGATGTGATCGTCCTTATTGTATGGAGTGGTACGTAAGGGTTGTTCCAGGTATAGTAATTTGTCGGAGTCGGAGTAGTTTGTGATTTCTACAATAGCGGTGTTATTTTCAGCCTTATACAATCCGCCAGATATCGTCAAGCTATCGTTTATATTTGTAGTGCAGCAATAAAATTCTCCTTGTTCTATTTGCACTGTTAATGGTAGGACGACTTTGCTAAATGCGTCGATGTTGAACAATTTAAAAGTATGGTTTTTATATAATAACAATGGTAGTGTGGAGTTTTGTGTTATGAGTTGTAAGTTTACTAGATCAATTTTTGCTCTATTCCTAGGAGACTGTTAAAAAAGGAATGAAATTTAAATAAAAGTAGCTCGATATGCCCTTTGGCGTTGAATTCAGACGGAATTGATATCTTAGCTTTGTTTGTAATTTTAAATCTGTTAAGCGCTGGTTTTATTGATATTGGTGTCTGTATGTCTGTACATTCTAGTGTAGGATCTATAAAAGAGTTGGTTGATTCTGTGTCGATGAGCAATTTAAGGAATTGTTTCTCCTTAAATTTAACGACAATATATGGGAGTGATGCTGTGTTTTTTTCAGTTGTTGTAGTTGTTCGGTCCAGTTTCGGTTAAATTGAATGTTTGGGGATTTGGTTTCCTATTGTAATATAGGGCTTTTTCAATTTGGCATTGTTCATATGCTGTTTCTATGCTGTTAGGGCATCTTAGTCGAATAATAGTTTTGAGGGGTTCCCTAAGTCCTGATATGAACGCGTTTAAACATACTTCGTTATACACAGACTTCTTGGCATCAACTATGGTAGTTGATTGGCCGCTGTTTGAGAGTGTCGAAAATAGTTGGCATCTAATCTTAGATATGCCGAAAAATGGTTGTCCCAAGGATAGGTTGTCAGGGAATGTTTGGAGTTCACCTTAGAGTCCAGCTTCACTTTTCTTACTCGAGTATAGTCGTAGTAAGTTGTTTTTAATGTCGTCCCAAATAGGTTTCGTATTTGCTAGAGTTAAAGCTTCGTCCGCTCTTCCTACGATTTTGTTTGTTATTGCCCTTAGAGTAAGTAGCCCATAAGGGGTTTGATCAGTGCCTCTAATGAGCATAATGATCTCCTCAAAACTAGTTAAATATTTGTCTAATTGGCTCGGGGTGCCATCGAATGTAGGCAATTCTTTTACAAATGCCAGAATGTCTGTTGCACTAAGAGTAGTGGAAATGTTGCTAAATCCACTAACTGTAGGTGTTATGGGGTGTTCTGGCCGAAGGTAATTAGCACGCTTAAATATTAGAGCTAAATATTATATTTTTATTTGGCTTCAATATGCCGATCCGCTGCTCGTTCCTCCAAGGCTAGACTCTAAGTTACAAGTTATCGATCTCATTATTCATATCGATTACAATTCATTTTTCTACATTTAGTACATTTTTCACTGGTTCATAAAAATACCAACTTATACTAGTGTTCGCTAACGACAATGTTTAATAGTTTGGCGCGAAAATTAATATTTAAATATATGGCGCGAACATACACCCCGCCTTGGAAGGTCCTTCCTAAAGCTTCCAACAAGAATTGATTTTAGGTGTCCAAAGGTAAAGGACAGATGCGATGGACGTTGCGTTTGAGATATCCTGTTTTCGTTTTGAGCGTCACTACTCGCACAGCGCCATCAGTTCCTGGGTGCAGCTCGCTTACTCGCCCTATTTAACCAATGTCCAGGCGGCGAGTTGTCCTCGGCGATGAGCACCAAGGTGTCAATCTTCAAATTTTGTACAGTTGCTGTCCACTTAGTGCGCTGTTGTAGGAGCGTTAGATACTCCGCTGACCAACGGCGCCAAAACATGTGATGGACAATCAGAATCCGCTTCCAGTGGTTTGTAAGGGACAGCTTGACCAACTCCTCGTCTGTCGGTTCTGCTAGCGCATTTAAGGGCCGCCCCACTAGAAAATGTCCTGGTGTCAGGGATTCAAAGTCATTCGGGTCCGATGATACGGGATATAGCGGCCTTGAATTCATCACTGCTTCCACTTTGGCAATAGCAGTTGATAAGTCTTCGTAGTTAAGTGCGACGCTATTAGTGCACTTGATTAACAGCTGCTTAGCGACCTTGACGGCATTTTCCCATAACCCTCCGAAGTGAGGGGAGCGTGGCGGGATAAAATGGAATCGGACGACATTTTTGCTACACTCGTCTTCAATCGGACTCTGGTTCGAATTGGCTGCATTCGTTTTAAGCTCGCGAGATGCCTCCACAAAGTTAGTGGCGTTGTCGCAATACAGATCAGAGCTTAGCCCTCGCCTGGCAAAGAAGCGCTTCAGAGCCGCAATAAAGGCGTTAGCGCTCAAGTCTGAGACGACCTCCAGGTGGCATGCCTTAGTGAGGCAGCACACGAATATGCACAGATATACTTTGACCGGCCGCTTTCCTCGGATGTTAAAGTGCATCCAGATTGGTCCAGCGAAGTCCAGTCCAGCACGGTCAAACGGATACGTTCCACCTTTCACACGATTGGCCGATAAGGATCCCATTAGCTGACTTCCCAAAGTTGGACGCAGGCGAAAGCATCTTGCACAGCTGCGTACCACCTTGCGAGCCAATTTTCTGCAATTAATGATCCAATATCTCTGCCGCAAAAAAGCACACAACGACTGTGACCCGGCATGTAAATTCTTTCGATGCGTGTGCATGACCAAAGCATTAACTACTAAGTGACTAGCTGGCATCAAAATTGGATGCTTTGCCTCAAACGCTAGCCCAGAGTTCGTTAGTCTACCACCTACTCTTTTAATAGGAATTCCCTCTTCCTCGTGAATAAAAGGAGTCAAGCATTGTATTTTTGCTGATTTTATGCGTTTGTTGTCTCTTAGCTGAATAAATTCATCATGCAATTTTTCTTGTTGAACATTAAACACTATATATCTGAAACCTCCTGCCATTTCTGCTGCAGTTAGACTATACGAGCTTGCTAGCCTTGTCGCTTTGATTGAGTTTCGCCAGCGGTAAATATAGCTAAATACTCGCTGTAACTTCAAGAAATCGTTTGCGAAATTACTCTCTGCGACCAGACTCTTCCAAATTTCTGCTTTACTACAACTGACAACCAGTGCAAATGTACTTTTTCTCTGCTCTGGTAGTTCAATATTATTGTATTGCCAGCCTTCTTTTGGCCAGTCAATTTTTGGCCTTACTAAAAAGTCTGGGCCTTGCCACCATAATGTGGACTTGTTTAGTTCAGTTGGGTACATCCCCCTTGATAAAATATCTGCTGGGTTTGACTTTGACTCAACCTTCATCCAGTCCTGTATATTAGACAGTTCTTGGATTTGTGCATTTGCTGGCATGCGATGATAGCCAGTTGAGCACTATAGTTGAGTCGGTAAAATATTTGACGCATGTGACTTGCAAAGGTAAGCAGGATCGCACTCTACTCATAAATTTCGTCATTAATAGTGCTCCCTGCAGTTCTAAACGAGGCAACGATGAGACCTTAACGGGCGCGACCTTAAATTTGGCCGTAACCAAACTCACTGTAATTTCACCGTTGCTTTTCATTACGCGAGCATAAATCGCTCCTCCGTAAGCCCGAATAGAAGCATCTGAGAACCCGTAAAGTTCCAACGTACTCAAACCAGCAGAAGTTGGAATAACTGAACGCGGTAGGGAGCACTTATCTATTTTCATTAATTCTTCTCTATATTTTCTCCATTGAGCGGCCTGCCTAGGATCTAACTCTTCATCCCAACCTTGCTTAACCAACCACAGCTCTTGTACAAATATTTTACCTAAAATGAGTATTGGACTTAAAAAACCCAATGGGTCAAATATCTCAGACAATTCCGAAAGTACTGTCCGCTTAGTAATAGTTGAACAGTAAGTAATAAGGATAAAATAAATTTGTCTTTACAACAATCCCAAGTTATTCCCAACATTTTACCAGCGTCTTCTGTTTTGAGCATTAAAGGTTCTAGATTAGCGTCGTTACTTAAGTTACCCTGATAGTTGCTGCGCCATTTATGCAGTTCAAATCTGCCAAGCTGCAACAACGCGGTCACTTCTTGCTTTAATTTTTTTTAATTCCACCACCGAATCTGCACCGCAAAGCATGTCGTCCATATAGAAACTCTGTATAACGGCTTCCGTTGCTAACGGGTACTGATTGCCGTATTTCTCTACAAGGTAGAGAAGGGAACGTACAGCCAAGTATGGCGCGGAATTGGTTCCATAAGTGACAGTCTTTAGGCGCAACGCTTGAACAGGCGTGTTCAAGCTCTGTCTACATAGAATGCACTGGTAATTGCGATGAGGCTCTATGACCAACACCTGTTGGTACATTTTTGCAATGTCTGCCGTTAAGGCGTATTTATAGAACCTAAATTTGGTCAATGTCTCAAATAATTCTGGCTGTAACATTGGGCCACTAAGCATAAGATCGTTGAGAGAGACTCCATTACTAGACTTGCAGGACGCGTCGAACACGACTCTTAATTTGGTAGTTACACTCTCCGGTCGAATCACGCGCCTTCTAATATTTCTAGATGTCCCAATTCCTTATACTCATTGATAAATTGAGCATATTGCTCTTTTAACTCTCGGTTACGACTAAGCTTCTTTTCTAAATTCAGAAACCTCTTAAGTGCTGTTTTATAAGAATCTCCTAACTCTCTAGTTGAGTCTATAAAGGGCAGAGCTACCTTGAGATGTCCCGACTCAGTATGTGTGATGTTCGAAAGAAAACTACGTTCAATATGCTTGTCTTCTTCTGTGCAGTTTGTGTCGGCTTGCGACACTTCTTCGCAACTCCAAAATTTCTGCACCAATTCTTGCAATTGGTCAGGGTCTTTCTGTTCTTCTTCTCTCGTTAATAAAGCTACGTTAGAAGTCGAATGTAATTCACCTACAACTACCTAACCTAAGAGAGACTTTTGTAGTGTTGGCTTATTTTTACATTTAATTTGCCCTGCCACAATTAATTTAAAAAAGTGGGCGACTCCCAAAAGCATGTCAATATTGCTTGCGGAGCTAAAATTAGGATCCGCTAGTGTGAACCCTTTGGGCGGCTGCCAATTTGAGCCCAGTTTTGAACGTGTAGGATTGTATTGAGTGATTTCTGTTAACACGCCAAAGTGCTCCGTTACAGAAAATCTTGTTACTCTTGACTTAATTGTCGCATAAACCTCGCCAAGTATCTGAGACTTTGCATTTCCTATGCTACTAAGGCTTATTTTGGATGGATGCATATTGAGCTCAAGTGTGGAGGCTAAACCTACTGTTATGAAGTTGAGTTGACTTCCAGAATCTAGTACGCATCTGCATTAATGATAGTTGCCGTCATTGCCCTTGATCAGCACAACAGCAGTTGCTAAATAACTTGAGGCCGACCGTGATAACACCGCACTGCGCACTGAGCTATTTTCCGCCCTAGTATGACTTTTAGCTTCCGACTCACTTGACTCAGTAGCCAACTCTCGGTGAAGCATGTCGTTATGTGGCTTTTTGCAAATGTTACAGCACTGACCCGTTCAGCTTCTAGTCTTATGACGCTTGCTGAAGCATATTAAGCACAATCCATGCCTTTTTATTTCATGGTAACGTTGAACCGGAGTTAGTTGCTTAAACTTTGGACATGCCTTTAGCCCATGTGTGCCAGTACAGAGATAACAACTGTTTTGCGTACTGTTGTCCACAATTGCTGCTAAACTAGCCTTTTTACTTCTCCTTTATTATTTGATTTGCATACTACACGACGAACCTCTCGATTGGATAAGTTTAAGCCTCGGTTTATTATAAATTGCGAAAGTAAAGACCACGAAGGCAATTTCGAACTATCCCATTCATTATCCCACTTGTCCATTGTTTCCTCATCAAGTTTACTACGAATCAAATGAAAAACTATCGCGTCAAGAATTTCTGTTTCTGTGCTTAGCGCCACAAGCTGAGAGTTCACGCTATCCACTAGTGCTCTGAACGCCTCAGAATCGGCCTGTTTAAGACGTCTTAAATTAAATAACTTGTTTATATGTGACTGAACAATGATTGCTTTATTTTCATATCGATCCTGCAGTAGGCGTAGAGCTCTTTTGTAGTTCACTTCAGACAGCTCCAAGCAGTCAATAGTACGACTCGGTGCAACCCCTAATGATGATTTTAAATGAATAAATTTAGATAAATCATCCAGATCTGGGTCTGAACCCACTAGAGTTGTGAACGTGTTAAGCCAGCTAGTCCATTCAGTGAATTTACCCGAAAACTCTGGTAACTTCATAACTGGAAGTCTTGGGGCGCGTGGAGACTGCGTAATGTTTAACGAATCGCTTGGGCTATGCCGACGATTCCCTTTCCCTATCGCGCTCAATAACTTTGCTTTAATTTCACAATATAATTCTTCTATTTTTTGTCGCATATCAAACTCTGAAGAATCGTCGCATTCCTGTTCAACCCGTGCTTCAATAGCGCAAAACTGATTATAATTCGACTCAATAAGACTCAGTCGCGCTTCTAGTTCACTTGCTGTCATTGTTGCACTGTTCTTTAATATGTGCACTTTATTACGCGTAAATGAATTTACTAAACTGTGACGTGAAGATAGCGCATCAGCTTCTTTACTCTCTTTTGGAGCTATGTCTCAATGCTTGACCCCTAGCAACACACAATTATGATTAATTATTTGTGCTGCTCACAACTGTACCTAAATGTGTACAAGTTCGCTTCCAAATTGAGCGCAGTTACTTTGCCGAACTCTTTATTTATCTTCCTCTTTGCTTTTCTTTTGTGAGCAATTCACTTAACCCGCGCTCTCAATTAGCGGTTTGTTTCCAATAACTGTTTCCGAAACACATGCACAAAAAGGAAGATAAATGAAAGGCATCTAAATGTCGCAAAGGCAGTCCGTTATCTATGTAGCTATGCATACAAATAATCTGTATGCGCTTCAGAATGTAGGCACAAACACTTGCACTGGCGACTTGCCGTTAGAATTTTGCATGTGACTATGTACATACATACAGCACAGCACTTCCAATAAAACGTGTCTTGCTTTACTTAATTTTAACACCACTGCACTTTCGACTATTATTTGTTACTTTCTATTCTTTTATCTTACACACTCATCGAATTTGAAATAAACATGCCTGCAAGAAATATTAAATACACTAAAACAGTTTGACTCACAATTCGATACAAGCCGGCTTGATGCGTCTTGGAGTATTATAAGAATTTAAAGTTGAGCTCATTGATGAACTCCATCCAGATTTGAACCTTCTCCAAGGGTCCCTGCTCGGGCGCCAATGTTCTGGCCGAAGGTAATTAACACGCTTAAGTATTAGAGCTTAATATTATTATACCCCTAATCTAGAGACTTCAGATTTTGAATATAAGTTCTCCTATACCATGAGCGGAACAAGTTTGTTTTAAATTATCGATAACTATTCTAGTTTCCGATATACACATGTGATCGATTACAAAAAATTTGGAAAATGTAAAAATTGGGATTTAAAAAATGGGTAACGATAAAACTTTTCTGAAAATTTCATTGAAATCGGTTGAGAAACACCAGAGATATCGAAGATTGAAGTTTAGGTCACAGATGCATACAGAATATGACTGTTCGCGTTAAGTATAGGGTTCGGGGTATCTCCTAGTCGGGAAATCTCGACTAGAGCCTTCTTACTTGTTTTATTTGGCTTCAATATGCCGATCCGCGCTGCTCGTTCCTCCAAGGCTAGACTCTAATATGGTGTTCACACTACGGTTGCGTTTTGCGTTTTGCGTTAAATGCCAACAAGCAGCTTCTTTCCCAATACAAATAGCATAGGGGCCTAGTGGTGACAAAAAGTTGAGTTTAGTTTGGATGCAGTTGCGTGTATTCGGTTTACGTTACTAATACATTCGATTGACTCAAAAGGAACTGCCCATTTTCCTATCACCACTAATTCAAAAAACGGTTTGCCGGCAAACAATGAAAAACTCCCACATTTAGAAGGAAATGGCGGATTAATTGAAGGATTATGGACCATCGCACATGGAAATAAAAAACAAGGTGGAAAATCTAATGAAAAAATACAGGCAAGTTAAAAAAAATAACAGCTTTTTGATTAACTTTTGTCAATTGCTTATTTACATAAATGTATTTATAGGGCTGAATGTGCAAAGGTAGGACCTTCCGGTGGCACGCCGTCTACATGGGAGTATTTTGAGAGCGTGGCCAGAGCAGTCAACAAGTCGGACACTGTAGACTGCCATCCCATAGCCGATAGCCTAGGTAATATATTGAATTAAATATAGCATATATTTAATATAATAGATACAATTCTTACAGACTTCTCGCGGTTAATTGAAGAGAAGCCGAGCTGCAGCGACAACTCGATGACAGAGCCGTCATGTTCGGGGGCAAAGAGACGGCAGGTCGACAACGCGGCTAAATTAGTTGCCATTGAGGAGGAAAAATTGGCGGTTATGAAGCAATTGGCGGAAGATTCGGCCAAGTTCCAGAACGAATTTTTGAATATCATTAGAGCCCGTCATGCGGAGTAGTTTATAATAAAATTAAAAATAATGGCTTAAATTTGAATTGTTTATTTAATTTTCATTATTATTTAAAAACTGTATAGCTAAAGCTTGACGAACTGCTTCGGCACTAGCATTCATATTGCCCACAAGTGTCCAAATGCTACGACGGCGTCTTGGGTCATCTAGCAAAGCAAATGTTGCTGCAGACGTTCCCGCCATATTCATGCATTTTGTCAACATTGCATTATTCTGCTCCATTGCACATAATAGTTACAAAAGATTGCTTGAATTCATATTTTTCTTTTAATATAATTATTTTCTATCAGCGAAATCAAAACAAAGCAGCTGCTGCTCACTTCACGTATAACGCATAACGCACTTTTGTGCCAGTGTGAACACCAACCTGCGTTATTGCGTCGATGACGATATCGATAGCAAACTCGCTGTAGTATAAATGTAGTCCCATACTTAAGAGACCGACAAATTAAAGTATTATATTGTTATTTATTATTAACATAAGTGATTATGCTTGTAGTTTTAGTTTAATTATATACATTGAACATTAACTTTAATGAATTATTTTTCGTGCATATTTGTGCGTGTGTAGTAGGCGAGATCTTGGGATACATTGATTTTTGAATTTTTTGGGTGTAAAGGGGCGAGATCTCGGTATCGACTTGAGCTTGCTCTTATTCTTAGTAGTGATGGCCGCTTCTGGTGACTCGTTCAGTTGCACTATCGATTACTTGATCATTAGGTCTTTCATCGATTCCCACATTCGGCCCTCCTGACACTGGATTCGACCCGAATTCCTTCATATACTCTGCAACTGTAGAAGTCTTGCCTGGACCTTCAAAATCTCCCACCATGCTTATGAACCTTCAATACTTTATACGGGCCTAGGTATTTACCTTTTAATTTAAGATCTTCACCATACTGTGTACGCTTTATCGCTACCAAATCATTTACTTTATAAATCTTTTCCGCCTTGCGCTTCGAATCAAATACCCTTTTATTTTCCTCCTGTAGCGCTTTTATATTTTCTCTTACATCTTGACGCATCTTGGTACGTTCATCTTCTAAATCTTGCAACAGTGATTCTTGTACCATCTCCCTAAAACCAGCAACATCTACACAACGCATATCCACACCAGTCAGGATTTTAAAAGGCGTCCTTTTAGTGCTTCTAGGCTCGATGTTGTTTATCAACTGCTGAACCCTGCCAACATGCTTGTACCATAAACCTGGACTCTCCATGCTTAACTTTGACAGCAAAGGCACTACTACTTTGTGCATACGCTCTACCTGTCCATTACCTCTAGGTACTCCTGTAGCAATTAGGAAATGTTGTCTTTTCTGACTGTCGCAATATTCTTTAAAAATATGTGACGTAAACGCTGCACCCCTATCTGACAAAATCCTGTAAGGATTACCAAAATTTACTGCCTATTTTTCTAAACAACAAATCACTTCCTCGACTCCAGTACTGTGCGTAGGTTATAGCCACACATATTTGGAAAATCCGTCGACAATGACTAAAATATGGTTATAACGCTTTTTCGTCATTTCCATCGGCCCTTCATAATCAATGTGATAAGTAACTAAAGGCTTATCACCCTTATCAATCGGTGTCAAATACCCTTCCTGCCTACCAGCCTTTGTATTGACTAGAATACACTCCACACAATTTGTCACTACTCTATTTACTTTCTCCTTTAGCTTTGGAATATAGTATGACTTCTCTACTAGTTCCTGCGTCCTTTTAACAGAAAAATGACCCTGTTTGTGCGCGATCTGGATTATTTCAGTCTCCATCTGAGACGGCCCTACAATTAACTCACGATTGGGGTCCTTAAACAAAATCTGGTTGACAATATAATAGTCCTCATAGCCCTTACTTTCTACCAAGTTTCGAACTACTTTCGTCCACTCGTCGGCAATCTGCGCTTCTTTCAGCCGATGCATGATGCTTTCAGTTAACAAATAACAATAAAATCGACTTATTGCGTCCACATGCCGCATTTTTGTCCCCGAGCGGTGCTCTATCTCAAAATCGAAGTCTTGAAGATACATCGCCTATCGTGCAACGCGTAATGGCACTTCCTTTTTTTTCATTGTCATGGCGAATGCATTGCAATCAGTGATGATCTTAAATCGCACCCCAATGACATAGACCCTCCACTTAATTAAAGCTCCTACCACCGCTAACACTTCAAGCTCGTACGAGTGATAGTTTTCCTCTCATGGTTTTGTTTTCCTACTCATATACATCACTGGATGCAACCTGCCATCTTCCAAGTCTTTTTGTAGCATCACCGCGCCAAAACCAAACTTAGATGCATCTGTATGTATTTCTGTAGCTAACTTCGGAGCTTCAACACTGGCTTGCTTACCAACGCTGCTTTAAGCTGTTCAAATGCTATCTGTTGCAATTCTTTGAACTCAAATTTCGAATCATTTCGTAGCAAATTGGACAATGGCTTTGCTATTAACGCATATCCCTCTACAAATCTTCTGAAATATGATGTAAGTCCGAGAAAACGTTGAATCCCTTTTTTATCCCTTGGTGTTGGAAACTTTGACACCGCCTCTGTTTTTTCTTCACTGGGAGTAATTTTCCCATCCTGAATAATGTACCCCAAGAAATTTACTTTTCTTTGCAAAACTTGACATTTTTCCCAGTTTATTTTTAACCCATTTCTTGCAGCCACCTCTAGTACTCTTTGCCACTTTTTTAACCCTTCCTCAACACTGATACTTGGTATAACAATATCGTCCCTGTACACAACCGCAACATCGTTCTGTACCAAGTCGCGCAAAGTTGCCATTATAAATCATGTAAATAAAGCTGGCGAATTTGAAATGCCAAATGGAACAAACAAGAACTCGTACTGTATTCGCTGAGTCACAAACGCTGTATATTTCTGCGACTGTGCTCATGGATATAACCATTTGTCAAATCCAAGGTAGTAAACACCTTTGCACCCTGCAACTTCTCAATAACACTATCCATATGAATCATGGGAAAGTTATCGCGCAATATCTTTTCGTTTAATTTCCGATAATCACAGCACAAACGTTTCTTTCCATTTTTCTTAGCTACCAGAACAATAGGAGATGCATACTCAGACTTACTTGGCTTAATTATCCCTTCTTTTAGCCACTCTTTAACCTGGTCATCAACTATCTTCTGTTCAGTGTACGCCAAACGTCTCGGATGCTGATACACTAGTACCTCATCTTTCAACACAATCTTCATTTCCACAGGACAACCTGTACTGCGTTGTGGAACATATTCCTTGATCAATTTTCCCACTCTGCATTTCTGCTCATCGGACAACTCAGACAAATCAAATGCAATTTTCCCTTCATTTTGCTCGACACTCAACATACACAATCCCTTAAACTCGTTTATCAACTGTGTACAACGGCTATTAGATTCAATTTTCTTTTCTATTCTGCGTACCAATTCTGTACCCTCTTTTGTCACTTTCATATCGACATCCTCCAAAATAGTTCTACCCAGAATTGCTTCAAATGCAATATCTTCGTCTGCAACTACATGAAATTCAACTTGCATGTCTATGCTATCAATCTTTACAGATATGTTGACACTTCCAAAAGTTAGTATTTGACTCTCCCCTATACCTGTCAAACACTTTAAACATAAATCTGCACCTGTATCTACTAGTAATTTAAATGTACCTGCTACATGAACAATTTGCTTTAATTCAAGTCCCGAAGTGGTAAACATGCTTGATGGCTTTTTTTTACCGACTTATCTTGAATTACATTTGTTGCCTGCTCTGACTTAACCTCAACCTTACATTGTGAAGCTATGTGTCCTGGCTGACCACACCTATAACATTTTATAATATTCTTTGGACAATCCCTGCGAAAATGTGATTCGTCCCCACTCTTAAAACACTTTTTTACACGCTGATCTGTGTTTCCAGATGTACCTTGGACTCTTTCCTGCGGACTCTGCCTGTTAGGCAATTTTACCTGTAAACGAGTTTTTTGATACACCTCAATCTGTATTTTTAACTGTTTCATGTTTCTGGCGCTATACAACAAACCTTTATTCATCCTAGAATCGGGGATACCTTCTACAAAGTATTCTATTAAACTTTCATCCTCCAAGTTAATGGGCCTTGCTATCTCCATCAAAGCATACAAATATTCAAGCAATGTTTCATTTTTCTTTTGTTGGCGTTTCGCTAATCTTCTATGTATTTCTGCTGATGATACTCTTACCCCAAATTCTTCTAATAATGCTGCTTTCAATAAATCCCAATCACGAATATTTCTCTGACTGTGTATAAATGACTTTGCTGCTCCAGTCAGCAGCTGCTTTGCATAAATAAAAATCTGTAACTGACTCCAACCTACAGTTACTGCACATTCCTCAAGCTCCTCAATCCATTGATTGATATCTGGCAAACTCGTACCCGTAAACTGCGATACGCTCCCCTCTACGTCTTTTAACGTAAACCATGATCTGTTCATACCTGACATTCCTTGCTGTTGATTCTGCACGCTTCTATTAACGCCTTCTACATTGCCACCTTGATGTGCTTCATTATCGCTTACTGTTGCAAACGATTCTTCATTATCATCATTATCTGAATCACCGCTATCTACGTTTTGCCGTCATCAAGACTTTTATGGACAATCTTTAATTGTAACACAATATTTGACTGCCACAGCACCACACAAATCACACTAGTTCAAATGTTTTTATAGTTTTATGTTGATTTAATTACAGCGTGAGCCAAAATGTAAATCCAGGTTGAGTTTAATTTCAGCGTGAGCCACCATTCAAATTTCGGTTGAGCCCCCAAAAGTTTGTAGTCCCATACTTAAGAGACCGACAAATTAAAGTATTATATTGTTATTTATTATTAACATAAGTGATTATGCTTGTAGTTTTTGTTTTATTATATACATTGAACATTAACTTTCATGAATTATTTTTCGTGCGTATTTGTGCGTGTGTAGTAGGCGAGATCTCGGTATCGACTGACTTGCTCTTATTCTTAGTAGTGATGGCCGCTTCTGGTGACTCGTTCAGTTGCACTATCGATTACTTGATCATTAGGTCTTTTATCGATTCCCACATAAACGCCACATAAGTTACAAGTTATCGATTTCATTATTCATATCGATTACAATTCATTTTTCTACATTTAGTACATTTTTCACTGGTTCATAAAAATACCAACTTATACTAGTGTTCGCTAACGACAATGTTTAATAGCTTGGCGCGAAAAATTAATATTTAAATATATGGCGCGAACATGGGGGTTTAGTTGTTACCGGAGGAGTTGCCTGAGTCCATTGTGGATGGATGAGTATGAGGAATTTCGGGTATTTCTTTAATTACGGAGAGTGGGGTGTGTCTGCTACTAGTAGCTCTGGTTGTTCTTGGTTGGGTTGTATTAACTCCCAGTACAGATCTTGTTGTTTTTCTTATAGTCTGAGTAAGCTTCTTTGACATCGACTTGTGTGGTATTAACAATGAACAATCTTTTAATTATATATATACATATTAATATGTATGTATTATATATACATTAAAAAAAAGATATTTCTCTTTTTAGTATGTGTTCGCTAAGTAAAAACTTTTTTTTTTTTTTTTTTGCTGTGTTAAATTCGTGCGTACTTTTGTGTTTGTTTCTTAAATGTATATATGTGTATTTTCGTTAAAGTTATTATGTTTTTGTTTCTTAGATATGTATTTGTGTTTTTGGGAAAGTGTATATTCTTGTATAGTACTGGTGTTGTTGTTTGGTTTTGGTTGGTGTTGGTTGCTTTTCGATATTTCTGTAATACAGTGATATTAATACGTGTATGTCGGAGCGCTAGTACATGAACTTGGTAGGTCAGTGTACATGCGTGTGTCAGAGTGTTAATATTTTGTAGGCGAGTGTAAATGTCAGAGCGTTGCACAAAGTAGGCGACGGCTAGACGGCATGCATTGCGGTACCTTGTTTAGCAAATGCGCAATTACAAGGGAATGAGCGTAGTAGCAGAAATAGAAAAACTGTTACTGAGTGAGGTCTGATCGTATTCCGCGAACTGAGAAAACGAGACAGAGTCCCGTTAGACTTTGAGTGAAAAAAAGGAATTGCGCGACGATCGAGCGCTGTGTCTTTTTGGGAGTTCAGTTCAGTAAGCGGTGTTAAGACGAGCAGAACTTGCTGCGCTAGTTAAAAACAAAATAAATTAAAAGTATGGTCGATCATTTAAATAGCTCTACGTTATCAGAAGTGGGATCGGCTGAGCCTATTGTTCAAGATACAGGCCAGACCTTAGCAGTCCTTGAAGCACAGAACCGAAATTTAATGGACATAATCAAGTCCATGCAGACTCCAAGGCCGGTAGCAGACGCAAGGTTAATTCACGTTACTTTGCCAAAGTTCAATCCCGATTGCGCTGGAGCGGACGCCTCTGCATGGTGTATAACGGTGGATTTGATTTTTGCTGAAAATATTCTTGAAGGCGGCGCACTTGTAATAGCGTTAAGCAAGGCGCTAGACGGCAGCGCATCACAATGGTTATCCCAAATATGCTTCGCCGGCATAACCTGGCCACAGTTTAAAGAGCTGTTTATTCAACGCTTCGTGGGAGTGGAGACAACTACAGCGATGCTACTGAACGTTTTGAATGGTCGTCCTAAATCTGGAGAGGGATTTGCAGAATACGGCAGTCGTATTGTTACGTCCCTTATGTCCAAGTGGAAAGCAAAAGACGTGGAGGAAATCGCAGTGTCGGTAGCGTTGGCACACGTGGCGCAAATCGACAACAGTTTGTTGCGCTGGGTATATACTACCAACGTAACAAACCGCAATGAGCTACAACAACAACTGCAGGCTCACACTTTCAAAAAGCGTAACTCGGGAGAGGACGCATATCAATCCGGACCTGAGCGAAAGAAGTCCAAGTCCCAAGTGATCTGCCGCTTTTGTGGAAAGGTTGGCCATAAAATTGCCGAATGCCGTAGTCGACTTGGAAGGGAACAGAACGCAAAAGGAAACAATCGGAACGGAAGCAGTATTTCTGGAGTGAAAGACCGGTCCAATATACGATGTTACAACTGCAGCGAAATGGGTCACTACGCTACTTCATGTCCTAAAAGCCGAACCAGCGGGAACGAGAAGATCTATGAGAAGCGTGTGGACTTTTGCACTGTGGCCCCGCCAAGGGGAATAATAAATTTATCCGGTGAGTCCATTCCATTTTGCTTCGACTCCGGAGCTGAATGTTCACTGGTCAAAGAAAGTGTTGCAGATAAGTTTAAGGGAAAACGACTTAACAATATTGTAAAGCTAAATGGCATATGTGACGACTCCATTTGTAGTACGATGCAGATTCTTTCTATTATTAACATTGAACAGCATTGCCTGGAAACTTTATTGCACGTTGTAATGAACAAATATCTGAAATATGATGTTTTGATTGGCCGCGAAATATTAAGTCAGGGCTACAGTGTAACAATAGACGCTGAAAAATTTAGTATTTTCAAAACAAAAGAGTTGATGTCGTAACTTTTGTTAATTACGAAAATTTTGTAGATTCCGATAGCGACCTTAATAACTCTGATAAAATGGCCTTAAAAAAGATTTTATATCGCTATTCTGATCGGTTTATAGAGGGAATACCACAGACTCGTGTAACAACAGGAGAATTGGAGATTAAGTTGATAGATCCACAAAAGACAGTGCAGCGCAGGCCATATAGACTTAGCGATGACGAGAGGGAGCATGTACGTCATAAAATTGATGAGCTTCTGAAGTATAATATTATTCGCCCCAGCTGTTCGCCATTCGCTAGCCCGATGATGCTTGTTAAGAAAAAAAATGGTACTGATCGTCTTTGTGTGGATTATCGCGCTTTGAATGAGAACACAGTCGCAGACAAATACCCATTGCCTCTGATTTCAGATCAAATTGCTAGATTACGTGGAGCAAGCTATTTTTCGTGTCTAGATATGGCTAGCGGCTTCTATCAAATACCTGTACATCCCGATTCAATTGAGCGTACCGCTTTTGTCACGCCCGAAGGTCAATATGAATTTTTGACTATGCCTTTTGGGCTGAAAAACGCTCCATCTGTGTTTCAGCGCGCTATAATTAAAGCATTGGGTAATCTTGCATACAGTTACGTCATCGTTTACATCGATGATGTTTTGATTGCGGCTGAAACTAAGGATGAGGCTTTAGACCGATTGCAGATTGTACTAGAAACTTTGAGTAAGGCTGGATTTTCGTTCAACGTAACAAAATGTTCTTTTCTTAAATCAAAGGTAGAATATCTGGGATTTGAAGTGAGAAATGGACAAGTTCGCCCTAATCCACGTAAAATTCAGGCGCTAACAGAATTGCCACCTCCAAAAACAGTAACGCAATTGAGACAGTTTATAGGGTTAGCTTCTTACTTTCGGCAGTTTGTGCCAAAATTTTCAGAGACTTTAAAACCACTGTACTCGCTCACCTCAAAGAAAAACTCAGATCTGGTTTGGCTGTCAGAGCACGAAAGAATTCGCTCGAAAATAATATCTGTTTTAACCCAGGAGCCGGTGCTAACCATATTCAATCCTCAACATTCTATAGAATTGCACACAGATGCTAGCTCAATTGGCTATGGGGCAATATTGCTACATAGGATAGATAAAAAGCCTCATGTTGTCGAATACTATAGTAAGTGTACGACACCTGCTGAATCGAAATATTTCTCATATGAACTCGAAACGTTGGCAGTTGTCAACGCTGTTAAATATTTTCGTCATTATTTGCAAGGGCGTAAATTTGTAGTATATACTGATTGCAATTCGCTAAAAGCCAGTCTTACGAAATCTGACCTATTACCGAGAGTGCATCGATGGTGGGCTTTTTTACAGTCATTTGTTTTTGATATTCAATATACAAAAGGAGATCGAATGTCACATGTAGATTTTTTATCAAGGAATCCATTGACCAAAGAATGTAGGAGTGTGGAAAAAATAGTTGAAAAAAGGATTGAATTGACTGAGGTAACTGATAACTGGCTAGTTTCTGAACAGCAACGTGATCCTGATGTAGCAGAGTTGTCAACCAAGCTAAGAAATAATGAATTGCCAGAAAACTTACATAGAACCTATGAATTAAGAAAAGGAGTTTTATATAGAAAGATACAAAGAAACGGTAAAACCAAATGTTTACCTGTAATTCCTAGGGCATTTAGATGGGCGGTGATTAATCACGTTCACGAATATATTATGCATTTAGGTTGGGAGAAAACGTTGGATAAGGTTTATGGATTTTATTGGTTCGAAAATATGTCAAAGTATGTTCGTAGATTTGTTGAGAGTTGCATCACCTGTAAATTGGCAAAGCCACCAGTTGGAAAAATTCAGGCTGAATTACATCCAATTCCTAAGGTAGACATTCCATGGCACACAGTGCACATGGACATAACGGGAAAAATGAGTGGCAAAAACGATTTAAAGGAGTACGTTATTGTTTTGGTGGATGCGTTCACAAAATTTGTTTATTTTTATCACACCTTAAACATTGACACTGAAAGCTCTATTAAAGCCGTTAAAGCCGTCGTGTGTCTGTTTGGTGTGCCAAATCGAATTATAGCCGATCAGGGTCGTAACTTTGCCAGCACAGGATTCCGTGAATTTTGTACTTCACAAAAAATTGAGCTACACTTAATTGCTACAGGCGCGAGCAGGGCAAACGGCCAAGTAGAACGAATAATGGGCACTCTTAAGAGTATGTTGACCGCCGTTGAGACCAGTCAGAGGTCGTGGCAAGATGCTTTAACTGAAGTACAGTTGGCAATGAATTGTACGATCAATCGCGTCACCAAGGCCAGCCCATTAGAAATGCTAATCGGTAGGGATGCTCGACCTTTTGGCCTATTGCCAATAAGCGAAGAAGAAGATAATATAGTTGATAGAGAATCTTTAAGAAAACAAGCTAAGGAAAACATGGAAGTCAATGCTAGTCATGACAAACGTAGGTTCGATAAGACTAAGGCAAAGATCATAAAACATAAAGTAGGAGATCATGTGTTGCTTAAAAACGAAGAGCGTCACCAGACGAAGCTTGATCCAAAATTTAAAGGTCCGTATGAAATAATCAAACTACTAGATGGAGATCGTTACGTTTTAAAATCATTAACAAACAAAAGAACGTATAAGTATGCGCACGAATATTTGAGGGCATTGCCAAATAGACAAATAAGTGATGAGGTTAATGAAGATATTGATGGCACGGTAGATGCCTTGGATTCCCAAGTAGGGAATGAAGATAATGATGGCACGGTAGATGCCTTAGATTCCCAAGTGGGGAATGTGAAGACCGCAACCATAGCATAAAGATTTGTTATGACGTTGGGTCAGTGAAGACCGCACACGTTGGGTCAGTGAAGACCGCACACGTTGGGTCAGTGAAGACCGCACACGTTGGGTCAGTGAAGACCGCACACGTTGGGTCAGTGAAGACCGCACCGTAACAGAAGGACTTGTTATGAAGGTGGGTCAGTGTGAACAAAATGAAATGAAAAGAATTTGTTATATCTTATTAAGAAACTATTTTACTTATTTGGTCTATATGCCTCAAACTGTATTCAATGAAAAACTAATGAAAGTTTGTAAACAATAAAATGGAAAAAAAAATTAATAACGACCAAAGAATATTGTGATTTAAAGTCAACACACGAGGACGTGTGAGTTGTCAGGAAGGCCGTGTCGGAGCGCTAGTACATGAACTTGGTAGGTCAGTGTACATGCGTGTGTCAGAGTGTTAATATTTTGTAGGCGAGTGTAAATGTCAGAGCGTTGCACAAAGTAGGCGACGGCTAGACGGCATGCATTGCGGTACCTTGTTTAGCAAATGCGCAATTACAAGGGAATGAGCGTAGTAGCAGAAATAGAAAAACTGTTACTGAGTGAGGTCTGATCGTATTCCGCGAACTGAGAAAACGAGACAGAGTCCCGTTAGACTTTGAGTGAAAAAAAGGAATTGCGCGACGATCGAGCGCTGTGTCTTTTTGGGAGTTCAGTTCAGTAAGCGGTGTTAAGACGAGCAGAACTTGCTGCGCTAGTTAAAAACAAAATAAATTAAAAGTATGGTCGATCATTTAAATAGCTCTACGTTATGTACATATTTGGTGTAAATTTTATTTATTTTAGAAGAGCAAATATATGTTCGTATGTATTGTTTTATTAAAAGAAATGTATATGTTCAAGTAGCATTTGTTTTTGTTATTAAAAAAAATTTTTAATATACTCGTTTATTTGTGAACGTTTGGCTCACTAAAATTGTAGTTGAAGTAAGATCTCAAAAGAATGTGTATGTATGTCGCAGCGATAATTGTGTTTGTATGCAAAGTTTAGTTGTTATATTTGTGTGTTTGGTAGTTGTAAAATTTAATTTTTTGTGTACGTAATAATTTGTCTGTGTGAACTCGTGTAAATGTTAATCAGCGTTTGATTTCGTTTACACACTAAGTGCATTGACAAAATTGTGGGTAAAATTTGTAGATATGTATGTTTTGTTGTTTCGTGTATATTTTTTGTTGTTGTATATTTTTTTTTCGAAACGATTTAAATACGACATTTGGCCTCACTCTTGGTTACGGCAGCGAATAATCAGCGATTGATCTCGCGCAAATGTCTACGTATGTTCGTTTTGTGTATTGTTTGTCTGCATGTATTTGCATAAATGTTACTCAGCGATTGAAAACATTTAATACTAAGTACACTGACAAAATTGTGGTTAAAAATTTTTTTTAGATATGTATGTTTTGTTGTTTCATGTACATATATGTATTTATTTTTTTTTTTTAATTATTTAATTACGACATTTGGCCTCACTCTTGGTTGCGGCAGCGAATGATCAGCGATTGATCTCGCGCAAATGTATACGTATGTTTATTTTTATGAAATTTCGTTTTTGCTTCGTTTTACACATAACACATATTTTGTTGGGGTTTGGGTTTGGTGGGTACTTTGCATAACACTTTTTATTTTGTTGTTGCGGATAGACATTCTTTGTTGAAAAATCTTTACGAGTAGCTTACATATTTTCCTTCTCGGTTTTTTTTTTTACACACGTTACATATTTTTGCACTTTTACATTACTTACAATAATGTTAAAAAGAGAATGGTAAACATTCTGTTTACCGGCTGCGCCAGTTAGCCTTCCAGGCAGAGTGGAGACGAACAATCCGTGTATCCTGCTGATGATGATGATGAGTCGTGGCCTGGTGCGATTTGTAGCTTGATGGAAGCCTTTGTATTTTTGTGATTTGGAATTGAATAAAAAGACGTCTGCTCGGTTTGCTGCTCCGTAATCGAATGTTTTATTGACAATTTGTTTTGTACGACTTAGCCTAAGAACAAAGTGGAGTATGAAATGTGAACCGGCACTTCAGCGGCAAATATGCTGAGTCGGTTTTGTCGCCGGATTTTTTGACATGTGTAGGCGGCGAGTTGGTCGCCGCTGTGTTGCAACTATGTGGTTGCTGGGGTGGTCGTTGACCACTTGAAACTGTGTCACTCGTGTGTGGCATTTACTATATGGATATTTAGTATATGGGCCGATGAGTGACGGCAATTGAACCTAAGTCGCTGTATGTGGTATTTGGTATATGGATACTTGGTATAACAAAGTGGATATTTAGTACATGGGCCGATGAGTGACGACACTGGCGCATCACATGTAGATGCGAGGGGGTTTTTGGGGAGGGGAAATCTAGGATACCGATGGGTCGGTAACTCGCGCCAGCCAGTGCATCTTTGTTTGTGTGATTGTAGCACATGGAAGGCGCCAGCGGAAAGCAAGTAGTGGTAAAAAATGCACAAGTATTAGTATACGTGTCACATATTTCATTTTTGCCTGGACTAGCTTCGCCGAGATTTTCATAGTTTTGTGTCCACAATGGACATGACTAGCTCGCTAGGAGATACCCTATACCCTAAATGCTATAAAAAACGACATGGCCAAATCGAGTCGCCTTATGATGCTGATCAATAATATATATATATATATATATATATATATAATTTGATCGGAAATAATTCCTTTTACATGTTACATACATTCCCCAAAACCAATACACCCGTTTCGTGTGTACAATGCTGTGTGTATACACATCGAGAATGGGCAAATGCAAAAGAATGGGCAAATGCAAAAGAATGGGCAAATGCAATAGAACGAAACAACAACATTTGCTGTTTGCTGTGACGTAAAAATGGCACACAGTAAAAATACCCTTAGTATCAATATTTAAGTATAATCAATGAAATCTCCTAATATATATATTTCATATAAATATAGCTTATTTGCAGCATTAAAATCGAAAAAAACGTTTATTTTATTCCGTATTTATATTCAACATATTCAGCTAAATAATGCAATACCTAATTGCCAAAATGTTAGTAAACATGTTTTATAAACATCATGTTTAGGTACATTGCATTTATCTAAACAATTACGCTAAGTTCAAATGAAGTCAAACTACCCTTCCTTGCCAGGGAAGCAGCAAGCGATTGAATCAAAAGACTAAAATTTTCTAAACTCAACTTCTACGACAACAACAAGAGAAATGCATTTAGGCAATCTGTGTCTCGCACATCGCACACTTTCAAGGCCAAATTTACTGTTTTGTGACTGTTCTATGCTCCGCCCCTTTGTTTTTAATTCTTATTTTTATTACTTCTTTATACACCAAGCTTTGTTTACAAATTCAAAACAGCCGCCAACGTAAGCTACAAATTCAAAATAGCCGCCAACGTAAGCTACAAATTCAAAACAACCGCCAACGTAAGCTACAAACCACAAAGCTAACATGCGCCGCATAAAATTCAGCGAGTAAAAGAGAGGGAGAGCAATGCCAAGTCTACCTAAGTGTATAGTTTTTGCCAACATTTAATAATTGTTTTAGAACAAACTCACCCATATGTTGCTGCTCCGAAGGCCTTCGTAGTGCAATGATGTTGTATGTTTAAATATGTTAAATTAAAAATTTAAGTATTAGGGTAATATCTAGAGATGCCACGAATAGTGATTTGGCCGAATACCGAATACCGAATATTCGGCAGCGCTGTCGGCCGAATACCGAATATTCGGCCGACGAATATTCGGCGCGAAGTACGTGCTTGGTGGGGGCGCGTAGAAAATTTAAAAGTTACATTACAGAGCACTGAACAATGCTTTAACAGAATCGATACTAACATATTGTTACTCGATTTTTGGACTTAACAGTACCATTTCAAGTGTAACAGCTGACTAAGTGTAACAGCTGACTAGCAAGTGTAGTAAAATAATAAATTCAAACGTATTTTGCTAAGAAGTTTGTTCCTTAGTTCATTTTGAATTGTTTTTTCGTCAAAAATCTTATAAAATGACACCGGTTAATAAAAAATCGCCCATATGGGAATATTATAAGATTTGTAGTGAAAATAATAAACTGGCCCAGTGTTTGTTATGTAGCATCAAGATCTCAAGAGGCGGAGAAGGAAAAAATGCAAGTAAGTAAAACGTTAGGTTCATTTAATTAATTCGAAATAGTTTTATTCATATTATATATTATTATTTTATAATAATATTATGTTTATTTTTTATATACAGCTACAACCTCTTTAAAAAACCATCTTAAAACTAAACATGCTGACAAATACGCTGCTTTAATTAATGTTTCATCGACAAGTGGCAGCAACGTGGGCGGTACTTCTACTTCTACCGATGCCAAGATGCCAGCAGAACCTGGAACGTCCAAATCAAAAGAACGGCAGCTCACACTGAAGGAAACATCAGAAAGGAAATTGCTCTGGGACATTAATGATCCGAAATCAATAAAATATCATTTCTTTATTGGCGAAATGATTGCTTTGGACAACGAACCATTCTCACTTGTGGAACGAGTTGGATTTCAGAGACTTATGGCAAACGCTGTGCCCAATTATAAAATACCTGGTCGCACTTACATGACCGAGAGAATTGTTCCGGATATATACAACAGAATTTGTGCTAAAATAGAAGCCAGTATTTCACAGGCAGCAGCATTATCAGTGACATCCGATATATGGACATGCCAGCACAATAACGAGAGCTTTCTGAGCTTCACTGCGCACTGGATATCTCCAGAGTTCATTCTGGAACATTGTGTTTTAGCTATGAAATCATTTCCTGGCTCACATTCTGGTATCAATATTGCAAAAGAACTCAATGCTATTACAGAAAGATGGAATATTCCTCAATCCAAGCTCCATTTACTTGTCCATGATAGTGGCTCTAATATGATAAAAGGTGTGCGAGATGCAGGATATTATTCAGCCAGGTGCTTTATTCATTCACTACAACGAGCTATAGATCATTCGCTACAATCTCAACCAGAAGTACAACAGATGATAGCTGCTGCGAGACGAATTGTTACCCATTTTAATCATTCTGGCTTAGCAGAGGAGAAACTTAAATCTATTCAACAAGAACTTAACTTGCCAAACCACCAACTAGTACAAGATGTGAGCACACGCTGGAATTCTACATATTATTTAATGGAGCGATTATTAAAACAAAAGCGAGCTGTCTCCTTGTACATAACAGATCATGAAACTTTAATAAATCTGACACATGCTCAATGGGAACTATTGGAGCAATGTATCAATCTTCTCAAACCATTCGAAGAAATAACAAAAATAACTAGCTCAGGTATATCTTGCATCTCTGAAGTGATTCCACATGCAGTTACTTTATTAAAATATCTGGGAAAAGCAGAGACTTCTGAGAAGGTACAAAATTTAATCACGTTGAGATCTACACTGCAGGCCGAGCTAGAAAGGCGATTCACCTTCGACGACAAAAACAAATATCTGGTTGCAACCTTCCTCGATCCTCGCTTTAAAACGAGTTTTCTGGGATTAGTTCAAACAGAAAGAGCAAAACAAAAAATTCTCTTAGAAGCTCTAAAAAAAGTTGCGACGAACAAAGTAGTACCGATGACGATTCATCTCCAGCCCGTAAAAAAAGAAACTTAAATGAAAATGATAGTACTGGTAAAATGCACGACAGCTTCTGGGAATGTTTTGAAGAAATCGCTTCGGACAATTTGGGAAATGCCAATAATGAGGAGGATGTAGAGAAGAATGCTGTGGCAAGCGAAATAGACTTTTATTTGAAAACAGTTCGCATAGACCGGAAGGCCGATCCTTATAAGTGGTGGTCGGCAAATGAAAAACAATATTCTAACCTTTCAAAATTCGCGAAAATTTACCTTTCTTCTCCTGGAAGTAGCGTTTATAGTGAAAGATTATTTTCCGAGGCTGGAAACATTTATGACGAAAAGCGCAATCGTTTGCTAGCAAACAATGCTGAAAAGCTAATTTTCATACATCACAACCTACCATTAATAAATTTTAAATATTAAAATGTTGTTATTTTGAATTAAATACATAAATTTAGATATAAAAACATGTCTCTTGCTACATAATTTGCTATTCCGAATACCGAATAGCAAAAAAGTGGCCGAATAGGCCGAATACCGAATAGTTGCCGAATATTCGTGGCATCTCTAGTAATATCAATTAAAAACGCTTTAATATTGTTGTTTTATTTCAGTTCCATTTTTTTTTGGTTGAGGTGGGGGTTGCTATCTTTTTATAGGGTAGCATATGGTCATATACTTTCGCACTTGTATGCGGTCAAAAGAGACGTAAAAAACAAGTAAGAAAGCTCTAGTCGAGATTTTCCGACTAGGAGATACCCCGAACCCTGTACATAACGCGCACAGTCATTGTCTGTATGCATCTGTGACCTAAACTTCAATCTTCGATATCTCTGGTGTTTCTTAACCGATTTCGATGAAATTTTCACAAAGTTCTATCGTTACCCAAATTCTTATAATCGATTACATGTGTATATCGGAAACGGAAATAGTTATCAAAAATCGGAAACAAACTTGTACTGCCTAGGACTTAGATGAGCTTATGTGCAAAATCCGAAGTCTCTAGCTCTTATAGTCTCTGAGATCGACGCGTTCATACATACAGACGGACGGACAGACGGACATGGCTATATCGACTCGGCTGTTGATGCTGATCAAGAATATATATACTTTATAGGGTCGGAGATGCTTCCTTCTGCCTGTTACATACTTTTGCACAAAAACATTATAGCCCTTTTACCCATTTCATGGGCTCGGGGGTATAAAAAGAAAAGGAAAGACTATATGCCAACAGAAACATTACATTTGCAATCACTTTAAATATGTATATATGTATGTACATACATATGTTTCAACAATTATGCTTATATTCTTATAATTATTAGTGTTTATTATGTTTTATGCACTTATGCTGCTCACTGCAGCTTATGTATGTTTGTGTGTGTTGGTAGGTACTAGAGCCCTGCACAAATGCATTTTGTTTCAGTACTTTTTGAAAAATGCAAGAAGAAGACGTGCAAAATCTGTGTCTGTGTGTTGCTAAGCAAACAAAACAAGAACCATGACTTGGAAGTGGCAAACACAGCAAGAACCATGACTTGGAAGTAGCATGCACAGCAAGAACCAAACAAACATGGGAGACATTCTACGCCGGCTGCGCAACAAAAAATTGTGCAGCGAAGGTCGTAGAATGAGAGACGATCACGCAAAATAACTGTAAATGCTGAGCCACTTCTTCTTCTTTTCTTTTCATGTATTAGTGATCTTGTGCATATGTATTGCAGCAATGCTACTTTCAGCAAATGTCTTTGGAGTCATAAGCATTCGTTTGTTATGCGCAGCGTTTGAAAATGCTACGCTACTCCGTAGTATTTCGTTTTGCTCTCGCTATCGCTCTCACTTTGATTTCATCTGTAGCAGAGCCATAGCCTTACAACGAAAAAGTATATGCTCTGCTCTGCTTGTAGTTTAGTCGCTTCATTTGCTATAGCAATAGCAATTGCGAAAAAGCTGAAAATTGAAAGCGAGATGAGAGCAGAGCAAATCAAATTTTTGCATTTACTACAGCTCTTGTGCGCTTTTGTTTTTGTTTCTTGTTATTGGTAGAATTCTGTGATCTTTATTTTATTACATGATTTTATTTAACTTGACTTGTCCGTTTGTTTGTATGTTTGTATGTTTGTTTGTTTGTTTGTTTGTTTGTTTGTTTGTCCGGATTCTTATAATCAAAATTTCACCAAGTTCCCGACTAGCTAGAGCTCTGCAATTTCCACCAAAGATGTGTTTCAGAGGACAATACATGTTTTTAAAGTTTTCGGCACGATAAAATATTTAATACCTTGTAAAAACCACGAAAAACAGATTTCCCTTTTGCTTAACTTACTAGTTTGACTCCCAAAATTTACAAGCTCTTGTGGCATGGAGGGAAGACTGCCGCTTCACAAGCAGAAGGTCGTGGGTTCGAACCACGACCGAGACATCCTTTTTATATATATATATATTTTTATTATTAATTAAAATTTTTACATGCTTTTATTTAACTTGGCTAAGCTAACCATTGTATGCAAGAAAGCGTATAAAAGCATGTCTTCAAAATTTTTTTGATTTTACTTTGTAAGGACGTTTCTTGGCCGGGGTCGGCGTCTCAGTCGCGTCCAGAGTCTTTTACAGATGATTTGTAAAGTGCTGGGACCCTGGAGTGAGTGGGGTAGATCGGCCGCCCGGCTCGACACCTTCGGGGTCGGCTAAGGGCAGAGCTGCGGGTCCAGGGTGATAACCCGGAAGACTCGTCGGCCCTTTCCCTCAGACGGCTCTTCGGCGTCGATTCCGGCGTAAAGCCAGATGTTTCGGGACACGAAGGGGTGAGAGGCAAAGCGTGCAGCGGGTTAGGCCAGGGTAAAACCCGGAAGCCTTTCCAGCAGCCCACCTGGCCCCACCCACCTCGCTCGTGCTCACCGGCCGCGTCGTTAGACGCGTGTAGATGGCCCAGGTGAAGATCTGCGGCGCACAGGGTAATACCCGGAATGCGTCTGCAAACTACTTCCCCCAAGCCCGCTACAGCTGCAACGCGCGGGTATTACCCGGTTGTCGCTACACACGGATCTAGACCAAGGAGCAGGCATCGTAGAATCTAGGGTAAGACCCGGAAGATTCGCTATCCCGCCCCTCATGTCCGACCCGTGTGGGCCGTACGGTGAGGCGACCCGAAGCCCGAGGCTTCGACTACCCGCTGAAAAGAAAGGTGGGCGAAGGGGAGTGCGAGACAACACAAAGAAAACACACACTTGAACATTGATTTATTTTTATCTGTAGTATAAATTTGTCTCTTTTGTTGTATTCATCTTAGGGAGGGGGAAAAAGGTACGAGGTACCGCTACATTGTTGTGGTGGCCATGGGCCAACTTACCCCTCACCGTACGTGTGTGTGTGTGGGTGTGTATGAGTGTGTGTATACCGCCTGTGCCTCTGTGTCTGCGTGCCGGTGGTGTGTTTACGTTGAGTGTATGCAGGTGTATGTGGTGTGTGTAGGCGCTAGCGTGGTAAGTACGTGTGTGTGTGTAGCGGGGTGTGTGTGTGTGTGTATGCCGGTGTGTGTGCGTACCGCGCTTTGCGTTTGTGCTGGGTGTGTGTGTGCCACGCGTGTGTGTGTGTGTGGCGTACGCTCTTACACTGCCACTTGCACTTTCACTTGCACTTTTCTGCTGCCGCTGTTGCCGCTCCGGGGTTTTGTGGTTGCCACTCCTGTAGTTGTAGGGGCCACAGCTGTTGTAGCTTGCCGTGGCTGTTGTTGTTGCTGCTATCAGCTGCAGTCGCTGTGGTTGTTGTTGTGGCCGGGGCTATTTGTTGTTGCTGCTATAAGCTGCAGTCGCTTCGCTGCTGTTGTTGCTGCCGCTGGGGCTGTCGTGGTCGTTGCTGTTGACCGTGGCTGTGGTTGTTGTTGTTGCCGTGGCTGTTGTTGTTGCTGCTATAAGCTGCAGTCGCTGTTGTTGTTGTTGTGGCCAGGGCTGCGGTGACCGTTGCTGTGGTTGTTCCTGTTGCCGTGGCTGTTTTTGTTGCTGCTATAAGCTGCAGTCGCTGTTGTTGTTGTTGTGGCCAGGGCTGCGGTGACCATTGCTGTGGTTGTTGCTGTTGCCGTGGCGGCTGCGCTTCGCTGCTGTTGTTGCTGCCGCTGGGGCTGTCGTGGTCGTTGCTGTCGTTGTTGTTGCTGCGATGCTGCTTCCGTTGTTGTTGTTGTGGCTGCCGGGGCGATGCTATGGCCGTTGCTGGTGGTGTTTTTGCCGTGGCTGCTGCGCTTCACTGCTGTTGTTGTTGCCGCTGGGGCTGCCGTGGTCGTTGCTGTTGTTGTTGTGTTGTTGCTGCTTTCGTTGTTGTTGTTGTTGTTGTCACCGGGGCGCATGATACGTTCTGTCTCGCGGCGCGTCGAAAAACTTCCTATTCGTCTTCTCAATTTTGCCAAATCATCCAGCCGGTCGGCATAGTGTTGGGTAATGCCAACACCCGTGAGTAAAAAGTGCGTCGCTTGGCTCACTTTGCGCAACGATCGAGCTTTTTGTCGTGGAGGCGCAGAATGCTACCTCACAACTTGTTTATTCATAAGTTAACAAATGGATAAATGAAAAACATATTATATTCAGTAGCGATATTAAATCAATAATATATTTAATCAATATTATTGTATTAAGTAAATAGGAATGAGAAACTTATGTATTAATCCTTGTCTTCAAATAAATTTAAACTGTTGATCGCACTGTCTAACTGTCTAAGTGTGTCGAATTAAGCCTGACAAGAAGTATATTTTCCAACGATTCGTGACTTAATCGATTTAAATCAATTCTTGGAAGTACCCAAAAAAATTACTAAAACGCATTGTCGCAAGCGACAAGCCTAAAACAACGGTGCATTACTAACCCGCCATGAAAAACAAAAACGATCACAGAATTCTAGCAAAAACAAGAAACAAAAACAAAAGCGCACAAGAGCTGTAGTAAATGCAAAAATTTGATTTGCTCTGCTCTCATCTCGCTCTCAATTTTCAGCTACAGCTACGGCAGAGCAGAGCACATCATTTCATTTTTCGCTATTGCTATTGCTATAGCAAATGAAGCGACTAAACTACAAGCAGAGCAGAGCATATACTTTTTCGTTGTTAGGCTATGGCTCTGCTACAGATGAAATCAAAGTGAGAGCGATGGCGAGAGCATAGCAATATTTTTATAGCTCTTGCTGTTACGGAGTAGTAAATGCGAACGCTGGTTATGCGAATGTTTTCGATCGTTTAACGAACGAGTTAAAATGTCTTTGTTTTGCTCGCCATAGTGAGGCTAAGTCTTTGTGTCGTTTGTTTTGTTAGCGCGCAAGACAGTCTTGATGTCTTGTAACTGCATAAATGCAGGGCTCTATTAGGTACCCTATTAATTTTTGATTATAATGTTTAATTATGACTTAAATTTGCACTGCACAAAGTCTTTTATTATTGGCTAATTCGAATACGAATTCACCCGTCAATATATACATTTATATATATAATTTTGCTGCTATAACTTTTCAGCTAATCTCGTTCAATCGCACTTCTCCGGCTTAAGTTATGTTCGCAACTAAAAGGTGCATGCGCTTAGTGCTGTGCTTCCGCGGGCTCCCAAAAGAATCGCAAGAAGATAGAAAGCACATAAAGCGAAGATCATAAATGTGAACCCTTTAATAAATCCAAAGAAAATATAAAATTTAATGCCATGCATAAGCCAACTACAAGCAATGTATGTATATTAACCATTTTTTTTTTTTTTGGTGGGGGGGGGGGCGGGTGGGGGGGGTGGGAATTCGTGTGGAGTTGCAATTCCCTGAACAACCGCACTCTTTGGTGTTTTATATTCCCAACCAGACACTATAAGAATAATTGCGAATTATATACAGATGTATAGCCAAGTGTATCAAGTTGCACTATGGGCATAATACTCACGCAATAATCGCAATAAACGCTGGAAAAGTATCCAAAATACTTTTGTGCCTTAACTCCAGCCTATAATCGTGCGGATGGCCAATATTTATCTAGATTAAATATATTTAAATAAAATCGAGACCGATACGTGGAAAGTTATCTCGAGGAGATCGGAAGGTGGAGGTGCGCTGATGATCATCGGCATTGACGAAGCCTCCAAAGACGAGATTGGGGCAAGAGGGCACCAGCTGGCTTTCCGCTTCGGGACCATACCCATTAGCGGCTTGAAGAAAGCGAGCGCTGAAACTGCTACTGCCCCTGCCCCAATACTGGGCGAAGGTGGTACCCCCCCTTCCGACCAAACACCGGCACCAGCAACAGCGGAGGTGGTACCCCCGTATTATAATCGGCTGCGTTGCCAACGCGCACCACACAATATGGGGCAGCGGTGACTTCAACACACGGGGTGAGTGCCTTACTTATTTTATTTTCAAATATAACCTAGAAATCGGTAATGTCGGATCAACACCGACATTCGTAACTAGAAGGCTCTTTTGCCATATCTCAAAGATTGGCATGTCTCCTCAGAAGAATCAATGTCTGATCACAGGATCATCCTATTTAAACTTCAAGTTAATACGGATAGTAGCGTACCAGCTCGCAATCCCAGGAAGACAGACTGGCAAAAATTTAGGTCGACCCTAGAGCTTAACCTAGCTACCGAACAAACTGGACTGCACAGATATACCGGTGAGCTAGATAGAGTTGTACGAAGTCTAAACAGTAGCATCAAGAATGCATTTGAGGAAAGCTGCCCATTCGGGAAAACGCGTAAAGAGAAGGATGCTCCATGGTGGAATGACAGTCTAGAGAGACTACGTTTAACCACTCGTCGCCTCTTTAATAGAGCTAAGAGATACGAAATATGGGATGAAAGACTCACCTTGTACAGCAAGGAAATTAGAAAGGCCAAACGCAGGAGCTATAGGGACTTTTGCGAAAGCATAACAAGCACGACAGAAGGTGCCCGGCTCCATAGAGCACTGTCCAAATGGGCACCGGAGGCAAACCTAGCCTTGAAGCGTAGGGACAACACCTTTACGACCAGCAACATGGAAAAGCTAGAACTTCTGTTTGAGACGCACATTCCAGGGAATACACCCTGTCATTCATGCGAAACGCCAGAGGCAGTAGTTAAGCACAGACCGACGGCTCTTGACTGGGCAAGCGCCAAGTCAGCAGTCACGATGGAGAAGATAAAATGTGCAATTGGAACATTCCAGCCAGACAAATCTCCCGGTCTGGACGGCATATCACCAGCATTCCTACCCCCCCTGAGAAAATTCTTAGTTAGTAGCCTAGCACTCGGACATATACCGAGTACTTGGAGTAGACCCAGGGTGGTCCTCATCCCCAAAGCAGGGAAGACAGATATCACCAGCCCAAAGTCCTTCAGACCCATTAGCTTAACATCGTTTTTGCTGAAAACGTTAGAGAAGCTTGTGGACAACAACATAATGAGTACTCTGTTAACACAGAGTACGCTGCAAGCTACCCAGCATGCATATAGAGCAGGCCGTTCTACGGATACGGCACTTCATGAACTGCACCGCACCCTGCGGTCGGCAGTAATAAACAAAGAAGTAGCAGTTTGCGCATTTTTAGATATTGAGGGCGCCTTTGACAACACGTCATACGATGCTGTCAGGGCTGCCCTAAATAGAAGAGGCTTGGATAGTACAACCAGTAGATGAATTTCATCCCTACTAAGATCCAGGCTGGCTACGGCATCTATACAAGATAGTACAGTAACAGTTACAACCACAAGAGGTTGTCCGCAAGGGGGGATTCTCTCACCGCTCTTATGGAGTATTCTAGTAGATGCGCTGTTAAGTAGACTTGCCAGCAGGGGTATCCAATGTCAGGGCTATGCTGATGACATAGTGAAAATAGCACGGGGCAAGTATGAAGAAACTCTCTGTGACATTGTTCAATTGGGACTTAGGATCACGAATGAATGGTGTATGGAGGTTGGTCTCAATCTAAACCCTACAAAACCATCATCGTTCCGTTCACCAGAATATACAAGTTACAGAGGCTGAAGGAAATAAGGCTTGCAGGGAGTCCAATAGAAACAAGCAAGGAAGCCAAATACCTTGAAGTCACATTTGACAGTAAAGTTAATTTTGGGACCCTTATTCGAAATACGATTCTAAAGTGCTGCAGACCACTTTACACATGTCGAAGAATAGCCGGAAAATCATGGGGCACCTCACCAAAAATAATGAGATGGCTATACCTAATGGTAGTAAGGCCCATGCTCACATACGGAGCCATTGCATGGAGGGATAAGGCACAGCAAGTCACAGTGCAAAAGCAATTAAATAAATTGCAAAGAATGGCCTGTGTAGGAATCACGGAAGCGATGAGGACCTGTTCCACATCGGCTCTAGAGGTCCTGTTGGAGATCACACCACTCCATCATACAATTAGGCTACAACAGAAAGCAACCCTATTAAGAATGTCGGCTGAAGGAGTTGGCAAAGGACACATTCTTAGCCAACTTGATGCAGATAGGTTATCAGGTGAACTCCCCCTACTGACCCAACCAAGGGACGAAATGAAAGCCTAACACATGTTCGTACGAAAGTTTCAAGTCCACCTTTGTAATAAGAAGGAGTGGACATCTCTTGAAGAGGTCTACGAAATGAAATCACACACCATAAAATGGTACACCGATGGATCTCTGACAAACCAAGGCTCCGGCCTTGGAGTGGCACATCCTCGGTTAACATATCATGAGCCCTTAGGCAAGCATACCAGCATCTTCCAAGCTGAGGTATGTGCTATAGGAAGGTGTGTGGACCTTTATCTAAAGCGTAACTATCGGAACAGGGATATAGCTATCCTATCCGATAGTCAAGCAGCAATTAGGACACTTAGCAGGACTGAAATCAGGTCAAAAGTAGTTCGTGAGGTACGAACCAAGCTAGACAGTCTGGTTTCACACAAAAGGCTAGCCCTAAGATGGGTCCCTGAACACGTTGACATAGCTGGGAACGATTAGGCGGACAAGCAAGCAAGAATGAGGGCGGCAACACCCCTGCGGGAAATGAGCTGGGCAAGGACTCCAGGACTCAGGCAAGCCAAGTGTCTCTTAGGTAGCTACAGTCTACAACGATTCAAGCAGGTTATAACCTTGGGGAAAAATAGACTTAGGATACTCACCGGTCTCTTGACAGGACATTGTAGACTAAAGGGTCACCTAGCTAAATAGCCAGTAGCGGCGCATGCAGGTTCTGTGACATGGAAGAAGAATCCTCCCCGCACATACTAGTGGATTGCATGGCCATAGCGAGGAAAAGAATTAGTTTTCTGGGAAAACACGTCATCAAACCTGGTGACTTGGAGACCATCGATCCATAAAAAATACTAGCTTTCATGCAAGAGCTGAATCTGATGGAAGAGCTATGGTATAAGCCAAGAAGGGCAACCATCAACTGCTGTCCCTTGCTTGCGGGGCATCCATTTTTGCGATTGACCATGTAACATATTTTACAGCGTTGTTCGCAATAGCATCTCGCAAGTGAATGTATTCTTCCGCACGCAGCTTCAGTTGATTATATCGCAAGAATCGTAGTCGTTCAATCTCTATCTTCACATACATGTCGACCATAAATTGTTGGCAAAGCTCACGACATCGTAAAATGATGTTGTCTCGGCCGCTTCTAATCATCAAACTATACTAATAAAAATCCTTCGAGCTAACGTTCTTATTTTTTCGGCTCCTTGCTTCGCTGCGCCGATTGTTTATATACATTTTAGCAATAGTAGATAGATATGAAATAAATATGGTAAATTAGAAAATATTTTGCTACATATGATAGCAAAGTATTTAATATTCGCTTTTCCTGATTAGCCTGAAATCTTTTTGATGTGCTTATCCCTATTTTTATCAAGATATTCTCTTACTGAATGTTTTCGTGCCTTTTTTTTTTGTTTTGTCGGTGAACCGAGTACGTCTTTTAACGGGATTTTTAACATTGTCAGCTTTACATTCGCTTGACGTATCAGAATCTTGAGTTAATACTTCCTCTAAAGGAATATAAACATAAAAAAGTCCATTCATTAATGGGCCGGTAAAAAGCAATCTTTTTACAGGATGCATAATATTTCTCAATGCTTGTAATAAATTTCCATTTTTAAAATTTTCACAGCTTAAATTTCTGCTGCTGCTTGAAGCTCACAGGCAGTACCATAAGTATATGAATTTGACATAGCGCACTCATATTGTTCAGAAAAGCTATAGCACTCTCCATTTAAGTTTAAGTTGAAGCAAGCAAAAGTTTCCCTGTTGGTTACAACATGGGCTACAATATATTGGCGTATGGTGCCAAAGGTAGGAAATAGATCTAAAAAGGCAGGCTCCATCACCAATTATGGCAATAACTGAATGCGGCACCAAAACTCCACTAATATCTAAAGTTTCATTAGACTTATTTTAATTTGGCTGTGAGTCAATTGACTTCACTGTAGAACGATTGTTTCAACGTTACAGTGTCTATACGTAAGTATTGTCTGTATGCATCTGTGACCTTAACTTCAATCTTCGATATCTCTGGTGTTTCTCAACCGATTTCGATGAAATTTTCAGAAAAGTTCCATTGTTAGCAATTTTTACATTTTCCAAATTCGAGATTTTTTGTACCGATTGCATGTGTATATCGAAACCAGAATAGTTATCGATAATTTGAAACAAATTTGTTCTGCTTATGGTATAGGAGAACTTATATTCAAAGTCTGATGTCTCTAGCTCTTGTAGTCTGTGAGATCGACGCGTTCATACAGACGGACATGGCAATATCGACTCGGCTGTTGATGCTGATCAAGAATATATATACTTTATGGGGTCGGAGATGCTTCCTTCTGCCTGTTACATACTTTTGCACAAAACCATTATACCTCTATTACCCATTTTATGGGTTCGGGGTATAAAAAGATAGATGGAACAGAGTTATTATTTATGTTAGCCTCTCAACAGGAGAGTAGTGGATATTGGAGAGCGTCATATGAACTATAATAAGCTGAAGATCATTATGTCTTCTTCGAATCACGATTTGTCGCGTAGCTATACGGTCGCCAATTATGATTCCAGCAACGTCGTCAACAACAGGTGCATTGAATCTACGTACATATATGCTCTCCAGCTGGTGTTCTATCAGGATTGATGACAATAGCGTGATTGTCACTTTGTAGTTTGTGCATGTGTGATTTGAATAATTTCAATAATTCATTGTGCTCATTTAACAGAGCGTCCAGCTCACTGACGATACGCCTGGAAAAATGTGAATTGAGATTATGATAGTCGCAACGTGCATCCACGCGATTGGCAAGTGTACGTTCGGAGTCCTCGCCACCCATAAAGTAGATTTGTAAAAATTTATGAGATTCGTTTGGCATTGGCAGCAATGAGCCCAGTTTGTGATAAACTTGGCCTTTGATTTTGAACGTGGAATTAAATTATTGACCGTTTGCAGCAATATTGTTAACTATTTCTGTTGCAGATGTCATTTGAAAACATGAATTGAATGTGCGAATTGACTTTAGGAACATGCTAGAATCTGGACCTGTACCGATAAGTAAACCGTGCAATTGTTCAGGTGGTGTTTCAATTTCGGTTATTTGTACTTTTCCTGATGAGCAACACATCCCAACTGGCTCATTTTTAAATTTAAGTCTGGAATGCTAGTCGATGAAATAAATTTGATGTAAATGCTCGTCAACAAGTAACGTTGTTGGTCAATTCCTCTACGTCTGTGGCGTTGTTGGTAAATTTTTCTACGTCTGTCGACTATGTATATGCGCGTTACTCTTCTTTTAGTTGCCTTTGTTGAATTCGTTCATCTCGGGGCTCTTGCGATTGTGATTCACTGAATAACTGTGCCATCCTCACACGCTCATCTGCATTGTTTTCTTGGATTTCTTCACCTGAAATTCGTACTCTTATATCTCGCACGGCTCTAGAATTTATCGTTTGACGACTAAAATTGGCCCCTTTGCGTCTTATTGGCATTGCCCGAATACTTATAGTAGATTAAATTAGTTATTTTTATTGAACTAAAAAAATGGTTCCTAGTAATAATATTCATAGGAAAACAACGTTTGCCGGAAAGAAGATTTTTATATATTAGATAGTAATTTTAAGCAAATTTCAAAAAATAAATCGTTATAGTTTGAAGATAGATCTTCTTTTTGTTTTTTAATATTAAAATCTTACGCTTTATCGCAGTTGTGTTTAGCGATAAAACAGTTGGTGTTGCTAAGGTTTGTGAAAAGACTAAAACACATGTTGCTAAGCTTTCGCTCTCAACATTTTGTTTGTGTTCGCAATGTTGCTGGCCTTGCCTGCTGCATATATTGATAAGCTCGACACCTACATAAAAGCTTTGTCATGTGAGATTGTGAGTGCAACAGCTCTGTATCGCACTCTAAATCTTCTCAATACAACCCACCTCAGCCTTCAAGCTTTTCCTCATGAAGCGTTTGCCTATAAAAGTGCCACGCTGCCTCATTCGCCCTCTTTTGCTGATCGGTTATCATATATAGTATAAACTCCAGCTCGGTTAGCGCCGCATGCTACACGTGTTCAGTATCAAATCGTGCGCATTTCGCAAAGTCGATATATATATATACAAAGTTGTGTGTATATAAGTTAATAAATATAGCTATTGTGCAAAAATAGCTTAAACGCAGATCGCGTCGCGTGCATATTTATATGGCCCAAAAATTACAATATATACGACACCCAACCTCAATTTGCGCCACGCCCACCCACGTGTCTAATCTGGACACATCGACCACTACGGATTCAGCAAAGAGCTTGCCTTCTACATTTTTGTGCAGTGCACAAGAAAAGGTATGCCCAGCCGAAATTATTTTTGGTTGTTTTATACGTTGCTAATTTGTTGCTATTTTGCGTCCCAACAAAGAGGATTAGGAGCACCGACGCACAGTGGGGCCTCTGCCCGAATAGCGTTGCGAAAATAATTTTTTTCATGAACGCGTTTGGCATAAATGATATATGTAATCGATAGAGAATACTTCAAGGATTATGGATCCAAAAGATTTTTTAAATTGTGGGTGGTAGAGCCAATCAAAGTTGAGAAATTTTTCGTGGGTACGAAAAAATGACAATTTATACGAAAATTCACCACTTTCAACCTGAATATTGGGTGATGTAAACAACCGATCTTAGATCTTTTTACTTTATCTGAAAAGTATGTTCAATCTCTGTGTTTTGATATATAAATTTCAATATAACTGAAATACTTATTAAATTAGAAGCGTTTAAAAAATACACTAAATTTAAGTATTTTTTGAACTTTCGTGGAATATAACTAAAAAGTATATCGTAGCGTCAACGCGAGACCACATACATTTGATAGCTATAATATATACCTTTCATATGTATTTAGTCTAAATCTGCGAAAACCTGCGTTTTAGAAACGTAAGCCAAAAAACTAGTGATACCTCGCGTTAAAAACACGCGGCAGGTATAAGGAAGAAGAAGAGCGCATACAAATTTGGCTGTGGCGTGCTTGTTGTTAATTGATAACATTGCTGACATACCTGACTATATATTGAAAATCCCTTTAAGAAATGTTGAATTTCCAATTACCTGCTTGGAAAAGGTCTGATGAGGCAGGTAAATATAATTTTAGTTGATGGAAAGTTGCGCCACTACAGGATATACGTATATATATATTTTTTGATTTCCCCATTTACCTATATTGAATGTAAATACCTTATGTTTATTTTGTTTTTTACCTAACTAATTGAAAAAGGGTTATACCAATTTTTCTTTCTTACCTAGCTTACTCAAAATATATGGTATATAGTGCAAAATATTTCACTTGATGGCGACAGTTATTACTTAACTTCATAAAAGGAAACACTACAAAAAATTTTCCGATTCAATAGTATTTTTCAATATATTTCACGAAATTTTTATATAAAAGCGCAATAATGGATTTAAGAAATTCAAAGATTTTTGAAGTTTTTCGTTCTTCTGAAAATATAAATGATTTCGAAAAGGCATTGCTTAAAGAGATTGGCATACTCGAAAACGCTAGTAAGGAGCTAAAGACAAAAATTAAATTCATTCACGCTTACTTGAAACGGCAATGGAACTTGGTCTACAGAACTATGCCGGCTTTCATAAAAAAGCATGCAAAATTGTTGAAGGAATATACAACATTCGGATATTCAGAAGAGGAAGAAGTTTACCCATCGACTAGCCGAGGAAGAGGAAGGCCGCAAAAAACTATGGAAGAGAGTTCAGCTTTTACAAAGAAACGTAAGCTCGCGGATGCTACGGAAAGCTTTACAACAGAAAATCGGTCGGAAGCACTATCATCCAAGTATGCGAAGGAACAAGCGAGGACAAAAGCGACAATAACGAAAGCTGTGCAGATCGCCAGTCCTTTAGGGCTGAATAGGATTAAGGAAAGTATTCCAACGCTACCAAACTCAGTCGAAATTAAGTCCACTGACAATGAAGCGTTTTCCCTAATTATGGACTTGGGATTGACTAAAGAGAAATATGATATTTTACGCAGCTCCTTAAAAAAAAAACATAACGTCAACGTTCTTCCCGGATATAAAAAAAAATCGTATTTGGCAAAAAGGGAGCAGTGACACCTAATACAATAATAACAGAGACATCTGCAGAAGTAAAACTCCAGGATTTAATGGATCACACTGCTATGCGTCTAGTTAGAAGTTTGCCTGATGGAGAGGTCGAGCTTCTTCCTGAAAATCTGGCCCTACTCAATAAGTGGGGATGTGATAGATCGTCTGGACAAAGCGTATACAAACAAATTATAAACACAGAAGACGAATATGGAATTTCTCCGTTGCATTGCAGAATGAAGTGTATGCAATTTATTCTGAAGCTAGCCTACACACTTGCTCGGCCAGGAGAAACAAAAACTGATAATACACCTCGTGAGGATATACAGAGTAGAAAGGAAGTTATACCCCCACGGTACATAGGGTTTTGGCTCATGGAAAGGACTTAATAGAGTATCAGTGCTTACCACTTGGAGAGCTGTCCGAAGAAGCACAGGAATGTAAAAACAAGGACTACAAAAGGTTCAGATACACTAATACGTGCAAAATTTCTCGGGTTCGACAAAATGAAGACCTTTTTTAACATGCTGGCAGCCTCATCGGATCCACATCTTGCATCGCTGAAACATGTGCGATCACGAAAGGATTTGGAAGATAGCAACTATAGTTCCGAAATGTTAAGTTTATTAGATATTAACCTTAATAACCTTAATGTTGATGATTATTTTGTTGGAAATCAGCCATCAATAGCAAATTTTTAAAATTAACCTCAAAAAATCACCCAAAAATAAAAATTTTAATTTTTTGTGTTTAAGTTATAAAATCGAATAAAAACAACTAAGAAACATAGTCATTGAAATTATAAAAAATGTTCAGCTATGATTAAAAACAAACGTTTTTAATTTGAATTTTACAGGTAAAAATGCTCGAAATATTTCTTAAGTTTGACCTTGAATATTAAAGCACCTGGGATACCTGGCACTTATATCGAGCATTCATTTTAAAGCTTAAGAAGTTTTCTCTTAATATTTTTTTTAAAATCGCTTCATTAGTTTAGAAGTTATGATTTTTGCAATGCAAAATGAGCAAAGGCCCCACTGTGCGACGTCCCAAAGAATTGACAAAGCAAATTCGCCCCGTTTCGTCACTACATCGCCCCACTGTGCGCAGATGCACATGTGCTCGAAAGTTGCGATAAGCTTTCGGCTGAGTTAAGCTTTTGCCTTCTTCTTCTTTAGTTTCTTTGGACCGCTGTCCAAACGCAGTTTAATCGTCCGGCAAAATAATGTTCGTTAAATATTTTTTCTGTGTAATTTTTGTAGGCCAGTGTATGCATTTGTTTGTGTTGTTGCTGTTGCTGGGTTGTTCCGGCCAATGAAGCTCATTCGTATTTAAAAAACATTTTAAATATAATTTTCCTCCAACAAGTTTCGACGACTTTGTCGCGTTCCTCAGCCAGTCTGATTTAATTTAAAAGAATAATAGGAGAGGTTACATTTTTTTCACATAAATACGTACATACGAGAAAACACTTAGTAAATATTACAAATGGTACATACATTTATTGTTGTTTTCACATATTTCAGTGTCGTCATTCTAATCCTAATATTGCCTCTGTCTCCGTTTCAATAGTCATTTTAGTCACTATGTTTTATTTTCTGTGTTGTCCGCTGCAGCTTGGTTTGCCTATTGCAGCTGCATAAATGTAATTTGTCTGGTCAATGTCTTCTTTGTGGTTCGGTGCGGCGTCCCCTCTTTGCTGTATTCGCAAGCTCTCTAACGTTAGTCACGTGCGCTCTCTTCTCTCTATGTCCACCACTTTGACATAAACAAAGTCAGCTGTGCGGTCATTCTCACTCAAATGTTGAGCCAGCGCTGTTGTTGTCTTTTTGTTCTTGGCGTCTCCTTTATGTTCCAATATAAACTTTATTGCACTTCTCTCCCTCTTTTCCGTTGCACTTAATTTCGTAGATTACATTGTTCTGCTTGTCTCTGTCAATTTTGTCTTTCGTGTTCGTAAACAAATTTCGAGTTATTTTGTGAGCTTTGTAAGCATATGTTATGCGCTCTGTGCTGTTTTCTGGTATGAACTTTGCTAGCGTAGCTCTGTTCGTTATGTTTTCTATGTACGGGATGTACTGATGTATTGCTTGTTTATCGTACCTTGGCTTATTGTTGATGTTTGTAATCTTGAACTTTTTGTGTTATCAGGTTTAGCTGTGACGTCATTTATTAGTTTTTCTATTAGGTGTACCGGATAGTTGTTTTTGATGAGCATAATTTTCAGTTTTACGTAGTTTTTTGGTCGGTGATGCTTGTCGCATAGTGTGTACGTATTTCTAATTATGTTTTTGATTGTGTTTATTTTCTGTGTCATCGGTTGATTTGAGTCATAGTTCATTATTCTTCCTGATGCTGTTCCTTTGGTGTACCAGTCAAATGTTTTCTGTTTAAACATACACAATATGTAATAATAAGTTCATGCAAAATTTTAACAAAGAGTTTGGATTTGACTGCCATGGTGCAGCTATGCCTAGTGTTGTTGTTAACAAAAGAAAATTAAGTTCGAGCAAAAAGCTCAAGTTCGATCGTCATTGTCCCCCCCACCCACCCCCTCTGGTGACGAAGCCACCTACGCAAAATAATTAAAATATAGTATTCAAATAATTAATTAACTCGCGACACCATTACAAGAAAATAACATTTAACAGTTCGTTGGAGCTTTAACACTCCGCTCCAAAATTACAACAACATCATCTGCATCGTTGGTAGGTCTTTCACCGAGGAGATATTCATGTAAGTGAGAAACTCAACTAATTGTTTTATAATGGTGAAAACGTGTAACAAGCATTATTAATCCTTCTGATTAATACAATTTTTTAAAGAATATTATTGCAAGCTTTGGTTAACGTTGCGCCGGCGCAACGCGTAAGTTGTGTAGGCGAGTGCATGTGCAAATGTATGTGTGTATACGCGTACATCGAATCGTACGTTACATTGCCCTTATACATACATACATCCATGCAAACGTGTACATAATTGACCTTTCCACAAGTTGCGTTGTTCACATGTGTAAGAACATATAGATATATGTATACATAAATATATGTGTCGGAGGCAGCAGCAGCCAACAAATAACTGAAACGCCAACCAACGTGGATCTAACTTAGCTATAAGCCGCTACTAACGCATCTCTAATCTTTGTCTTTGCTTTGCACATGCGAATTTATCTAATTGCATAGATAAGAACTCTCGCAAATCTTTAGCATAGCTAAATCTTGCACTCACTCTCGTTTTTCATCTCGTTCGCTACGGTTGTGCATCGGCACCAACCCACGCGTATTGCACACATGTACATTCATATAATTAAAATCACTCAATACTTTAGCCCAATAAATGGTAATAAAGAGTGATCGTGTTTTACATATAACAAAATTCTCGCTAACCTTCTGCACCAGCTCGAACATAGGTGAACACAAATAAGTGCCTCCTCTAAACATTTGGTGACCCGAAGTGATTTTTTTGTGTTGAAGTGTGTATTTTCGTCGCATTTGTGAAAGTGTAAAATTGAAAGATTACAAACTATCGTGTTTAATAGTAATCATTTCTAAGCGTCTTCTGCATAATTCGATGAGAAGATCACACACGCGCCCACACACTTCGCGCAGTTTCGCTTTCGTTTTCATTACCCATTCTCTTTCGATCCACGTGCACATTTGACATTGATAGCCGCGCGAGTGAATCGTTACCAACAATTAAAATGATTGAAAATGAAACGAGTGTAAAGGCGGCTCCGTCCTCTGTCTTGGACTTTTACAAAGCCAAGGCAGAATCTGTGGCTCGGCAACTTAATGCATTAAACGCTTTCTTATCGATTGAACAGCTGGTGCTTTTGATGAACCCGAGTTGCAGGCACGACTGGAATTAGTTAGCGAAATAGTGAAGTAGTAATTAGCCGGGGTACAGATCTCAATCTGGCCAGGCCTAACTTACAAGAATACTTGTATTTGTTAGAGACGTCAAGACATGAGGCTTACAAATGCTGGGGGTGCGTGCCGTACACTAGGGTCCCGACAAGGGATTGAGATAGCAAAGGGTACTACCGCTTCGTACCTCTAGCCACACGGTCAGGATTACTAGTCTACTCAGCAGCACGTGGGGGAAATTCCGTTGACCAACGGAGAAAATCTTGGGGGCACTAAAGAAAGCGGGACCCGCAGGTACACTGCGTACACTTGCACTCTAACAACCAAAAAATAATAAACACTGAGGGATTATTTGCACTCTAAATCGCGGTACTACCTACGATCTTTTATTTAAACTCTTAATCAACGCGGCACAATTCTGTTCGTTCTAACCTATACGCACTCACACGCGCGACCATCATCTTTCGCCGGCTTTCTTGTCTCCATCACCGCGCGTTAAATGCTAGTTACATGTTACTTATACAATGTTAAATTAATTTCCATTTCGCTTCTTGCGTTCTATTTGTTTTATTTACTAATAAATCCAATAACAATAATCCTCGCGCTTCTTGCGTCATTACAAATATTTCTAATAAATCCTAACTATACTTTATCGACGGCGCTTTGTGGGGGAGGCCTATTCGGGGCCTACCTCACAACCCCCCCTTTCTTCGGGAGCGTGATGGTTACTCTCCTGTTGACGAATGCCATCAGCCCACACCTTCAAATCGTGCGCATTTCGCAAAGTCGATATATATATATACAAAGTTGTGTGTATATAAGTTAATAAATATAGCTATTGTGCAAAAATAGCTTAAACGCAGATCGCGTCGCGTGCATATTTATATGGCCCAAAATTTACAATATATACGACACCCAACCTCAATTTGCGCCACGCCCACCCACGTGTCTAATCTGGACACATCGACCACTACGGATTCAGCAAAGAGCTTGCCTTCTACATTTTTGTGCAGTGCACAAGAAAAGGTATGCCCAGCCGAAATTATTTTTGGTTGTTTTATACGTTGCTAATTTGTTGCTATTTTGCATCCCAACAAAGAGGATTAGGAGCACCGACGCACAGTGGGGCCTCTGCCCGAATAGCGTTGCGAAAATAATTTTTTTCATGAACGCGTTTGGCATAAATGATATATGTAATCGATAGAGAATACTTCAAGGATTATGGATCCAAAAGATTTTTTAAATCGGTAAATAATTGTGGGTGAGTACGAAAAAATGACAATTTATACGAAAATTCACCACTTTCAACCTGAATATTGGGTGATGTAAACAACCGATCTTAGATCTTTTTACTTTATCTGAAAAGTATGTTCAATCTCTGTGTTTTGATATATAAATTTCAATATAACTGAAATACTTATTAAATTAGAAGCGTTTAAAAAATACACTAAATTTCTGTATTTTTTGAACTTTCGTGGAATATAACTAAAAAGTATATCGCAGCGTCAACGCAAGACCACATACATTTGATAGCTATAATATATACCTTTCATATGTATTTAGTCTAAATCTGCGAAAACCTGCGTTTTAGAAACGTAAGCCAAAAAACTAGTGATACCTCGCGTTAAAAACACGCGGCAGGTATAAGGAAGAAGAAGAGCGCATACAAATTTGGCTGTGGCGTGCGTGTTGTTAATTGATAACATTGCTGACATACCTGACTATATATTGAAAATCCCTTTAAGAAATGTTGAATTTCCAATTACCTGCTTGGAAAAGGTCTGATGAGGCAGGTAAATATAATTTTAGTTGATGGAAAGTTGCGCCACTACAGGATATACGTATATATATATTTTTTGATTTCCCCATTTACCTATATTGAATGTAAATACCTTATGTTTATTTTGTTTTTACCTAACTAATTGAAAAAGGGTTATACCAATTTTTCTTTCTTACCTAGCTTACTCAAAATATATGGTATATAGTGCAAAATATTTCACTTGATGGCGACAGTTATTACTTAACTTCATAAGAGGAAACACTATAAAAAATTTTCCGATTCAATAGTATTTTTCAATATATTTCACGAAATTTTTATATAAAAGCGCAATAATGGATTTAAGAAATTCAAAGATTTTTGAAGTTTTTCGTTCTTCTGAAAATATAAATGATTTCGAAAAGGCATTGCTTAAAGAGATTGGCATACTCGAAAACGCTAGTAAGGAGCTAAAGACAAAAATTAAATTCATTCACGCTTACTTGAAGCGGCAATGGAACTTGGTCTACAGAACTATGCCGGCTTTCATAAAAAAGCATGCAAAATTGTTGAAGGAATATACAACATTCGGATATTCAGAAGAGGAAGAAGTTTACCCATCGACTAGCCGAGGAAGAGGAAGGCCGCAAAAAACTATGGAAGAGAGTTCAGCTTTTACAAAGAAACGTAAGCTCGCGGATGCTACGGAAAGCTTTACAACAGAAAATCGGTCGGAAGCACTATCATCCAAGTATGCGAAGGAACAAGCGAGGACAAAAGCGACAATAACGAAAGCTGTGCAGATCGCCAGTCCTTTAGGGCTGAATAGGATTAAGGAAAGTATTCCAACGCTACCAAACTCAGTCGAAATTAAGTCCACTGACAATGAAGCGTTTTCCCTATTTATGGACTTGGGATTGACTAAAGAGAAATATGATATTTTACGCAGCTCCTTAAAAAAAAAACATAACGTCAACGTTCTTCCCGGATATAAAAAAAATCGTATTTGGCAAAAAAGGAGCAGTGACACCTAATACAATAATAACAGAGACATCTGCAGAAGTAAAACTCCAGGATTTAATGGATCACACTGCTATGCGTCTAGTTAGAAGTTTGCCTGATGGAGAGGTCGAGCTTCTTCCTGAAAATCTGGCCCTACTCAATAAGTGGGGATGTGATAGATCGTCTGGACAAAGCGTATACAAACAAATTATAAACACAGAAGACGAATATGGAATTTCTCCGTTGCATTGCAGAATGAAGTGTATGCAATTTATTCTGAAGCTAGCCTACACACTTGCTCGGCCAGGAGAAACAAAAACTGATAATACACCTCGTGAGGATATACAGAGAAGAAAGGAAGTTATACCCCCACGGTACATAGGATTTTGGCTCATGGAAAGGACTTAATAGAGTATCAGTGCTTACCACTTGGAGAGCTGTCCGAAGAAGCACAGGAATGTAAAAACAAGGACTACAAAAGGTTCAGATACACTAATACGTGCAAAATTTCTCGGGTTCGACAAAATGAAGACCTTTTTAACATGCTGGCAGCCTCATCGGATCCACATCTTGCATCGCTGAAACATGTGCGATCACGAAAGGATTTGGAAGATAGCAACTATAGTTCCGAAATGTTAAGTTTATTAGATATTAACCTTAATAACCTTAATGTTGATGATTATTTTGTTGGAAATCAGCCATCAATAGCAAATTTTTAAAATTAACCTCAAAAAATCACCCAAAAATAAAAATTTTAATTTTTTGTGTTTAAGTTATAAAATCGAATAAAAACAACTAAGAAACATAGTCATTGAAATTATAAAAAATGTTCAGCTATGATTAAAAACAAACGTTTTTAATTTGAATTTTACAGGTAAAAATGCTCGAAATATTTCTTAAGTTTGACCTTGAATATTAAAGCACCTGGGATACCTGGCACTTATATCGAGCATTCATTTTAAAGCTTAAGAAGTTTTCTCTTAATATTTTTTTTAAAATCGCTTCATTAGTTTAGAAGTTATGATTTTTGCAATGCAAAATGAGCAAAGGCCCCACTGTGCGACGTCCCAAAGAATTGACAAAGCAAATTCGCCCCGTTTCGTCACTACATCGCCCCACTGTGCGCAGATGCACATGTGCTCGAAAGTTGCGATAAGCTTTCGGCTGAGTTAAGCTTTTGCCTTCTTCTTCTTTAGTTTCTTTGGACCGCTGTCCAAACGCAGTTTAATCGTCCGGCAAAATAATGTTCGTTAAATATTTTTTCTGTGTAATTTTTGTAGGCCAGTGTATGCATTTGTTTGTGTTGTTGCTGTTGCTGGGTTGTTCCGGCCAATGAAGCTCATTCGTATTTAAAAAACATTTTAAATATAATTTTCCTCCAACAAGTTTCGACGACTTTGTCGCGTTCCTCAGCCAGTCTGATTTAATTTAAAAGAATAATAGGAGAGGTTACATTTTTTTCACATAAATACGTACATACGAGAAAACACTTAGTAAATATTACAAATTGTACATACATTTATTGTTGTTTTCACATATTTCAGTGTCGTCATTCTAATCCTAATATTGCCTCTGTCTCCGTTTCAATAGTCATTTTAGTCACTATGTTTTATTTTCTGTGTTGTCCGCTGCAGCTTGGTTTGCCTATTGCAGCTGCATAAATGTAATTTGTCTGGTCAATGTCTTCTTTGTGGTTCGGTGCGGCGTCCCCTCTTTGCTGTATTCGCAAGCTCTCTAACGTTAGTCGCGTGCGCTCTCTTCTCTCTATGTCCACCACTTTGACATCAAAAAAGTCAGCTGTGTGGTCATTCTCACTCAAATGTTGAGCCAGCGCTGTTGTTGTCTTTTTGTTCTTGGCGTCTCCTTTATGTTCTGTTATTCGTGTTGCGAGCGATCTGTTTGTTGTTCCAATGTAAACTTTATTGCACTTCTCTCCCTCTTTTCCGTTGCACTTAATTTCGTAGATTACATTGTTCTGCTTGTCTCTGTCAATTTTGTCTTTCGTGTTCGTAAACAAATTTCGAGTTATTTTGTGAGCTTTGTAAGCATATGTTATGCGCTCTGTGCTGTTTTCTGGTATGAACTTTGCTAGCGTAGCTCTGTTCGTTATGTTTTCTATGTACGGGATGTACTGATGTATTGTTTGTTTATCGTACCTTGGCTTATTGTTGATGTTTGTAATCTTGAACTTTTTGTGTTATCAGGTTTAGCTGTGACGTCATTTATTAGTTTTTCTATTAGGTGTACCGGATAGTTGTTTTTGATGAGCATAATTTTCAGTTTTACGTAGTTTTTTGGTCGGTGATGCTTGTCGCATAGTGTGTACGTATTTCTAATTATGTTTTTGATTGTGTTTATTTTCTGTGTCATCGGTTGATTTGAGTCATAGTTCATTATTCTTCCTGATGCTGTTCCTTTGGTGTACCAGTCAAATGTTTTCTGTTTAAACATACACAATATGTAATAATAAGTTCATGCAAAATTTTAACAAAGAGTTTGGATTTGACTGCCATGGTGCAGCTATGCCTAGTGTTGTTGTTAACAAAAGAAAATTAAGTTCGAGCAAAAAGCTCAAGTTCGATCGTCATTGTCCCCCCCACCCACCCCCTCTGGTGACGAAGCCACCTACGCAAAATAATTAAAATATAGTATTCAAATAATTAATTAACTCGCGACACCATTACAAGAAAATAACATTTAACAGTTCGTTGGAGCTTTAACACTCCGCTCCAAAATTACAACAACATCATCTGCATCGTTGGTAGGTCTTTCACCGAGGAGATATTCATGTAAGTGAGAAACTCAACTAATTGTTTTATAATGGTGAAAACGTGTAACAAGCATTATTAATCCTTCTGATTAATACAATTTTTTAAAGAATATTATTGCAAGCTTTGGTTAACGTTGCGCCGGCGCAACGCGTAAGTTGTGTAGGCGAGTGCATGTGCAAATGTATGTGTGTATACGCGTACATCGAATCGTACGTTACATTGCCCTTATACATACATACATCCATGCAAACGTGTACATAATTGACCTTTCCACAAGTTGCGTTGTTCACATGTGTAAGAACATATAGATATATGTATACATAAATATATGTGTCGGAGGCAGCAGCAGCCAACAAATAACTGAAACGCCAACCAACGTGGATCTAACTTAGCTATAAGCCGCTACTAACGCATCTCTAATCTTTGTCTTTGCTTTGCACATGCGAATTTATCTAATTGCATAGATAAGAACTCTCGCAAATCTTTAGCATAGCTAAATCTTGCACTCACTCTCGTTTTTCATCTCGTTCGCTACGGTTGTGCATCGGCACCAACCCACGCGTATTGCACACATGTACATTCATATAATTAAAATCACTCAATACTTTAGCCCAATAAATGGTAATAAAGAGTGATCGTGTTTTACATATAACAAAATTCTCGCTAACCTTCTGCACCAGCTCGAACATAGGTGAACACAAATAAGTGCCTCCTCTAAACATTTGGTGACCCGAAGTGATTTTTTTTGTGTTGAAGTGTGTATTTTTCGTCGCATTTGTGAAAGTGTAAAATTGAAAGATTACAAACTATCGTGTTTAATAGTAATCATTTCTAAGCGTCTTCTGCATAATTCGATGAGAAGATCACACACGCGCCCACACACTTCGCGCAGTTTCGCTTTCGTTTTCATTACCCATTCTCTTTCGATCCACGTGCACATTTGACATTGATAGCCGCGCGAGTGAATCGTTACCAACAATTAAAATGATTGAAAATGAAACGAGTGTAAAGGCGGCTCCGTCCTCTGTCTTGGACTTTTACAAAGCCAAGGCAGAATCTGTGGCTCGGCAACTTAATGCATTAAACGCTTTCTTATCGATTGAACAGCTGGTGCTTTTGATGAACCCGAGTTGCAGGCACGACTGGAATTAGTTAGCGAAATAGTGAAGTAGTAATTAGCCGGGGTACAGATCTCAATCTGGCCAGGCCTAACTTACAAGAATACTTGTATTTGTTAGAGACGTCAAGACATGAGGCTTACAAATGCTGGGGGTGCGTGCCGTACACTAGGGTCCCGACAAGGGATTGAGATAGCAAAGGGTACTACCGCTTCGTACCTCTAGCCACACGGTCAGGATTACTAGTCTACTCAGCAGCACGTGGGGAAATTCCGTTGACCAACGGAGAAAATCTTGGGGGCACTAAAGAAAGGGGACCCGCAGGTACACTGCGTACACTTGCACTCTAACAACCAAAAATAATAAACACTGAGGGATTATTTGCACTCTAAATCGCGGTACTACCTACGATCTTTTATTTAAACTCTTAATCAACGCGGCACAATTCTGTTCGTTCTAACCTATACGCACTCACACGCGCGACCATCATCTTTCGCCGGCTTTCTTGTCTCCATCACCGCGCGTTAAATGCTAGTTACATGTTACTTATACAATGTTAAATTAATTTCCATTTCGCTTCTTGCGTTCTATTTGTTTTATTTACTAATAAATCCAATAACAATAATCCTCGCGCTTCTTGCGTCATTACAAATATTTCTAATAAATCCTAACTATACTTTATCGACGGCGCTTTGTGGGGAGGCCTATTCGGGGCCTACCTCACAACCCCCTTTCTTCGGGAGCGTGATGGTTACTCTCCTGTTGACGAATGCCATCAGCCCACACCTTCAAATCGTGCGCATTTCGCAAAGTCGATATATATATATACAAAGTTGTGTGTATATAAGTTAATAAATATAGCTATTGTGCAAAAATAGCTTAAACGCAGATCGCGTCGCGTGCATATTTATATGGCCCAAAATTTACAATATATACGACACCCAACCTCAATTTGCGCCACGCCCACCCACGTGTCTAATCTGGACACATCGACCACTACGGATTCAGCAAAGAGCTTGCCTTCTACATTTTTGTGCAGTGCACAAGAAAAGGTATGCCCAGCCGAAATTATTTTTGGTTGTTTTATACGTTGCTAATTTGTTGCTATTTTGCATCCCAACAAAGAGGATTAGGAGCACCGACGCACAGTGGGGCCTCTGCCCGAATAGCGTTGCGAAAATAATTTTTTTCATGAACGCGTTTGGCATAAATGATATATGTAATCGATAGAGAATACTTCAAGGATTATGGATCCAAAAGATTTTTTAAATCGGTAAATAATTGTGGGTGAGTACGAAAAAATGACAATTTATACGAAAATTCACCACTTTCAACCTGAATATTGGGTGATGTAAACAACCGATCTTAGATCTTTTTACTTTATCTGAAAAGTATGTTCAATCTCTGTGTTTTGATATATAAATTTCAATATAACTGAAATACTTATTAAATTAGAAGCGTTTAAAAATACACTAAATTTCTGTATTTTTTGAACTTTCGTGGAATATAACTAAAAAGTATATCGCAGCGTCAACGCAAGACCACATACATTTGATAGCTATAATATATACCTTTCATATGTATTTAGTCTAAATCTGCGAAAACCTGCGTTTTAGAAACGTAAGCCAAAAAACTAGTGATACCTCGCGTTAAAAACACGCGGCAGGTATAAGGAAGAAGAAGAGCGCATACAAATTTGGCTGTGGCGTGCGTGTTGTTAATTGATAACATTGCTGACATACCTGACTATATATTGAAAATCCCTTTAAGAAATGTTGAATTTTCAATTACCTGCTTGGAAAAGGTCTGAGGAGGCAGGTAAATATAATTTTAGTTGATGGAAAGTTGCGCCACTACAGGATATACGTATATATATATATTTTTTGATTTCCCCATTTACCTATATTGAATGTAAATACCTTATGTTTATTTTGTTTTTTACCTAACTAATTGAAAAAGGGTTATACCAATTTTTCTTTCTTACCTAGCTTACTCAAAATATATGGTATATAGTGCAAAATATTTCACTTGATGGCGACAGTTATTACTTAACTTCATAAGAGGAAACACTATAAAAAATTTTCCGATTCAATAGTATTTTTCAATATATTTCACGAAATTTTTATATAAAAGCGCAATAATGGATTTAAGAAATTCAAAGATTTTTGAAGTTTTTCGTTCTTCTGAAAATATAAATGATTTCGAAAAGGCATTGCTTAAAGAGATTGGCATACTCGAAAACGCTAGTAAGGAGCTAAAGACAAAAATTAAATTCATTCACGCTTACTTGAAGCGGCAATGGAACTTGGTCTACAGAACTATGCCGGCTTTCATAAAAAAGCATGCAAAATTGTTGAAGGAATATACAACATTCGGATATTCAGAAGAGGAAGAAGTTTACCCATCGACTAGCCGAGGAAGAGGAAGGCCGCAAAAAACTATGGAAGAGAGTTCAGCTTTTACAAAGAAACGTAAGCTCGCGGATGCTACGGAAAGCTTTACAACAGAAAATCGGTCGGAAGCACTATCATCCAAGTATGCGAAGGAACAAGCGAGGACAAAAGCGACAATAACGAAAGCTGTGCAGATCGCCAGTCCTTTAGGGCTGAATAGGATTAAGGAAAGTATTCCAACGCTACCAAACTCAGTCGAAATTAAGTCCACTGACAATGAAGCGTTTTCCCTATTTATGGACTTGGGATTGACTAAAGAGAAATATGATATTTTACGCAGCTCCTTAAAAAAAAAACATAACGTCAACGTTCTTCCCGGATATAAAAAAAATCGTATTTGGCAAAAAGGGAGCAGTGACACCTAATACAATAATAACAGAGACATCTGCAGAAGTAAAACTCCAGGATTTAATGGATCACACTGCTATGCGTCTAGTTAGAAGTTTGCCTGATGGAGAGGTCGAGCTTCTTCCTGAAAATCTGGCCCTACTCAATAAGTGGGGATGTGATAGATCGTCTGGACAAAGCGTATACAAACAAATTATAAACACAGAAGACGAATATGGAATTTCTCCGTTGCATTGCAGAATGAAGTGTATGCAATTTATTCTGAAGCTAGCCTACACACTTGCTCGGCCAGGAGAAACAAAAACTGATAATACACCTCGTGAGGATATACAGAGTAGAAAGGAAGTTATACAAGCTGAATTGTCTCGGAAGCTAGGATTAAAAGTTGACTGCCCAAAGCACGGATACGGAAATACGAATGATGGAAATACTTCGAGGAGATTTTTTGAAAATGATAAAATTACATCTTTGATAACAGGTGTTAATCATGAGATCATTAAAAGGTTGGCTGTTATCCTAAATGCTATAAACTGCAAAGAAATGATAAATGTTGCAAAATTTGCGGAATACGCATCAAAAACAGCTCAACTTTTGACTGAATTGTATCCTCAGAAAAAACTTACCCCCACGGTACATAGGATTTTGGCTCATGGAAAGGACTTAATAGAGTATCAGTGCTTACCACTTGGAGAGCTGTCCGAAGAAGCACAGGAATGTAAAAACAAGGACTACAAAAGGTTCAGATACACTAATACGTGCAAAATTTCTCGGGTTCGACAAAATGAAGACCTTTTTAACATGCTGGCAGCCTCATCGGATCCACATCTTGCATCGCTGAAACATGTGCGATCACGAAAGGATTTGGAAGATAGCAACTATAGTTCCGAAATGTTAAGTTTATTAGATATTAACCTTAATAACCTTAATGTTGATGATTATTTTGTTGAAAATCAGCCATCAATAGCAAATATTTAAAATTAACCTCAAAAAACCACCCAAAAATAAAAATTTTAATTTTTTATGTGTTTGTTTATTTAATTGTTGAATGATTCTTAATGCTACAGTATTGCTACTATAAATTAAAGCATTAATCACAGATATTAAAATGTAAAATGTAAGAGTATTAATCTAAATTATATATTTTAAGCAATTATTTATAAAATTGAATCAAATGAAAAAGAATTACATATTGAAAATTATGCGTTAGTTGGACTGTTATGTAGTTTCAGGCGTTAAAATTAAGTTTTATAATATGATTCTAAATTAATTTTAAAACGGTGTGCACTGCGTATAGATTTAATGTAGGGAGGAAAATTGTTCCACAGTCGAACAGCAAAGATAAAGAACTGCCTATCAGAAGAGGCTAGTTTGGTTCTCAAGCAAACGAGGTTGTTCACACGTTGGGACGATGTTAACTTTATGTTGCCATACAAATACTCAGGTTCTTGTGTATATATAATTTTGTGTAGGAAGCGAAGAATTCTAAAGTTAATTAAAGACGTTAGATCTAGATCCAACAGTCTATTAGCGTAACCCGTTACGTGGTCTGCCCTTTTGAGGCCAAACACGTAACGGGCTACATTATTATACGCTACCCTCAACTTCCTTTGGCTTGCAGCGTCGCATTTGCCAAAAATTTCAATGCCATGCAAAAGTTTTGGCAATATTAAAGATTTCGCGATTAATATTCTTATGTTAAGGGGTAGAAATTTCTGGGTGAGCCAAAGTTGCCTTAAAAACGCCACACGTTTTTCCCACAGCTTTATTCACCTGACTATCCCATGATAAGGTCCTGTTCAGGGTGATTCCTAAGCTTTCAGCTTTATCTACGTAGTGAATTACTGTCGAATCTATTTGCAGCTTGGGAATGTTGTCAGTAATCAGGTGCTTTTTGTAAATTAAGATACATTTGGATTTAGACGGGTTAATACACAAACCATTAACATTGACCCGTTGACTAACACGCAACAAGTCTTCATTACATAACTGGACACATTCGTTAATTTTACTAAGCGGACGACTTACATACAATTGGACATCATCAACATACAAATGGATGTTGCATTTAGACAAAACACTTGGTAAATCATTGATATACATACTAAAAAGCAGTGGACCTAAAATTGATCCTTGCGGGACCCCACGAGGGACAACAAGGAAATCGGACGTTTTAGAAGGAATAACAACGGCTTGTCTACGATTACTTAAGTAAGAGGATATGAGTTTAGTAGCAGTTTGGCTAAAATTATACATGGTATTGAGCTTTGTCAGTAGAATATGGTGGTTAACCGTGTCAAATGCTTTACTAAAATCAAGAAGCGTCAATAGTGAGACCTCACTGTTATCCATCTTTGATCTTATATCCTCGACCACTTTGATTATCGCCGTAGTACAACTGCGGCCAGTCCTAAAACCTGATTGTTTATCATTTAATAGTCGATTTATTGAAAGGAACTTGTTAATTTGAGAGGCCAAAAGGTGCTCGAATATTTTAGATAGATATGGCAAAATCGAGATTGGCCTAAACTCATGAGTAGATTTTGGGATTGGCATTACCTTTGCAATTTTCCACTGGTCGGGAAACGTAGACGTTGTGAGGGCTGTATTGAATATATGAGTTACATAGCCAATAATTAGCGGCAGAAGAATTTTAAGAAACTTTGGATTTAAACCATCTATGCCAGTTGCGTTGGACTTCATTTTACTTATAGAAAGATACACATCACATTGATTTACACAAATAAAATCAAAACTATTACAACAATTATTAAGTGGTTGCGAACACAAATAAGGATTGCACACAGACACTGGAACATTAAGGTTAACAAATTTGTTGTTGAGATCATTAACATCAACATCTTCACTAACTGCACCACGTACTTTGCCTATGCCCATGTTATTAATTTCTTTCCATGTTTGACTGTCGAATATTGCATTTTTAAACCTATCGCTAAAATATTCGCGTTTGGCTCTTGGATGGCATGCCGTCTGGTAGTTATGAATTGCTTATGAAGTGCCTCGGTCCTATATCTTTTCCATCTCCGATAGGCCGCGTCTCTAACATTTATTGCACACTTTATATCGTTATTAAACCAGGATTTTGTAGAAGGCCTGACCACTTTGCTTTTAATTGGCACGTATTTATTGTACATATACTCCATATAGTATTGTATAAGATTTATTTGGGAGTCAACTGTAGGGAGAGAATATATGAGGTCTAGTTCAGCTGTACAGCTATCTGCATGTAATCCAGCTAGGTCTATGTTAAAAATGTCACGGTATGTTATTTTAAGATTGCAATAGTTGGGTAGAATGTCATAGGTCAGAAATATAAGATCATGTTTGGAGAAGGCCGGGATGGGAATCTGGTCGTAAAGTGGTGTGCATTCTTTTTTGTTTACAAATATAAGGTCAAGTAAAGTACTTAAATTCTTTGTGAAGTGCGTCGGTAATGTAGAGTTCACTGGCTCTAAACCAAGAGACTCCATGTCGTCCAGAAGGTGTCGTTCAGTAAGTATGTTGCTATTAAAGTCTCCTGTCAGTATAATGTCAGTGTACCTCATTGTTAGATTTGCGATTACATCTATTATAGGAGAGTCGTCTATTGTGAGGTCTGTATAGGCAGCCAATGAGCATTTTTGTATTACCATTGAGGCTAAGAATTTCTATAAATATATATTCTATAGGGCTTTCATTAGGCTGCTTTAATATTACCCTACAGTTCAGTCTTTTGGTTACATATATTGCCACACCCACAGCATAACGGACACGGTCAGAACGAAACACATTATACCCTGCACACTCAATCAACGAACTACAAAGATCTTGGTTAAACCATGTTTCGGACACACAAACAACATCAATATTTGAATTTACAAACAGAAAACGAAACTCCTCAATCTTGTTCGTTAGACTCTGCGCATTTATATGACAGACCGTCAAACTAGCTTTTCTTTTGCTTAGAACCCTTACCATCGCATGGCTATTCGACTTGGAAATATTAAAATCAAGGGACATCAATTATCACAGAAAATGTTACATATCGATACACACCAATTAAAATTAACATACGTAGATAGTACGAATTAACGTTGAACGCATTCAAAACAGTCCACTTACTTGTAACATAAGATAAACAGAGTAACTTAAAAGAGAATTTAACGTAACATATAGACAGAGTAACTTATAAAGAGAAATACAGTAAAAGCTGAAGTTAAGAACGAAAAAGATCATTTGCATCGGTAGCCACTGCAAGAGAGCTTAAGTTTTAAAATCGAATTAAAACAACTAAGAAATATAGTCATTGAAATTATAAAAAATGTTCAGCTATGATTAAAAACAAACGTTTTTAATTTGAATTTTACAGGTAAAATATGCTCGAAAATATTTCTTAACTTTGACCTTGAATATTAAAGCACCTGGGATACCTGGCACTCATATCGAGCATTCATTTTAAAGCTTAAGAAGTTTGTTTAATATTTTTTGTTTGTGCTGTTGCTGTTGCTGGGTTGTTCCGGCCAATGAAGCTCATTCGTATTTAAAAAACATTTTAAATATAATTTTCCTCCAACAAGTTTCGACGACTTTGTCGCGTTCCTCAGCCAGTCTGATTTAATTTAAAAGAATAATAGGAGAGGTTACATTTTTTTCACATAAATACGTACATACGAGAAAACCCTTAGTAAATATTACAAATTGTACATACATTTATTGTTGTTTTCACATATTTCAGTGTCGTCATTCTAATCCTAATATTGCCTCTGTCTCCGTTTCAATAGTCATTTTAGTCACTATGTTTTATTTTCTGTGTTGTCCGCTGCAGCTTGGTTTGCCTATTGCAGCTGCATAAATGTAATTTGTCTGGTCAATGTCTTCTTTGTGGTTCGGTGCGGCGTCCCCTCTTTGCTGTATTCGCAAGCTCTCTAACGTTAGTCACGTGCGCTCTCTTCTCTCTATGTCCACCACTTTGACATCAACAAAGTCAGCTGTGTGGTCATTCTCACTCAAATGTTGAGCCAGCGCTGTTGTTGTCTTTTTGTGCTTGGCGTCTCCTTTATGTTCTGTTATTCGTGTTGCGAGCGATCTTTTTGTTGTTCCAATGTAAACTTTATTGCACTTCTCTCCCTCTTTTCCGTTGCACTTAATTTCGTAGATTACATTGTTCTGCTTGTCTCTGTCAATTTTGTCTTTCGTGTTCGTAAACAAATTTCGAGTTGTTTTGTGAGCTTTGTAAGCATATGTTATGCGCTCTGTGCTGTTTTTTGGTATGAACTTTGCTAGCGTAGCTCTGTTTGTTATGTTTTCTATGTACGGGATGTACTGATGTATTGTTTGTTTATCGTACCTTGGCTTATTGTTGATGTTTGTAATCTTGAACTTTTTGTGTTATCAGGTTTAGCTGTGACGTCATTTATTAGTTTTTCTATTAGGTGTACCGGATAGTTGTTTTTGATGAGCATAATTTTCAGTTTTACGTAGTTTTTTGGTCGGTGATGCTTGTCGCATAGTGTGTACGTATTTCTAATTATGTTTTTGATTGTGTTTATTTTCTGTGTCATCGGTTGATTTGAGTCATAGTTCATTATTCTTCCTGATGGTGTTCCTTTGGTGTACCAGTCAAATGTTTTCTGTTTAAACATACATAATATGTAATAATAAGTTCATGCAAAATTTTAACAAAGAGTTTGGATTTGACTGCCATGGTGCAGCTATGCCTAGTGTTGTTGTTAACAAAAGAAAATTAAGTTCGAGCAAAAAGCTCAAGTTCGATCGTCATTGTCCCCCCCCACCCACCCCCTCTGGTGACGAAGCCACCTACGCAAAATAATTAAAATATAGTATTCAAATAATTAATTAGCTCGCGACACCATTACAAGACAATAACATTTAACAGTTCGTTGGACTTTAACACTCCGCTCCAAAATTACAACAACATCATCTGCATCGTTGGTAGGTCTTTCACCGAGGAGATATTCATGTAAGTGCGAAACTCAACTAATTGTTTTATAATGGTGAAAAAGTGTAACAAGCATTATTAATCCTTCTGATTAATACAATTTTTTAAAGAATATTATTGCAAGCTTTGGTTAACGTTGCGCCGGCGCAACGCGTAAGTTGTGTAGGCGAGTGCATGTGCAAATGTATGTGTGTATACGCGTACATCGAATCGTACGTTACATTGCCCTTATACATACATACATCCATGCAAACGTGTACATAATTGACCTTTCCACAAGTTGCGTTGTTCACATGTGTAAGAACATATAGATATATGTATACATAAATATATGTGTCGGAGGCAGCAGCAGCCAACAAATAACTGAAACGCCAACCAACGTGGATCTAACTTAGCTATAAGCCGCTACTAACGCATCTATAATCTTTGTCTTTGCTTTGCACATGCGAATTTATCTAATTGCATAGATAAGAACTCTCGCAAATCTTTAGCATAGCTAAATCTTGCACTCACTCTCGTTTTTCATCTCGTTCGCTACGGTTGTGCATCGGCACCAACCCACGCGTATTGCACACATGTACATTCATATAATTAAAATCACACAATACACACTTCTGTATGAAACAAAGAAAATCACATACGAATATTAAAACTTAGCCCAATAAATGGTAATAAAGAGTGATCGTGTTTTACATATAACAAAATTCTCGCTAACCTTCTGCACCAGCTCGAACATAGGTGAACACAAATAAGTGCCTCCTCTAAACATTTGGTGACCCCGAGGTGATTTTTTTTTTGAGTTGAAGTGTGTATTTTTCGTCGCATTTGTGAAAGTGTAAAATTGAAAGATTACAAACTATCATGTTTAATAGTAATCATTTCTAAGCGTCTTCTGCATAATTCGATTTCATTACCCATTCTCTTTCGATCCACTTGCACATTTGACATTGATAGCCGCGCGAGTGAATCGTTACCAACAATTAAAATGATTGAAAATGAAACGAGTGTAAAGGCGGCTCAGTCCTCTGTCGTGGACTTTTACAAAGCCAAGGCAGAATCTGTGGCTCGGCAACTTAATGCATTAAACGCGTTCTTATCGATTGAACAGCTGGTGCTTTTTGATGAACCCGAGTTGGAATTAGTTAGCGAAATTGTGAAGTAGTAATTAGCCGGGGTACAGATCTCAGTCTGGCCAGGCCTAACTTACAAGAATACTTGTATTTGTTAGGGATGTCAAGGCATGAGACTTACAAATGCTGGGGGTGCATGCCGTACACTAGGGTCCCGACAAGGGATTGAGATAGCAAAGGGTACTACCGCTTCGTACCTCTAGCCACACGGTCGGGATTACTAGTCCACTCAGCAGCACGTGGGGGAAATTCCGTTGACCAACGGAGAAAATCTAGAGGGCATTTAAGAAAGCGGGACCCGCAGGTACACTGCGTACACTTGCACTCTAACAACCAAAAAATTAATAAACACTGAGGGATTATTCGCACTCTAGATCGCGGTACTACCTACGATCTTTTATTTAAACCTACATAATTAATTACTCCTACTCTTAATCAACGCGGCACAATTCTGTTCGCTCTAACCTATACGCACTCACACGCCCGACCATTATCTTTCGCCGGTTTTCTTGTCTCCATCCCCGCGCGCGTCCGTCCGTGTTGGAGTAGATTTAGACGTAGATACATAGTAGCATAACATAAGATAGAATAAGAGAAAAATGAAATACTCTTGCGCTGTTAACCGCAAGCCGTTCGGCAATCTGCCGTCGGCAATTTGCATTGCGTGCAGCCGACTGTGGCTCACGCTTACTACCTAATGTTAAGCTACGTTTACTTGTCGTTGTATGCTTGAAGCCACCGCATTAAAATTGTTGTTAACTATCGAAAAAACCGCGTCTCTTTTTTATATAAACATTTTATTTAAATCTAAAAATTATTAGATTTTTCATTGGCGCCCGAGCAGGGACATCGGTTTTTTTTTTTTATATACTTTGTTTGTTTTCGCGGTGGTGGCTTAGGCTTCGCGTGTGATAAACCACGAATTTCGCTAATTTGGATTTTGGATTTTGCTGGATTTGCCCTTTTGGACTTTCGCCATCTTGGACGCTGCCAAATTTTAAATGCCAATGGAGAACACCAACAAGAGATCACTTTCTATTGATTCGCTAGAAAGTCTGCAGGTATTCTGTGCCAAAAATTGAGCATCAGTAATAAATTTCGTTGTGTCGCTGCGGTCGACAAAAAACAGCAAACTACTTATGATATATGTGCGTGTGTATGTACATTCGGTCATACACATAGAAAACAGCTCAATTTCTGGCACCTTATTTTTTGATTTCATTGGCCAAAAGCACAAATTTATGTGCATAACAAAGTAAAATAATACGTACATAAATAATTTCGCCAAATTATTTTAACAAACATACATACATACATACGTATATTCGTGTACTAACCTTTACTTAAATTTAACTTAACAAAACGGCAACATATATTTGATAATAAATAAATAAAAATACAAAATATATGTTTAAATTTAACGTACAAACGGTGGTCTATTTATTGCATTTTATATACATACATACACATACACACAACTCTTGTTAAAGTTTTTTTTTGGGCATTAACAGCTGATTGTTAGTGCGTTCGTTAACCTTTTTTCGCTCTGTGCTTGCATCGGTTTAATATATTAGTTTGTGTGTGCGTGCGCTCGCACCAAATTTTCTCGCTTGTTCTTTTCATCCCCGTTTGGCAAGCTTGGCTTGATCGTCTGTGTAATACATTCGTTTTTGTGCTTGCGCTCGCGCCAAATTCTCTCTCTCTTGCTCTTTAAAACCCCCGCACCCCGAATTTTATAGCTGTTGCCTACAAAGTGGCTGCAGCAAACGTTTCACTTGCTTATTTTTGGTCGCTTGGACCGTTTTTTCGTTTGTTTGATCACACATTGCGCAGAGTGCGTGTGTGTGATTAGTAAGCAAGCTTAGCGTTTCGTTACATAGTTGCGGTGCGTGTGCGAGGGTAGCTCACAAAGTTAGTTGAACTTTTGGGTGCGTGTTCATAAATAGTTTTTTCGTCAGTTTAATTATGTCTGAGTCCGAAAAGCCAACAGCAGCTAAGCTAACCAAGCTGGCATTATGTCAACAAAGATTTGACAAGGTCAGTGCTGATATTGCTCGCATGCAAACAGCATTGAAGCTTAAGCAAATTTCATCTGATAAAACAGAACTAGCTTGTCGCTTATAACTTTTAGAGGGGTATATTGAAAAGGCTATGAATCTACAGGCAGAGTTGGACCTTTTGAGTCCAAGCAATGAAAGTAGAGGGCCGTTAGAGGATTTGTGTGTCGTAACAAAAGCATTGTTTATGAATGCAACCAAGCCAAGGGCCGACACACATACGCAAAATGACTGCTCAATGAATTCGAGCCAGCGATCTCAGCTGCCGAAAATGCGTTTGCCAAAATTTAGTGGCAAACATTCGGAGTACAAAAATTTTATGTGCCTTTTCCAAAGTCTCGTTGATGACGATGCTTCTTTGACAAACGTAGAAAAATTTAATCATTTAGTGTCGTGTTTGTCAGATGAAGCATTGGGCGTAGTTAAACCATATCAAATGACAGATTGTAACTACCCTAAGGCCCTAGCCAGTCTAAATTCGGTTTATGACAATAAATGTCTAATATTTTTCGATACTGTTGCTCAGTTATTCGATTTGCCAAGCATGACCAAGCCATCTGCATCGAGTTTAAGGTCGATGATAGATACAGTGTCTGCGATATATTCATCGCTGTCGTCTTTGGGTGACGACAGAGACATTGCGAATGCAATGATTATTCATATGGTCATGGCAAAGGTAGACCATATGACCAAGTCTCGTTTTGAGGAGCAGCTTGACTACGATAAGCTGCCGTCTTGGGAAGAATGTGCTAAACAGCTGAATAGGAGGTACCAGTACTTGGCAGCAGAAGAGTCAACTCGTGACAAATCAAAGTTGCGTACTGAGGTGAGAAAACCTCAACACAAATCTTCCTTTGCCTGTGCTAATGCAGGGCATAAGGCGTCGTCTGCATGTACTTATTGCAAGTCTGCAGACCACAATATATATTCTTGTCCGTCATTTAGTGCCATTTCCGTTATGCAACGTTTTGAGTACGTTAAAACTCAAAAAATGTGTCTCAATTGCTTGACCGTGGGGCATACAGTTTCGACTTGCAAGGCGTCGAAGTGTCGAGTGTGTTCTAAGCCGCACCATTCTCTGCTTCATAGGTATAGTGCACCACTGCAAGGTGAAGCAGCGGCACTTCAAGCCTCAACTTCGGAGGCATACGTGGGTCATGTGCTTAATGCAGATCAAGTCGTTCTTGCTACTGCTATAGTAAATATTAAAGATAGTTGCATCCGGTAAGAGCTTTGCTCGATAGTTGCTCACAGATAAATTTGATATCTGAGAGTATGGCACAGAGGCTTCGGCTTAAACGTGAGCCAACTTCCCTCGCTATTGCAATGGTAGGTGGTGCAACAACGGATAGCAAAAATAAGGTTTGTGCATCAATTCAATCTCGTTTGAATTCCCACACCTTTGCCGCTGAGTGTTGGGTATTAAAGTCAATTTCCACATCTCAGCCTGGACAGTCTCTTTCCACATCGAACTGGAAAATCCCAAAAAATATTAAGTTGGCAGACCCCGAGTTTTATAAGCCAGCTAAGGTGGATGTTTTATTGGGAGCTGAGCTGTTCTATGGGTTATTGTGCGTTGGGCAAATAAAACTGCATTCCGAGCTGCCTATTATGCAAAAAACATTACTCGGCTGGATTGTTGTGGGCAAATGTACTGGACAGGCGCCTCGGCAACAGTTTAGTAATAGTTCGGTAGCTCAAGTGTATAGTTGTTCTCTCGACTCCTTAGTAAATCGTTTTTGGGAATTGGATCAATGTCCAATTGAGTCGAAGGCTGTTCGCCAAACAGCTGAACAACAGGCCTGTGAGTTGTATTTTAAAAAAACTGTACAACGGCTATCTTCCGGTCGCTTTCAAGTAAAACTTCCTTTTTAGACCGATCCTAAAGTTCTTGGCCTGTCCTTTCAAACTGCTGAAAGGCGTTTTTTGCAACTTGAGCGCAAACTGTCACGGGATGACACACTTAGAAATATCTATCATGACTTAATGAAAGAGTATTTGGATTTGGGACATATGTCCGTTCTGAAGTCTGCTCCTCTAGAACAGCATTATTACATTCCTCATCAATGCGTTCTGAGACCTGAGAGTACCTCAACCAAACTTCGTGTTGTTTTTGATGCTTCCAGCAAAACATCAACAGCAGTTTCGCTTAATGAAACACTAATGGTGGGGCCCACTATTCAGAGGGAGTTGTATTCAACATTGGTCAACTTTCGGTTGAACAAATATGCCGTAACTGCCGACATTTCAAAAATGTACAGGCAGATTAATGTTTCTGAGGAAGATACAGACTTCCAACTTGTCTTGTGGAGAGAAAACACTTCACAAAGCATACAGGCATACAGATTGAATACTGTTACATATGGTACAGCGTCAGCACCCTTTCTGGCTGTACGTTGTTTGTTTGAATTGGCAAATATATACGCACAATCACATCCCATTGGTGCGGAAGTGATTCGAAATTGTTTTTATGTTGACGATATGCTGGCAGGTGCAGACAGTTTAAAGGAACTGGACACCATTTGCAGCCAGGTTCGTGACATATTGCTCGCTGGAGGATTTCCATTGGCCAAGTGGGCTTCCAATTGCCTGGCTCGGTCTGGTGAAACTAAGGAAATCAGTATAAAAATTGATGAGCAAAGCTCAGTTAAGACGCTTGGAATGCGTTGGGCACCTCAAGAGGATGTGTTTAAATACCATCTTGACGTGGATAGTTTTGCCTCCCTGAAACCAACAAAACGTAACATTTTGTCAATAGCCTCTGGTTTGTTTGACCCTCTTGGCCTATTATGTCCAATTGTCACTAAGGCAAAAATGTTGATACAGGACTTATGGAGGCTAAAGGTAGATTGGGATGAGGCTATTCCTATGAGTTTACACACTGCATGGAATAAGTTTACCACTACCTTGCGGGATCTGCACAAAATTTCAATTCCCCGTTACGTGTGTTTGACTTGGTACCAACGGGTTCAAATTCACGGCTTTGCTGACGCGTCCAGTCACGCCTATGGTTGTTGCATATACGTACGAACATGCAACAACGAAGACGTTCGCGTATCCTTGCTCACGGCAAAGTCTAGGGTAGCTCCGCTACATGTGAAAACAATACCCCGGTTAGAGCTTTGTGCAGCACTATTACTGGCCAAACTTTAACAACAAGTGTCAAGCACAATGACCAAATTCACGATAGAAAGCGTGAGTTTCTGGTCAGATTTGCAAGTCACGTTGTATTGGTTGGAGCGTGATTCGGGTTCGTTGGGTACATTTGTCGCAAATCGAGTCGCAGAAGTCCAAGAATTGTCAACTGGAGTCGTGTGGCGTCACGTTCCAACGGATGATAATCCAGCAGACTTGGTGTCAAGGGGAACCGATATTAATGAAATTGTGAGTTCCTTATGGTTCAATGGACCAAGTTTTCTAATGGCAGAAAATGATCGATGGCCTCAACTTCATCAGTTCGAGATAGCATCAGAAGTTAAAACTTCTGAAGACAAGAAAAGTGCAATTGTCTGTGCACTAGGGGTATCTGACTCTGAATCTAATTGCAGCGTGCAACTGATAAACCGTCAATCAAGATTTTCTAAGCTGGTCCGTATAATGGCTTACGTACTTCGATTTTGTTTCAAGCAGCTTAGAGGTGATGCGCTTATTGTATCTGTGTCAGAAAGAAGAATTGCATTCTTAAAGCTGATCGCAGTCGTACAAAGCACAACATATACCGATGAATATAAATTGTTGAAAAAATCGGCAGTATTAGTTCCAATGCTGCAGTCATTGAGTCCTTTCATCCACGAAGTTGAGGAAAATGGCATCAAATTCAAGTTGATTCGAGTAGGAGGGCGTTTGCTGCACGGCCCTATCTCGTATGACGCTAAGTTCCCTCTGTTGCTACCTAAGAGTTCTGAGTTTGTCCGCCTTTTTGTCAGGCATTTGCACCTTAGGCACTATCATGCAGGTGCAAAGGTTCTTGTGGGATTGTTGAGGAAGCAAGTTTGGGTGGTCAATGCCCGAAGCTTGTGTACTGCACTTGTGAGAAGTTGCGTACACTGTTTTCGATACAAACCAAAGCTGTTGGGGCAAATAATGGGAAATCTGCCAGCAGACCGCCTTCGTGAAGGGCGGCCATTTAGAGTATCTGGCGTAGATTTCTGTGGGCCTTTTTATGTGAGCTACAGAATTAGAGGTAGACCACCCGTGAAAATGTACGTTGCCGTTTTTGTTTGTTTCGCCTCAAAGGCAGTTCATTTAGAGCTTGTCACAGATCTGTCCACTGATGCATTTTTGAATGTTTTTAAAAGGTTCGTTGGACGACGAGGGCTGCCGGAGACGATGTACAGCGACAACACGACGAACTTCGTGGGAGCGAGCAACGGTCTGAGGGAGTTGCAAGTGGCGTTTCTCCACAGCAAGGAGAAGCTTCAGGAGTGCGCAGCGGAGAGAGCTGTGCAATGGAGGTTTATCCCTCCGAGGGCACCGCATTTCGGCGGGCTGTGGGAAGCAGCAGTAAAGGCTGCCAAACACAGGCTGGTGCGAGGGGCAGGCGACGCCAACCTTACGCCGGACGAGTTGAGCACGCATCTGGTGGACGTCGAAGCAATGGTAAATTCCAGGCCCCTCGTGGCGGACACAAGCGATCCGAGCGACGGAGAGGCCATAACGCCATGGCACCTGCTCATCGGCCAGCCTTTGCTGGGGCTGCCGCAAGGATCCAAGCCCGAAGAGCCCAACAACAAGCCCGTACCCGCATATTTGAAGCGGTGGCAACAGTTGTTGGTGCTCAAACTGAACTTTTGGCGCATGTGGTCCAAGGACTACCTGCTCAGCCTGCAGCAGCGAGCCCAGTGGAGCAGAGGCAAGGCCAATCTGGTCGAAGGGGCGGTCGTCCTGGTGCACGACGAAAACACACCTCCGCAGCGATGGATAACCGGGCGCGTGACACGCGCAATAGCTGGAGAGGACGGCAAGGTGCGGGTGGCCGAAATAAGAACGCCGGCCGGCGTTATTAAACGACCGGTGCACAAGCTGGCGCCGATCCCTATTGAATGATGTTTGTTGAAGACCGGAGCTCATCAACGGGGCCGGAATGTTGGAGTAGATTTAGACGTAGATACATAGTAGCATAACATAAGATAGAATAAGAGAAAAATGAAATACTCTTGCGCTGTTAACCGCAAGCCGTTCGGCAATCTGCCGTCGGCAATTTGCATTGCGTGCAGCCGACTGTGGCTCACGCTTACTACCTAATGTTAAGCTACGTTTACTTGTCGTTGTATGCTTGAAGCCACCGCATTAAAATTTTTGTTAACTATCGAAAAAACCGCGTCTCTTTTTTATATAAACATTTTATTTAAATCTAAAAATTATTAGATTTTTCATTACACCGACCTTTCGCAACTCTCGAGTCGGTCGCGCTCCAGCCTCGGTGCGAGCTGCATTTTTGCTACTCCACACGCTTATCCGCGACCGAGGTGGATTAGAAGATCACAGCTGGCGCGCTACACCTTGCGACCCTGCGCAGGTGGCGGTTATATTCAAAACCCTACTTTAAATTTTAATACGTTAGTGCCCATTTACACGCTGAAGTTTTTTCGTGAATTTTCTCTCTGAATCTCTTGTTTGTTGGCAAGGGGAGTAGAGGGTAAAATTTCAAGCAAAAATTTACTACTTGTTAAGTCTTTAATTTTTCTTCTAATTTTGCTTTGCCTTATTCCGATAGAATGTAAACACAGAGTTGCACAGACAGAAACACAGTGTTTTATTTGAATAATCAAGCTATCGATATCGCACTATAAAACATTGGCGTTAACGTGAGTTAGCATATTTAAAGAAAAAAAATGTTTTGGTCGTGTGAATTAATTGAGCTGCTCTTAACGCAATACCAGCAATATTGCGTCCACCAGTGCAAGCAGAAAAATGCTGTGCCTTCCCTTATAATTGAAATAAAATGACCCGTCAGCTCGCTTGACTTGGAACACGATGTGCTTTCCATCCAGCGCACCTAAGCAGAGGGGAAATTGCCACTTTATTGTAAACTTCTTAGCAATATTTTCCTAATCTTGGGGAGTACTTGGGAACTGAAATAAATACATATGTTTTTATTATAAACTATAAAAATTAAAAGGTTATTTATATTATACAAACCTTTAAGTATGTGCCTCTGAAATGCTTCCAAATTGCAGAGCACACTTCAGGCACTGCACGGCATAGAAATGAATCCGAAACTCGTGTTTGAAAGCTCGTACTTTTGTAGGATTCGCCAGTTGCAAGGAAACGCAAAGTGGCAGCCAGTTTTTCATCGGCGGCAATTGCTTTTCGCATGATTGTGTCTTGCTTCACTATTTCTCTTTCGATGGTCATCAAAATAAATTTAAATGTTTCTATATCCATACGGATGTAAGAAAAAAAATTATGATAAATCTGTAGAAAGCTCCTTCATTAAAAACGAAAATGAGCCGTGGTCTGGTCTATTTTGCCGCCATGGCTTCACCCACTCCGTTCGTTTTCTGAACTTTGGCGTAGCTGCCGCAGTTTTGCAACAATCCAGCAATTTTTTAACGATCTCCACATCTTCTTCACAATCAAAATCGGTTTCATCAACCGCCATAGCTGTTGCACTAATTAATTCACTTAACGTATCCATTTTATTTCAATTATCACTCTTATTAATTTCAATCAGCTGTTGTTTACATATAAAAAAAATCGATGGCTTTAAAGTATATCGATTATAGATTAAAAACCAGAGTTGCATTTTCAAAGGAAAAATTTCACTGAAAAACTTCTGCGTGTAAATGCGACCTGAATTCCGAAGAACTTTCAAAACGGAATGAATAAAAAATTAATGAAAAAACTTCAGCGTGTAAATGGGCACTTAGATGCTAGTTAAATGTTACTTATACAATGTTAAATTAATTTCCATTTCGCTTCTTGCGTTCTCTTTGTCTTATTTACTAATAAATCCAATAACAATAATCCTCGCGCTTCTTGCGTCATTACAAATATTTCTAATAAAGCCTATTCGGGGCCTACCTCAATCTAATGGAACTGGCATCTGACGCAAGGTCACAATTTGATCAGGCCCGTTACGAGGTGACATCGAAGCTCACTCGTGAGCTCACAAATATGCAAAAGGCGTCTATTTTGCACTCTACAGCTATTCGGCGTACCCCTTATGAGCCAAATGGGTGCTCAAGAGGAGCATCGCGTGTTTCCAGACTACCGCAACTTCAACTTCCACGTTTTGGCGGTGCATACATCGACTGGCCAGATTTCTTCGCAATGTACAACGGATCCAACGGACGATAATTATGACAAGGCCATGGAATTATTTATAAATCGTTTTGATAATAAATTGTGGCACTTTCAGGCACATGTACGGTCCATATTCTGGCTCTCAGGTGTTGAAAGGGGCTCAGCGATCAGTTTGCGTCAATTAAGTGACAGCATTAATTCGCATCTACGTGCGTTGAACACAATGGCATCTGCTAGCGATATTGCGGATGGATTGTTGATTCACCTGATTACAACTAAATTGGACCAGGCAACGCAGGAGAAGTGGGAGGAAACTTTGCCAATGAGAAGTCTACCGAAATGGACCGCAATTTTTGGAAAGGAGATGCAGCATGTTGGAAAATTTGGAATCTGCCTAGGTAACGCAAACACCAGGCAAACAGAAAACCAGCAAAGGAAAACCCAACACACAAAACCGCAATACATTAATCGTTAGCAAAACTCAAAATTGTGTATTATTCGAATCTGCTGAGCATTATTTGTTGAAATGCCCACGATTCACAGGTTTGTCACCCACTCTTCGCTACAAAGAAGCTAAAAGGCTGCATATTTGCCTCAGCTGCCTTCGCAAATGGCATAGTTTACAGCAATGCAAATCTGGTCACTGCAAACATTGGCAGCAGAAGCATCATTCTTATTTGCACATGGACGCAAGTTCCCCTGCGCCTCAGCTGCCCGCCACATCGCGATCTCAAACCGCTTCGCTTGTTTCCACATCACTTCCTAGAGTCCTGAAACATAATGAGACCGACTACGTGCTGCTCCCAACGGCAATCATACACGTCAGAAATCGATCTGGCACCTTCGTGCCTTGTAGAGCTCTTCTGGACTCCGCATTGCAGCTCAACTTTATCACCACTCGCTTCGCTTACCAGCTTCAGTTAGAGCTACTTCGTTCAAATATCTCTGTATCCGGTATAGGCGAATCTTCCTTCTCACTCAACAAATCAGCTGACATTTTTGCGCAATCAAACATTGGTTCATATCAAAGAAAATTTTCTGCCGTCGTAACGCAAAAGATCGCACAATTAACACCTTGCTGATCCGCTCTTCTACAAAGGTCAGAGAATCGATATGCTAATCGGTGCTGGCATATTTTTCGACTTGCTTTGCGTGGGGCAAGTTCGGTTAGCAGATCATTTGCCCACGTTGCAGAAAACCAAACTAGGCTAGATAGTTTCAGGAGGCTGTGCAAACCCCAAGTATTCATCGCATTCTGCCGCCATCAAGCACTCTGGTGCGCATTCGGAACCGGAACTGTTGTCCGACTTAGTTAAACGGTTCTGGGAAATAGACAACTGCTGCGGCGCTGAAGATAAGCTGTCTGACGAGAATGCTCTTTGTGAGCAGTTGTTTCTTCGAGACTATTCACGTTTCAAATCAGGCGAGTATTCTGTTCGGCTCCCTGCCAAGGATCGCTTCGACGCACTTGGAGATTCTTACAATCGTGCTCTACGTCGATTCAAAGCACTCGAATCGAAACTGGCCAAAAATCAGTCGTTAAAGTCGCAGTATGTTGCATTTATGAACGAATACATTGACTTAAATCACATGACGTTAGCCTCTAAGCAATCTACTGCACCTCAATATTTTTTGCCGCATCATCGCGTGTAAAAGCTTGACAGTACTACTACTAAGTTGCGAGTTGTATTCGACGACTCTGCCAAAGCCACTTCCGGGCTCTCGTTAAACGATTTGTTGTTCGCAGGGCCATATATACAGCCGAAAATATTCACTGCATTACTCAGATTTCGCTTTTATAAAATTGCACTATGCGGCGACATCTGCAAGATGTACCGCTGCGTTCGTGTAACTCACCCGAATCAATATCTGCAGTGTATTTTATGGCGTAACAATGCGAGCGAAGAAGTCCAAGTATACACCTTAAGCACTGTTACATACGGCACAAAGCCTGCAGCATTCTTAGCTATTCGAGCTATGCAGCAGCTCGCCTACGACGAAGAAAACTCGCTGCCCCTGGCGTCAAGCATAGTTTGGAGGGATTTTTACGTGGAGGATATAATTACCGGAGGCGACACAGTGGAAGAAGTTGTTGAAACACGCCAGCAAGTCATGGAACTGCTTCGTAGAGGGCACTTTCCTATACGGAAATGGTGTTCAAACGATCAAGCTGCTCTGGATGGCGAGCTGGAAGTGGATTGTGAAAAAACCGTAAGGTTCAATGATGGAACGGACGTCAAGAAGGCCCTGGGCTTGGCTTGGGATACTTACTCCGATCATCTCCTATTTAGTCTGTCGCATACCTTTTCCAGCACCAACAACGTTGCAACCATGCGTTCTGTGCTAGCTACGATCGCCAAATTCTATGACCCCCTCGGCTTAATAGCTCCTATAATAACAAAGCTTATAATATTCCTACAGACTCTGTGGAAGGACAAACTCAATTGGGACGACGCCCTTTCTCAGTCTCTACATGCTGAGTGGAATATGCATATATTACAAATAACTGCCGTTTCGTCTCTCAAATTCCCTCGCTTCGTTTTACAGCCACATTCATCATACAAAATACATGCATTCTGCGACGCAAGCTTAGCCGCATACGGCACTTGTGTTTACGTGCGGTCAGAAGCGCATGGTGTTTAATCGTCACATCTCGTATGCTCTAAATCGAGAGTTTCGCCACTAAAAACGCTTACAATCCCCAAGCTGGAATTGGCAGCTGCGCATCTCCTGGCAGAGCTCGTATTCAACATCGGTCAACATATACCGAAGCCTTGCCAGTTCTACTGTTGGTCCGACTCCACCATTGCACTCTCTTGAATTCGTCAAGCTCCATCTGAGTTTAATATTTTTGTATCCAACAGGATAGCGCAGATCCAGGAGCGTACTGCGGGTATGATCTGGAACCACGTTCCTACTCACATGAATCCAGCCGACATTATATCACGAGGCTGCGGAGCGCTTGAACTTCTGGATTCGAATCTTTGGCGTGAAGGGCTTGCCTTTTTACAATCACCTATGGCTGAGTGGCCGCCCAATTGCCCTACTCTCTCGGATTTGCCTGAACGTCGTCGCCATGTTTTAATCTCAACGGACAAGCTTGACATCTCCTTCAGATGCAAATACCAAAACCCCTTTAGCAAGATGCAACGAGTGTTTGGATATATATACAGATTCTTGCAGTATAAGACGAAAGCTCAAGACCGCTCCAAAGGCGCACTGACAGTCGATGACATAAGGGCGTGTACACATCTGCTACTGAAAGGAATTCAAATAGTCCTTTTCGCCAATGAACATAAGGATTTACTTAACAAAAATGCGTATCATCGAAATCCAAGCTTATTTCGTTAAACCTCACCATGGACAGCTCCGGATTAATTCGATTTGCTACAGAGATTCTGGCCCATTGGCGGTCGAAAAGCCGTGTCAGCAGTACTTGGCAATGCATTCGTTGCTTTCGCATGAAGCCCAAGCTTCTCGAACACATCATGGCTCCGTTACCAGCTGATCGAGTGCAACCCAGCCGCCCATTCTCTACAACTGGCATTGATTTTTGTGGACCATTCTTCATAAAATCAGAAGTCAGGAACAGGGTGCCCACAAAATGCTGCATATCAATATTCGCCTGCTTTTCTACCAAGGCAGCACATTTAGAAGTGGTGGAAGATTTATCAACCGCATCGTTTAAAGCTGCATTGAGGCGATTCATCTGCACCAGAGGCAAGCCCAATTCAATTTGGTCGGACAACGCAACAAACTTTGTTGGAGCGCGGAATGAACTAAATCAGCTGAGGTCACTCTTTTTAAGCGAACCCCATATTAAGGAGCTTAAGAACTCTTGCCTTTCGAGTGGAATCAAATGGAACTTTATTCCGCCTCGGTCTCCTCATTTTGGTGGTTTATGGAAGGCTGCGGTCAAATCTGAAAAACATCATTTCTATCGCGTCGTTGGAAAGTCTGCCCGCACATTTCACGAACTTCGTACCCTTGTTTGTGAAATTTCTGCAATGGAGCCAAGTAACTCATGTTGCTTGACAGCCCTGCCGTGATAGCTTGCTTGAACAGCTGCTCTACGTACTTCGTAAATGGCGAATCTTGTTTTGTTTACATTTTTATCATACCCCGAACCCATGAAATGGGTAGAAGGGGTATAATAGTTTTGTGCAAAAGTATGTAACAGGCAGAAGGAAGTATCTCCGACCCTATAAAGTATATATATTATTGATCAGCATCAACAGCCGAGTCGATATAGCCATGTCCGTCTGTCCGTCCGTCTCTATGTATGAACGCGTCGATCTCAGAGACTATAAGAGCTAGAGACTTCAGATTTTGCACATAAGCTCATCCAAGTCCTAGGCAGTACAAGTTTGTTTCCGATTTTCGATAACTATTTCCGTTTCCGATATACACATGTAATCGATATCGAAAATTTCTCGAATTTGGAAAATGCAAAAATTGGGGTTAAAATAATGGAAAACGATATAACTTTTCTGAAAATTTCATCGAAATCGGTTAAGAAACACCAGAGATATCAAAGATTGAAGTTTAGTCACAGATGCATACAGACAATGACTGTGCGCGTTATGTACAGGGATCGGGGTATCTCCTAGTCGGGAAATCTCGACTAGAGCCTTCTTACTTGTTTTAAAGTGCAATAGGTGAACGGTGTTTTCCCCTATGGACCAATAATAAAATAAATGTTAAAGATTGAAGTTTAGTCACAGATGCATACAGACAATGACTGTGCGCGTTATGTACAGGGATCGGGGTATCTCCTAGTCGGGAAATCTCGACTAGAGCCTTCTTACTTGTTTTAAAGTGCAATAGGTGAACGGTGTTTTCCCCTATGGACCAATAATAAAATAAATGTAAAACAAATAACTAAATGAAATTTTAATTTAACCTACATTTTGGCTGCTCAATGGTTTTCTATAAATTAAATTCTTCTTCTCACTGTAGACATTTACACACCTAACAAACACCGCCACCTCACCACCGTTGCCACCTCATAAAAAAAAAGGTTTGCTGCAATAACTTAAAATAATAATAATTACTTAAAAACTTAAATTTACAACCAACTGTACACTGCTCAACCATGCAATTTTGTTACCTTAAAGTACGATTTTTCTATGTTTATTTGTCAGAAAAAAGTGTCTTTAAAATTGATCTATTAAAGACTCCGAATAATAGTTATTGTTTACCAAACAATGTGGCAGCTTCTTTGTTAGGGACGGTTGTGAAAGTTCTCGGAACCAACGCTGGTGCCACATCTTGCGAAACGCTAGGTCAGCAATAATCATGACAGGGCTTGCATATTTATAAGACCGATATTGTAATTAGTTTCTTAGTTTGGATTTATCAATAATCAAAGCCACAAATAAAAGACACTTATTTGTGATTGGCGCCCAACCAGTGGTTCAAACTCACTCCTGGAAAATAAGGAGTTAAAGAAGAAAAACAACAAAAAAAAGTAAAAGTCAATGTTAATAGTCAAAAACTGAAGTTAAAGTGTTAAAAAAACAAGATAGTCGATAGACATCATTGAACTTACACAAAAAGAAACAAAACTAAAACGACGAACAACAGCGACGAAAAAACTAATATAATATAATAACAACAACAACTGTAACAGCAACGACAACAAAAAAGAAGCGGCAGGAAAGACGAAAAGCAACAACTATAGCAACGAAAGCAACAGCAGAAAAAACAACAACAACATTACCTAGGATAAAATATATAAAAAATGTATGTAGAGTGCTTATGTAGGAAAATAATAAAGATAAATAAACAAATCAAGAATAAAACCTATATAGCGAGTGTTTACAAATTCATCTGTACGATACATTACCGTAACAAAATAATACTAACAAAGTCTTATGAGCGATACTGAGTTAGAAGAGTTAATAGAAACAAGTAAGAAGGCTCTAGTCGAGATTTCCCGACTACGAGATACCCCGAACCCTGTACATAACGCGTACAATCATTGTCTGTATGCATCTGTGACTAAACTTCAATTTTTGATATCTCTGGTGTTTCTTAACCGATTTCGATGAAATTTTCAGAAAAGTTATATCGTTACCCATTATTTTAACCCCAATTTTTACATTTTCCAAATTCAAGAAATTTTTGATATCGATTACATGTGTATATCGGAAACGGAAATAGTTATCGAAAATCGGAAACAAACTTGTACTGCCTAGGACTTGGATGAGCTTATGTGCAAAATCTGAAGTCTCTAGCTCTTATAGTCTCTGAGATCGACGCGTTCATACATAGAGACGGACGGACAGACGGACATGGCTATATCGACTCGGCTGTTGATGCTGATCAAGAATATATATACTTTAGGGGGTCGGAGATGCTTCCTTCTGCCTGTTACATACTTTTGCACAAAACCATTATTCCCCTTTTACCCATTTCATGGGTTCGGGGTATACAAATTGAGAAAACACTCAAACCATCCGAAGCCTTTGCTAAAATGTCGTTTAATCAGTCCGATATGAAGGCTCTAATCGAGTATGCAGTTAATGCTGCACTCGAAACACAAATAAATTAAACCAAACAACAGTGTCCGTACCCGAGGTGGAAATATTTAAAGATGCAGAAATAGATACTAACATAAAATGCGATGAGTCATTAGACCACGTAAAATCAGTCCCAGACTTTGAGGGAAAAATTGAGACATACGTCTCATGGTGGAGAGCCGCCCATTCAGCATATAAAATTTTTGAAAAGCATTCTGGAAGTTCAAGACACTATCAGGCATTGGGTATAATAAGAAATAAAATTAAAGGCCCCGCAGATATGGTGTTATCCTCTTATGATACACCTTTGAATATTAAGGCAATTATCAATAGGCTCGATTTTACGTATGCCGACAAGCGACCAATTTACCTTATAGAACAAGAATTATCTGTTCTACGTCAAGGAAATTCGACCATAATTCAGTATTATGAGGAAAACGAAAAGAAATTGACGCTTCTTATAAATAAAACAATCATGACATACGATTCCACTCTAGCTGCTTCTATTAACGAAAAGTATAGAGCGGACGCATTAAGAGTTTTTATTTCGGGAACAAAGAAAAGCCTTAGTGATATCCTTTTTTCGGCACGACCTAGGGATCTGCCATCAGCTTTGGCTCTAGCCCAAGAGGTCGAGTCCAATCATGAACGTTTCCACTTTGCGAATAATTTTGCAAAGAACGAAAAAACTCTGCGTAATGAACAAAAGCAATCAAAGTTCACGATTACCGGGAAAAATACCCCACAACAAGGCAAAAGCCCATTTTTTAACAGGGAAAACCCACAATATTACAACCAAAACATAGGGCAAGAACCACATCAACCGATGGACGTTGACAGTTCATCCCGGTTCAGGCAACCGACTCAAAATCGAAATCAAGGTAGTTCATCCCAAGTCCCATACCAAAATCAGGTTCAAAAAAGGGCAAACAGTGGTACAGCTAAGTACACGGGTCCGAAACAACAAAGAGTTAATCACCTCTCGCAGGAAGGCAATCAGGAAAGCCAAGAATATCAAGAATATCAGGCTACTACAGAGGCTGAAGTAGCGGACATTGACGACGAAAACCAGCTCGAAGAAATTAATTTTTTAGAAGTAGCTCCCTGTTACCGTTTGTAGAACGAACGATAGCAGGTAAAACGATCAAATTGCTCTTAGATACAGGCGCATCAAAAAATTATATATAACCTCTTCCAGAATTAAAAAACGTTACTAACGTAGAAGAAACATTTATTGTCAAGTCACTGCATGGCTTTAACCTTGTTAAAGAAAAATGTCTTATGCACCTTTTTGATACTACAACTACATATTTTCTGCTTCCAAGTTTGTCAAGCTTTGATGGTATAATCGGTCTTGACCTACTAAATAAGGTAAACGCCACCTTAAATTTCAAAAATAAAATATTAAAAACAGATTTCAAATCCGAAATGATCCAGTTTCAAAAATGCGCAAGCGTTAATTTCACAGAGGTAGGAAGCATTCACGTTCCACACGAAATCGAAAAGAAATTTCAGAAAATGCTAAGATAAAAAATAGGCGTATTTGCTGACCCCAATGAAGCTCTCCCATATAGCACAAATATTTACTCGAAATTTTACCCTTACCCATTAGGGGTGCATGCTAAAAGACAATATTATCAGACCATCCAGATCACCATATAATAATCCCGTATGGGTAGTCGATAAGAAAGGTGTCGACGAACAAGGAAATAAAAAAAAACGCCTTGTTATTGACTTTAGAAAATTAAATTCAAAAACCATTGACGACAAATACCCTATACAAAACATCGAAGCAATTCTCTCAAATCTTGGGACAACAAAATACTTTACAACACTCGATCTAAAATCAGGATTTCACCAAATACTCCTTGTAGAAAAGGATAGAGAAAAAACTGCATTTTCTGTAGGAAACGGGAAATATGAATTCTGCAGGCTTCCTTTTGGCTTAAAAAACGCCCCCAGCATTTTTCAGCGTGCAATAGATGACGTGCTTCGAGAACAGTTTGGAAAATCATGCTTTGTTTACGTAGATGATGTTATCATATTTTCAGAGAATATGGAAAGTCACGTAGACCATATTGCATGGGTGTTAGAAAAGTTATATAATGCAAACATGAGAGTATCACGAGAAAAGTCTAATTTTTTTAAAGAAAAAGTTGAGTATCTTGGCTTTGTGGTATCTCGTGGCGGTATTGCAACAAACCCCAGTAAAGTAGAAGCAATTGGCAAGTTCGAACAGCCCACTACATTGTTCCATGTTAGATCATTTCTCGGATTAGCAAACTAATATAGGTGCTTTATAAAAGATTTTGCATCTATAGCCAAACCATTAACGGACATACTGAAAGGTGATAACGGCAAAGTAAGCGCTGGGCAATAAAAAAAAATACCCGTGAGCCTTTCCCAAGAACAACGTTTGGCATTCGATAAACTAAAGAATGTTTTAGCATCGGAAGACGTATTGCTCTTATACCCTGACTATCAGATGTCATTCGACTTGACAACAGACGCGTCGTCCTCTGGTCTAGGTGCGGTTTTGTCGAAAGACAAAAAACCAATTACCATGATTTCCAGGGCTTTAAAAGACAATGAGTTAAACTTCGCAACAAATGAACGTGAGCTGCTTGCAATAGTTTGGGCCTTAAAAACCCTAAGAAACTTTTTGTACGGTGTAAAAAATTTGAATATTTACACTGACCATCAGCCACTTACATTTGCAGTCTCGGAAAAAAACACTAACGCGAAAATATAAAGGTGGAAAGCTTATATTGATGAGTATAATGCCAAAATTTGCTATAGGTTAGGTTAGGTTAGAGCGGTTACCAAGGAGGGATACCCCCCTTAGCGCACTTAGGCCGCATTCGGCCCATTGTGATGCCGCGAAGGCTCTTAGACCCCTCTATTACTCCTGGTATGAATCCGCCTCAAGAGTCCATTCTGCGGCTTGGATGAACCTTGCTACATCTTTGGGTCTTTTGCTCGCGAGTTCTGATAGATTTTCGAAGAAAAAGTCACCAAGGATTCTTCGCCTAGTTTTACATAGGGCTGGGCATGTGCCAAGAAGGTGAAGAACTGTTTCTTCTTCCTCCTCATCCCGACAACTTCTGCAGAAGTCATTGTGTGGGACCAGTAGTCTGGCCGCATGTGCCCCCACAAGCCAATGCCCGGTCATCACTCTGGTGACAGTTGAGCATTTTTTTCGGCTTAGAAGGCAGAGCTCATTTGATCTATTTCGGCATCGAGTTGGCCAGGTTTGATGAGCAATGCGTGAGTTGAGGTTGGAGACCTGCCATACTTTGTTGGCTTCTGTCTCGAAGAAATCTCTTAATCTGAGTTTGCAAGACGCCATAGGTATACCAATGCTCTCTTTATCTGGAAGGAGTTCCATGGTAGTTTCTAATCTGGCCAGTTGATCCGCGATGCAGTTGCCTTCTATATCCCTATGTCCTGGGACCCATATTAGGCATATGTTAAACTGCTTTGCCATCTCGCATAGAGATTTGCGGCAGTTATGAACAGCCTTGGAGTTCGATGTGTTCGACTCCAGCGATCTTATTGCTGCCTGGCTGTCTGTGAAGATGTAGATTTCATTGGCATTGCACATATGTGGTATGCAATTTAGCGACTCCTGAATTGCTAGCACTTCAGCCTGGAAGACGCTGCAGTGATCAGGGAGTCTGAAAGCCTTGCGTAGGTCAAATCTGGCGCAGAAGATGCCGCCTCCTACTTTGTTATCCAACTTAGAGCCGTCTGTGAAGATTTCTACGGCTTCCGCAGGTCTTGCGGGCAAGCCCTCTTCCCAGTTCTCTCTCGTTGGGATTAGGGTATTAAAGGGAGTGTCTATATACACCTGTGGGATCTGGTAGTCTGTGGTGTCTGGGATGAGTGGATTGTCTTCCAAGATTCTTGAATGTCCAAAACCCTGGCCTATCCACTGTTTGGCTTCCCTCATTCGAAGCGCTGACATATTTGCTATTTTCCGCCCCATCATTTCGACAGGTAGGAGATGCAGTATGGCGTCGAGAGCGTTACCCGGGGTCGTACGTAAAGCTCCTGTAATGCAGAGTGCAGCAGTACGCTGCACCCTTCCTAGTTTTTTGGTGACTGTTACTTTGTCGAGTGCAGGCCACCAGACAGACACTCCATACAACAGTATCGGTCTGACTACCGCAGTGTAGAGCCAATGGACGATTTGTGGATTCATGCCCCATTTAAGTCCGATTGATTTCCTACAGGCGTATAGGGCAACATTTGCCTTTTTTATACGCTCCTCAGTATTGAGGTTCCAGTCCAATTTCTTGTCTAGAATTAGACCTAGGTACTTAGCTGAGTCACTAAAGGACAGTTCAACCCCATTAAGGATCGGAGGTTTAAGAGACGGAATTTTGTATTTCCTTGTGAACAAAACCAGTTCCGTCTTTGCAGGGTTGACTCTTAACCCAGATCTTTCCGCCCAGCTGGAAAGCCTCGCAGGAGATTCCGTCATACGGTCACATAACGTCTGCGGGAATTTGCCTGAAAAGGCAATAGCAACATCATCTGCATAGGCTACCACTTTGCACCCTCCCCCATCCGTGGATCGTAGTAGTTGGTTGACTGCTACGTTCCATAGAAGAGGCGAGAGGACTCCGCCTTGTGGGGTTCCACGATCGACGGGTGCACCGTCAGGGAGCCGACACCCAAATCCGTCAGCGATTCAGTGATAGTCATAGGAGTGACGTTGTTGAAGGCTCCCTCTATGTCTAGGAAGGCTACTAGCGTGTAGTTCTCTTCATGTAGAGACTTTTCGATGTGTGCAGTAAGCGCATGCAATGCAGTCTCTTTAGACTTGCCTTTAGAGTAGGCGTGCTGAACTGGTGAGAGAAGCGATATGGGAATAGTACTTCTCAGATGGAGACAGAGCAGCCTCTCCATCGTTTTCAAGAGAAAAGACGAGAGACTGAAAGGTCTAAAATCTTTAGCTGTTGTGTGTGAGGGTTTCCCGGCTTTTGGAATGAATACAACTTTCGATTCCAGCCATAACCCTGGGACTGTACAACTTTTGAAAAACTTGGAGAAGATGTCTTTTAGCCAGTTGATGGCCGTTTTCCCCGCGGATTGTAATTGAGCAGGAATGATATTATCCGTCCCCGGCGATTTGTAGAGTTTGAAGCTCTTGATTGCAGAATGGATATTCCTATCGTTGAGCAGTAACAATAGCTTCTGTGTCTCCCCGCTAAAGTGCAGATCACAAGGTCTTGGTGATCTGTTTCCCCCCGGAAAATGTGTGTCCAGGAGTAGGGTCAGTGATTCTTCACTGGATAATGTCCACCCACCGTTTGCGTTCTTAATGAACCCTAGAGTCTGCGGAGTTTTGCTTAGCAACTTCCTTAGTCTGGCTGCTTCGGAAGTGCTTTCTATCTCCGAACAGAAAGTTTTCCAAGAGGTCTGCTTTGCTTTGCGAAGCCCCTTTTTTTCTATAAGCCAGGGAAGGAAAATTTTGTCGCTGATGCCTTGTCAAGACAAAACCTTCACGCCTTAGAAGAAGATGCTCCATCTGATCTGGCCACGATACATAGCGAGTTGTCATTAACATACACTATCGAGTCTACTGACAAACCAATAAATTGTTTTCGAAATCAAATCATTGTCGAGGAGGGCTTGGTAGCTTCGAAAAGTATCATAATTATGTTTGCGCAAAAAACAAGACATACTATCCATTTTTCGGATAGAAAAAATCTATTAGAAACAGTGTGTGATGCGGTTAAGAAAGGTGTAGTAAACGCAATAAAATGTGACTTACCAACTTTAGCATTTATTCAAAACAAATTAATTGAAACCTTCCCAACAACTAAATTTTGGCATTCTAACAAGCTGGTCATCGACGTGCACGATAAAAACGAGCAAAAAGAAATTTTAGTTGCGGAACATAACAGGGCTCATAGAGCAGCTCAGGAGAATGTAAAACAAATCCTCCAAGACTATTTTTTCCGAAAATGACTCGTATTGTTAATGAGATTGTTGCAAATTATAAGATTTGTTATAAAGCCAAATACGATCGGCATCCACAAAAACAATGCATAGGCGAAACGCCCGTCCCTAACCAGGTAGGAGAGATTCTTCACATTGACATTTTTTCCACTGATAAAAAATATTTCTTAACTTGCATCGATAAATTCTCTAAATTTGCCATTGTTCAGCCCATAGCTTCTAGAACCATAGTGGACATCGAGCCACCTATTTTACAACTCATGAACTTCTTCCCTAATACCAGAACTATATACTGCGTTAAACTCAGGCACAATTCAGTCACTTTTAAGAAATCGTTTTATTATACTTTGATACCGAAGGTCTCATAGTATATTGGTTTTGTGCAATGTCCGTCATGGTGTCCGTCTGTCCGTCTGTCCGTCTGTATGAACTCAACTTTTTTCGACACCCGTAAAGCTAGAGACTTGAAACTTTGCAATTATGTTTGTCTATAGGCGCGACAGATAAAGTGTCAAGATTGGGGTGCCACGCCTACTAGGAGGCTGGGAAATCGATAAATTCGATAACTGAAAACCGATAAAACCAAATATTTCTCACATTCTTACAGCTAGAGTTACCAAATTTTGCACGCAGATAGCTAGTCATGTCCTTGAAAAAACTGCATCAAAATTTTGGATGCCACGCCCACTCTTTCCGCCCCCATCATCCCTGCTCCTTGAAACTGGAAACGCCTATAGTTCTTACATTTTTTGGGCTAGAGACACCAAATTTTGTGTCAAGATAGGTACTGACGTTCCCCATCAAAACTTGGATGCCACGCCCCCTGATTCCGCCCCCACCCCACCCACTTCTCCATGAAATTGGAAACGCCTATAGTTTTCACATTTTTTGGGCTAGAGCCACCAAATTTTGTGTCAAGATAGGTACTGACGTTCCCCATCAAAACTTGGATGCCACGCCCCCTGATTCCGCCCCATCCCCCCTTCTCCAAGAAATTGGAAACGCCTGTAGTTTTCACATTTTTTGGGCTAGAGCCACCAAATTTTGTGTGAAGATAGATATTGACGTTCCCCAAAAAAATTCATCAAAATTTTGGATGTCACGCCCACCTAAGCTACCCGCCTTATAAAATCGGAATCGGCTATATCTTTAACAGTTTTTGAGCTAGAGCCACCAAACTTGGTAGGAAGATTGATAGTGACAGTTAAAAACATTTGATTCAAAATTTTGGATGCCACGCCCACCAAAGCCACCCGCCTTATAAAATCGGAATCGGCTATATCTTTAACAGTTTTTGAGCTAGAGCCACCAAACTTATTAGGAAGATAGATAGTGACAGTTAAAAACATTTGATTCAAAAATTTGGATGCCATGCCTACCTCTGCCGCCCACCTTTTAAATTTGGGAGTTAAGCTATCTTCCACAGTTTTTGAGCTAAGGTCACAAAATTTGATAACATGATAGCTGGCGCTGATTACCACATGGCCCAGTCCTTTGCAAGCAGACTCCTTACCATCCGTTCTTTTACTGGTATCAAAGTATTCCGCAGTCGGTTGCGTCCGACTGCAACGTTTTTACTTGTTTTAATGTTGAAATCGTAAATTCCCCTCCGCTTCATAGTACATCAAATGGACAGGTAGAGAGATTTCACAGCACCCTCACAGAAATTGCTAGATGCTTAAAGTTAGAAAAACATTTGAATGACACAGTTGAACTAATACTCCAGGCAACAATAGAATATAACAGAACACTCCACTCCGTCATAGATGAAAAACCAATCGAGATAATACATTCATCCCCACCAGAGCTAGAAGCAAACATTAGAGACAAAATTAACAAGGCACAGGAACTTTTACTACGGAGACATAATGCGGACAGAAGAAATAGAACTTTCCAAGTAGGCGAAAAGGTACTAATGAAATTGAATAAACGACTTGGTAACAAACTTGCGCCCTTATTCGAAGAAGTTATAGTAGAAGCTGACTTGGGATCGACAGTTCTAATAAAGGGGAGGGAAGTCCATAAAGACAATCTGAGATAACTCTGTATTTTCTTTCGAAGTCCATAAAGACAATCTGAGATAATTCTGTATTTTCTTTCTCTCATTTCTGCTCTTCTGTTTTTATTCAGGATCCTAAATATACTACTTTTCGTAACAGCCTCTACTGCTAAACTTACCGACTACACTAATTCGGACTACATTCCGCTGGTGGATGGGACCGTTGTCATATGGAAAGACTACGGATACTTCAGGCACTCATCGAACCTTAGTATGTACTCGGAAATAACCGAGGAGACAAAACTACTAATGAACCATTTTCCCCAGTCCCATATGAAAAGATTTTAGAGACTGACATAGACCATATAAAAACACTAATAGACACGGTAAAAATACATCATAGACACGCTCGGAGCATTAACATTCTTGGTACCGCTCTTAAAGTGGTAGCAGGAACCCCCGATTTCGACGACTTTGAAAAATTGAAATTTATCCAAAAAAGTTTAATCGATTCAATTGATAGACAAATTGTTATAAATACAAAAGTGCAAGATCAGATAAATAAGCTAAACTATATAAACTATAAACGTTATAATTGCTAACGAGAAAACAAAACAAATAGATACCAGCCACCTCTATAAAACACTATTAGCAAGAGACAGAATTTTGATTCTAGAACTCGAGGCATTAATGTTGTCAGTAACACTTGCAAAGACTGAAATTGTAAACCCCGCTATACTTGATTCCACAGATTTAAAAAATGCATTGAATGAGCACTCTACAGATATAACTATTTCTGATTTAATGGAGGTAGCCCATATTAAAGTCCTGTTAGATGATAATTTTTTACATTTTATAATAAGATTTCCAAAACCTAGATTAGTTTGTAAAAAGGTCACTCTGTTCCCTGTCCCCCACAACGGCACCGTAATAAACTTTGAGGGATATAACAACGTTGCGGATTGCGACAATAACATCCTGGCTATTGGAAACTGCAGCGCTCCGCTTACATCAACGTTCTGCACAGAACTAGCCTTCACAACATGCGCACAACAACTACACGCTGGCACCACCGCATTATGCACCACTCGTCCCAGCCATCTCGAACCAATAGAAGTTGTGGACGACGGAATCATTATAATCAACGAAGAGACTGCTACGGTTACCATGTCCAGTAGCATGGAAGAGACGATCCACGGCACGTTTATGCTGACATTTAAGGATGAAGTAAAAATAAATGGTTCTTTGTTCCGGAACTCAAAGGCCACAGTCCAACGATCCCCTGGATCAGCATCTTCGGCTCTCGTAAATATCACTGGCCATCAAGAGGTTCTCAGTCTGGCATACCTTCGAAGACTGAGCATTGAAAACCTGCGGTACATCAACAACGTCGAAAAAGATCTTTTGTCAACACCTGCAATCTTCACCGTGGCTACAGTTATAACAGTAATCATCTGCCTCTTTCTTTGGAAACTACATCGGGGCCACGTAAAAGATAGAAAATCAGCTTCTCTACGAGTCGCCAGCGACAACTTTAAGAAGTCCGAGGACGGCCTAAATCTTAGCGAGGGAGGAGTTAACACATAACGGGTCAACGCTCTACATATTGTGCAGCGTCAGCCGAACATCGCTCTCACGGAAACCGAAAGTTCTCGGAACCAACGCTGGTGCCACATCTTGCGAAACGCTAGGTCAGCAATTATCATGACAGGGCTTGCATATTTATAAGACCGATATTGTAATTAGTTTCTTAGTTTAGATTTATCAATAAACGAAGCCACAAGTGGCCACTAATAAAAGACACTTATTAATAATTTGCACGCTTACTCAGAACGGCAAATAGTCTTAGAGATTTGTTAAAGATTTATTAATATCGAAAATCATGAATTAAACAAGTAAAAACGTTGCAGTCGGACGCAACCGACTGCGGAATACTTTAATACCAGTAAATGAACGGTTGATAAGGGGGAATGCAGGGGCGAAGGGAGTGGGCCATGTGGTAAACATCGCCAGCTATCATGTTACCAAATTTGGTGACTTTTGCTCAAAAGCTGTGAAAGATAACTTATCTTCAAAATGTAAAAGGTGGGCGGCAGAGGTAGGCGTGGCATCCAAATTTTTGAATCAAATGTTTTTAACTGTCACTATCTATCTTCCTACCAAGTTTGATGGCTCTAGCTCAAAAACTGTTAAAGATATAGCCGATTCCATTTTTGTAAGGCGGGTGGCTTGGGTGGGCGTGGCATCCAAAATTTTGATGCAGATCTTTGGTATATGTTGCCTTCTATCTTTCTACCGAATTTACGGGCTCTAGCTTAAAAACTGTAAGAGATATCGAAATTTCCGATTTTAAATGGTGGGCGGCGTGTCATCCTAACTTTTCATGCAGATCTTTTGTAGATGTCACGATATATCTTAATAGCAAATTCGGTGACTCTAGCTCGAAAAATATGAAAACTATAGGCGTTTCCAATTTCAAGTAGAAGGGGGGATGGGGGCCGAAGGAGTGGGCGTGGCATCCAAAATTTTGATGCAGTTTTTTCAGGGACATGACTAGCTATCTGCGTGCAAAATGTGGTAACTCTAGCTGTAAGAATGTGAGAAATATTTGGTTTTATCGGCTTTCAGTTATCGAATTTATCGATTTCCCAGCCTCCTAGTAGGCGTGGCAACCCAATCTTAACACTTTATCTGTACCGTCTATAGATTAACATAATTGCAAATTTTCAAGTCTCTAGCTTTACGGGTGTCGAAAAAAGTTGCATTCATACAGACGGACAGACGGACGTACAGACACCATGACGGACATTACACAAAACCAATATACTATGAGACCTTCGGTATCAAAGTATAAAAATGTATTAAATTCAAATCTATTTGCAATATGCAACTAAGCTTAAAATTACCTTTTGAAAAAGTAACAGTTGTTATGCATTAGACGTTTAATATTGCTTAAATTAACCAAATCTCTGGCCAACTTTGTTGAGGTTTCAAAATCATCTCGAACTTGGCTCTGGCACACCTAAAACCAGCTCGAGGTTGGTTTTAGGTTGAAATCGGGTTGGTTTTGATGGCTGGCACACCCCTGATTCTCAAATAAATAAAAAGTCAACGATTAAACATCAGATCAACTCATGCAGAATTCTCGCTTGTCTTCGTTTTCTTATGGTCAGTAATGTTAGCAATTTAGTTGCTGCATAAAACACTGTCATATAAAATTTCAGAATATTGTTGCTATAGCCGATGGAGCATACCAATACTGATTGTTCCTTTGACACCAAGTTCTTGTATAGCTGAAAATTAATTTTATAAAGCCATTTTCATAACAAATTGATTAAGTTTAGTTAAGTTTAAGTTACTAGCTAACGGTAACAAGGTTGTTGTCCGGAACTATGTGATGTTTGCATACACTTGCCGAGCAACTGAGCTATCCAAGGAAGTAACCATATTAGTCCAAACTTGTCTGATAGCTTCAATAGCCCAAACATAAGAACAATAGAAAATTTCTCAAATCATTTTGCCGTTATGAATTAGTTAGTTGGATTATTTAACCTACATTTTATTTACCACTATATGCCAAATCAGGAAAAATTTAGTAAACATGCTAGTTACCAAAGGCCCTATTAATACAATGCCTTTGGCACATTTAGCTAGTGCAGAAAAAAAATGCACTATATGTGATCGAGTGATGGATGATACTCAGCCATGTTATTCTCCTGCATGTAGACATGTGTTTCAAAAGCCGTGCCTTGAAGAGTGGTTGGTAGCCAACTCCGTTTGCTATTCTTGCAAAGAGTCTATCAATCCGACCGATCTAAAGTTAGTAGTAGGTAACTGTACGCCGCCTAGAGCGCAGTTAGCCGTACCGCGAGGGTGCCCAGGCCCCCTCTCGAGTTATGACCAGGAAATTGACAAAGGCTGCAAGCTCAAGCCCCAAGTACTTCGCTGAATCCAGAGCCTCGCTTTTTAAATCAAAGTGTTGCAGCATCATCAGCTTGGGATGCTAGCAATAGCTCTCATCAGCAAGAAGCCCATCCAGCTAGAACTACCCAAGGTAGGCAAAGAGGCCGACCTAAACGTCCGAATAATGCCAGCCGCCCATAGGATATAGATTACTCAATAGTTCAAAATATGATTGAACAAACTGTAGCCCGATTAGTATCTTGTCTTAGTATTAGTACACCCCCCAATCCACCTCAATCGGAAGCCGTATCCATACCCATACGCGAGACTCCGTCTCCTTTGGCATCGTCACACTTCACTCGAAAGACTGCCGAAGTTATGCAAAAATGGAATGTTTACTTTGATGGTTCTACCGTAGGTTTGGGAGTAGAGGAATTTATTTATAGAGTTAAGTCCCTCACGGATGAGACTTTAGACCGTGATTTCACTGCTATGTGCAAACATATGCATATACTGTTTTCCCGTAAGGCCCGTGATTGGTATTGGAAATACCACAAGCAAGTAAGCCGGAAAGTTTGGTCTGAAATGTGTGCCGCCATTCGTCAGCACTATAAGGACTTCCGCTCAGATTTTATGAGTATGGAGTTAATTCCTTTTCAAGCTTTTATGAGAACGTAGCTTCCATGATCGGTAAATCTTCGTGCAAGATTTTCGAAGAAGAACTTATTGAAATGTTGCGAAATTATTTGTTGCCTGACACTCGTCAGAAGCTTTTATACCAGCCAGTGCATTCCCTTGGCCACTTACGTCGCTTAGTCCAGATGAGTGAAAACCTAGCATACGAGCTCAACGGTCGCGCTGAAAATGTTAATAAAAGTAAGCCCGTTATGCAGCGTAGATAGGTATATTCATTAGACAATGAGGAAGAATATGAAATTGTAGACAACCCAGCAGTTGATTCCGAACTAGCCGCTCTTCGAAGTGCCCGCTCAAGTAAAGTGTTGGAATTGCGATGAGCCTGGTCATTTTTGGGAAAACTGCTTAGCTGCCCGTCGTATTTTTTGCTATGGTTATGGAACACCAGCCGTGTATAGGACACAATGCAAAAATTGTCAGAACAAAAATTCGGAAAACCGCTGACAGGTTGCACCCAACAGCAACCGGCTGCCCCCATAACACAAATCAATGAAGTTGAGACCCCACCCTACAGTAGTGCCCCTGCGTCTGTTGAGCAAACTTGGTTGCCTACAGTACCAGACTCTGTAGTTGATCCCGTTTCGCTGTATCATCAATCCTACGATGATCGGCTTACAAATTATATTTTACTTTGGAATCGTATATTAAATAATACTCCTTTAAGGTCGCTTAGAAACGCATTACGAAAATGTGAAGCGAACACAAAAACTATCAGTTTTTACTATTTTTAATAATAGTAAAGATCTGCGAAGTTACGCAGAAGTTTCGTTCTTAGGTTTCACATAACTTGGTCTGTTGGATATCGAAGCGAATATTTGTTGAATAGGTTCAGTTCTCGCCGCTGGAGACTTCTCAAAGTTTGTACAATTTAAGCCTTTAAAGTCTCAAGTAAATACAGCTGGTGAAGAAAAGCAAGATGTTATTGGAATTTTAGAAGTAGATATCACGTATGACAGCGTCACGAAGCCGCTCAAGCTTTACATAATACCGTCAATAAAGCAGAATCTTATTTTAGGTCATGATTTTCGGCTTGTGTTTGAACTAGCACCCATTATTATAAGTTCATTAGATATAAGCCCCCAAACCACAGGACTCGTTAGTTGAGAACGCATATCCTTTGAGCTCTCAACAACTACAAAAACTTGCTGTTGTAAAAGCACTATTCCTGGATGCTTCCGATAGACTTGGTCGCACGTCGTTAATCGAGCATCATATTGAGGTCGGTTACGCGAAGCCCGTCAAACAGCGTTTGTATCCTGTTAGCCCTGCTGTGGAGAAGTTGCTTTATGACGAAATCGATCGTATGGTACAAATAGATGTTATTGAACCTTTAGTTAGCCCTTGGAGCTCTCCCATTCGCCTTGTGGTTATGCCCAACAAAGTTCGCCTTTGCCTAGATGCACGAAGGCTGAACGAGGCTACTAAAAAACATCGATGGTATTTTCTCTCGGTTGCCGCGAGCAAATATAATTACTATGCTCGATCTAAAGGATGCACATTGGCAAATTCAGCTCAGCCCCGAATCTCGACCTTTAACTGCATTTACCGTACCCGGCCATCCACTTTATCAGTTTAAAGTCATGCCGTTTGGTCTGTGTAATGCCCCGTCAACCATGTGTCGCCTCATGGATGAAATTATTCCGCCCGATCTTAGACATTGTGTATTTGGTTATTTGGACGACCTATGTATTGTGTCCGAAGACTTTCCGTCCCACTTGTCAGTATTAGTTCGACTGCTCATTTAATTGTCGGACGACAAGGAAGAAAGGCCAATTGCCTTTATGTCCAAAAAATTAAGTCGCGCGCAACGTACATATAACATATAACATATAACATATAGCATATAACATATAACATATAACATATAACATATAACATATAACATATAACATATAACATATAACATATAACATATAACATATAACATATAACATATAACATATAACATATAACATATAACATATAACATATAACATATAACATATAACATATAACATATAACATATAACATATAACATATAACATATAACATATAACATATAACATATAACATATAACATATAACATATAACATATAACATATAACATATAACATATAACATATAACATATAACATATAACATATAACATATAACATATAACATATAACATATAACATATAACATATAACATATAACATATAACATATAACATATAACATATAACATATAACATATAACATATAACATATAACATATAACATATAACATACATATAACATATAACATACAACGTAACTATAGCGTTACGGAACGTGAATGTCTAGCAGCTATCTTAGGGATCGAAAAATTTCGTTGTTATTTAGAGCTGCAAAAGTTCGAAGTAGTAACTGATCATTCCAGCTTAGTATGGCTGATGCACCAACAAAATGTTTCAGGCCGCCTAGCCTGAATAGCCTGGATTTTTCGTTAACAACAGTATAAGTTCTCGATTTCTTATCGTAAAGGTAAAGAGGATATCGTTCCAGATGCACTCTCTAGGCTTATCGAAAGTGAAATCGCAGAACTAGATATGAGACCCGTAATTGACTTAAAGTCACCAGCTTTTCTAGACGTTTCGTATAATAATTTGAAGCATAAGTATACGGAAAACAAAGGACGATTTCCGGAACTTAAAGTGATTGATCCATTTTTGTATATTCGTACAGAACATGCTGTGGGTAACGCGTTAGAAGACCAAAGATCTTGGAAATTATGGGTCCCTGAAAGTCTTAGAAATTAAGTTCTTAAGCAAGCGCATGATAGTAGCACCTCTGCACACGCAGGCATGTATAAGACTATTGACAAAATTGGCCTGGCTTGCCAAAAGATGTGCGTGATTATGTCCGTTCTTGTGACACTTGTAAAGAGAGTAAATCGCCAAATTATACTCTTCGCCCTCCCATGGGAGCACACAGTCCGACGTGTAGACCTTTTCAAAGGCTCTAAATCGATCTACTTGGTCCTTACCCTTGAAGCAAAAATGGTCACGTTGGTTTGTTAATTGTATTAGATCACTTTAGTAAGTATCATTGGTTACAGCAGCTCAGGAAGTGTACTTCTAAAGCTGTACAAGAGTTTTTATTAAAACAGATTTTTCATAGTTTTGGTGTACCCTGAAACTATAGTCAGTGACAATGGTAGTCAATTTTAAGCCCTAGATTTTAATGTTTTTCTCACAGAGCTACGCATTAATCATGTAGATACAGCCTTGTATTCGCCGCAAAGCAATGCCGCTGAGAGAATTAACTGTTCTCTTTTAGCCGCTGTTAGGTCCTATTTAAAACATGATCAATCCGAGTGGGATTTACATCTCACGAGCATATCATGCTCACTCCGTTCTGCTCTGCATCAATCGATAGGTTGTTCCCCATATCGAGCACTATTTGGCCTGGATATGATGACACGGCTTAGATTCTAAATTGCTTAAACGATTGTCCCTTCTTGAAGAACCTGTTGTACCTATTTAGCGCTCTGATAACTTAACTTAACTTCGTAAAGACATTAAAGCTAATATTCAGCAAGCATATGAACGCAATAAGGCGCAATATAATATTCGCAGTAAGCCTGTGTCATTTAAAGAAGGTCAAGAAGTCGATCGACGCAATGTTTCTCTTAGCAAGTTTGCGCAAAGCTAAAATGCTAAGCTTGGCTCTGCATTTGTCAAATGTAGAGTTGGGAAAAGCTTGGTAACTGTTATTACCAATTGCAAGACTTGCAAGGCAAAGATATTGGCACTTATCATGCAAAGGATGTTCGTAGCTAATTCCTGCTAATATTTCCGTCTTATGGTGTCATATTATCGGGTGGTGTAATGGTCGCCATAGAAAGTATCTTTTTTTTTTTTATATTAAAGTCTTCCGCTTTATCGCAGTTGTGTTTAGCGATAAAACAGTTGGTGTTGCTAAGGTTTGTGAAAAGACTAAAAAAACACATGTTGCTAAGCTTTTGCTCTCAACATTTTGTTTGTGTTCGCAACAATGTTGCTGGCCTTGCTTACAGCTGTGTAGATAAGCGCAGCATAATTATGCCTGCTGCAGATATTGATAAGCTCGGCACCTGCATAAAAGCTTTGTCATGTGAGATTGTGAGTGCAACAGTTCTGTATCGCACTCTAAATATTCTCAATACAACCCACCTCAGCCTTCAAGCTTTTCCTCATGAAGCGTTTGCCTATAAAAGTGCCACGCTGCCTCATTCGCCCTCTTTTGCTGATCGGTTATCATATATAGTATAAACTCCAGGTCGGTTAGCGCCGCATGATTCACGTGTTGAGTATCAAATCGTGCGCATTTCGCTAAGTCTATATATATATATATATATATATTGTCATTGTCTTTCTTTGGTGACGGTTGTGTTTCTGTGTGCGCCTATAAATTGCTAACTTTGTGAGTGTTTAAACTGTGTTGTTAATTGGTATTATTGTGTTAAACAATTGTAACAGTGATAGTGAATGTAATTTGTATGTATATACGCGTGGATATTGTGATTTTGCTTTATTAATTTGTTTTAATTTGCAGTCAGTGCCTAAACACACTTACATACATACATACATATATTTTGCTTTCGCTTGTTCTGTGCCTACTAACATAAAAAACCTATTTACGCGCTCTTGCTCTCTTTTTCCACGCACTTGCGGTTTTTATTAGCCTACGCTCTGACATTCTCTAACGTAAGCGCTTTCTCTCTCTTGTGTCCGTTATATTACGCTAATTGCACGTGTACCCTACTTTTTTTTGCTCAAGCATATTATTTTGCACATTATTAAGCTTTTCAAATTATTTTACATATTTCTTTTAACATGTTTGTCTGCTGCAGTAAAAACTGTAAAATTTCTGGTGGATCCACCCAAGATTTTATCTTATGTAGGGCGTGTGATAACATGATTCACATGAAATGTGCTAGTTTCAATGCCAAAATCAGGGACAGCTTAGCAGCTGATTCTGGTCTTAAGTGGTATTGCCACACTGTGATAGAGAAGGAACAGTCAAAGTTCATGAGGCTGACCTTCAGTTACTTCAAAGCTGTCCGCAAAAATTTCGATAAGCTTCGTGGCAGTATTAAAGAGTTGGAAGACCACATTAATACTGCTAAAACGTTAAATGACTCGCCGAAGCGCAAAAAGACTTCGGGCTCTTGTCCGCTTACAGTCCCGCTGGTGTTGCCCCCCAATCCTCTTCTGCCGGCTACTGCCTCTACCCCTGCTGCCACATCCAAGCCTCCCCTAGCGGCTATTTTTAGTACCCCTACACCTGCTGCCAGCCCGTTAATGGTATTTTACTCACCGGCAACTAACCCGGTGTTACCTAAAACTAATGTTCTTCCCGTAGATCCCTGTGGTTCAACCGATAGTCAGCCTACTGATTCTACGTTAGGTGCAACTCTTAAGCCCATTAGGGTGGTACCTCAGAGTAAATTTGTTTTTGTTTCTAGGCTCGCTTCCGATAATTCTGCGGAAGATGTAAGCGCCTATATAAAAGGTAAAATTGATTCCCCGCGAATTGTTGTCGACAAATTTTAATTCAAGCTCGCCCGCGATATATCTTCCTTTAAGCTGAGTGTTCCGCCGGAACTTTTCTCAACGATTTGGTCTGAAATGTTTTGGCCGCCACACATCATAGTGAAGGAGTATTTTAGTAGGCGAAGTAATAATAATAACAATGTTAGGATCAGTAGTGCTCCGCCTGTTGCATCAACTTTAGTAGCAAAAAACTAACACTGTTAATTACCTCCCTCTTACTGGGTTATCAGAATTTAAGAGGACTTTGTAGTAAACTTAGTACTTTGTACCTTAATAGTCATTCTTTTCCCTTTCATGTCGTTGCCTTCACTGAAACGTGGTTAAGACAAGACATACTTAATTCGAAAATATTATCAAGCAGATTCTGCATCTATTGAAATGACCGTTATCTGCGCCGTGGTTGCGGGGTGCTTATTGCTGTTGATGTGGGCTTTCCCTCTGAGACAGTAATTTTAGGTGGTTCTATGGATATAGAGTTTGTTGCTGTAAATGAATGCTGATGTATGCTGACGATGTAAGATTATGCATGTCGAGTACTGCTCTGTTGTCTGCTCAAAAACTACAAGCTGATTTAGATAATTTTCAAAAGTGGTGTCGTGTTAACTTACTAAATCTTAATTGCAATAAATGTAAAGTCTTGTCTATTTATAGATGCCTTCCTTTTTGAAATATATATTTTCTTGATGGAAGCCCACTCGATCGCATTGAATGGGTTAATGACTTAGGTATCCTTTTTGATCCGAAACTTAAATTTCACATGCAAATCGAGCTTCTAGTACCTTGGGGTTCATTAAGCGCTGGTCGAAAGAATTTGACGATCCCTACATAACCAAAACACTTTACACGTCTCTGGTACGTCCTATTCTTGAATATGGATCTTGTATCTGGTATCCCAAAACAGGATTCACCAGGATAGAATCAGTACAAAAACAATTTGTGCTCTTTGCCCTTAGGGGACTTAATTGGGACTCTAACATTAACTTACCTTCCTACCACAGTAGACTTTTACTAATAAATCTTCCTTCTCTTTCTGATCGCAGAACAATGCTAGGTGTAGTCTTTTTGCATAAACTAATAAATGGTGAAATTGATTCCTCCGAATTAATCAGCCAAATTAGTTTTGCTGTTCCGATCAGAAGGACAAGGAATTTTCTACCCATTGCTCTTCAAGCTTGTCACTCTAACTATGCTATTCATAACCCTTTTCGGATTTTATGTTCAAACTATAACGAATTTTCCCACTTAATAAACGGTGCCACTTCTAGTAGTTATCTTAAAAAGTTGGTCGTATGTCATTTGTCTACGTTTTCGCGATCTACGTAACCGTACGCTATGCGGTGTGCCCCTCGGTTGGTTGGGCGGGAGGTTGGTTGCTTTTTGCTTGGGTTCGCGCGTTAACAAGCCGGTGCTATGTATCGTTGGGCCGCTTGAATGTACTGTCTTTTTTTTAGTGCATCTATATATATATATATACATATACAAAGTTGTGTGTATATAAGTTAATAAATATAGCTATTGTGCAAAAATAGCTTAAACGCAGATCGCGTCGCGTGCATATTTATATGTCCCAAAAATTACAATATATACGACACCCAGCCTCAATTTGCGCCACGCCCACCCACGTGTCTAATCTGGACACATCGACCACTACGGATTCAGCAAAGAGCTTGCCTTCTACATTTTTGTGCAGTGCACAAGAAAAGGTATGCTCTGCCGAAATTATTTTTGGTTGTTTTATACGTTGCTAATTTGTTGCTATTTTGCATTTAGATCACTGGTTGACCAAAGTCCCAGCAACTCTAAGGCCCGCACGAATATATTTATCCTTGCATACGGCCGCATATCTTGGTGTGGGCACCATAAGCGATTATGCATCCGAACAAAGAGCATTAGGATCATCGACGTCCCAAAGAATTGACTCAGCAAATTCGCCCCGTTTCGTCACTACATCGCCCCACTGTGCGCAGTTGCACATGTGCTCGAAAATTGCGATAAGCTTTCGGCTGAGTTAAGCTTTTGCCTTCTTCTTCTTCTTTACTTTCTTTGGACCGCTGTCCAAACGCAGTTTAATCGTCCGGCAAAATAATGTTCGTTTAATTTTTTTCTGTTTAAACATACATGTAGGATCGCCGAGTGTTAATGGATTTTAGAATTTTTTATTTAAATTCATATCGGTTGCCTAACATAATTTCTGTTAGTTTTTGCTTATTTTGATAAAACATTCTCCATAGGTTTTTACCGCGAGCAACTTTGATGCACCAGCTTGAACAACACATGAATAAGAACTCTACTCGCACTATCGTAATTTCCTTATCGTTGATACCACCACATTTATCGAAAACTCAGAGTTGCTCTTTTCAGGCCTAGCATAAAAATAATGATTGATTAAACAAACGTTACCATTCAATTTGCATCTTAATTTAATTCCCACAATCGGAAATTCAGAAACTTCATTTGGCTCGAATGATCGCTTTTCTTAGTGCTATATATTTAGGGCTCCCATTTTTTCATATATTCGGCCACTGTTTTAGTTTTTCCAGGACCTTCATGGTCACCAACTTTTTCTACCTCATATCTATCGTGAGATTGAATTTTAACTATCTTATATGGTCCAAATAATTTGAATCTGAGGTTCATCCCGGTACCATCCTGCGTACGCTTTTTAGCTACTAAATCATTAATTTTGTATTTAACTTCTATTTTTCGGTTCTTATCATACGTTTTACGATTTTCCTGTTGTAACTTATTTATATTTACCTGGGCTACCTTTCGCATAGCTTCTCTCTCACTATCTAATTCCTTTATGTACGATTCATCTTATAACTCACGCAAAACAGGTTACTGGTTTATCCTCATCTCAACTCCGGTCAGTAATCTAAATGGAGAAACTTTAGTGCTTCTAGGAGGTGTGCTGTTAATTGCCTGTTGCACTACGTCAATATGCCTATACCATTGATTTGGGCTTTCATAACACAACTTGGACAGCATAGGTATAACAATTTTATGCATGCGCTCTACTTGACTATTTCCTCGTGGAACACCTGTCGCTATCATCAAATGTTGTATATCCTCACCGTCGCAATATTCTTTAAACTAATTAGAAACAAAAGCTGCTCCCCTATCTGAGATTACGCGCTTCTGATATCCAAATACAGCTGCTTGCTTTTTACGATCCACTACTCCTTCTGCAGTAGTATTTCTAGTTGGATAGAGCCACACAAATTTTGAAAATGCATCGACTACAACAAAAATATAATTACAGCTCTTAGATGTCTGCGTCATTGGGCCAACATGATCTACATGGTAAGTTCCTAGCGGTACCCCTTCTTTGTCGATTGGTGACAAAAATCCTTCTGTCTTCCCTACTTTGCCCTCCGAAACAATGCATTCAATACAACTCTGAAAAATTTTAGGCAATTTTACTGATAGCTGTGGAACATAAAATGTCGTCTCAATCGCCTCCTGAGTACGCTTTACTGAAAAATGTCCCTGCTTATGTGCCATTCGAATGATTTCCTCTTCCATCATTGAAGGTACTACAACAAGTTCCTTAATGGGATCCTTGTACAAAATACTGTTCTTCACATAAAAATGGAATATCACCACGCTTCTGCAATGTCATTGTAAAGGCATTGCAGTCGGTAACTATTTTAAACTTAATACCAAGCAAATAAACTCGCAATTTTTTCAATGCTTCCACTATTGCCAGAACCTCAAGTTCATAGGAATGATATTTTTCCTCGGCAGGCTTAGTTTTTCGGCTCAAATATTAGACTGGGTATATTGTTTGATCTTCAGAATCTTTCTGCAAGAGCACACCGCCATAACTGTACTTTGAAGCGTCTGAATAAACTTGCGTTTGAACTTTCGGGCTGTATAAACGTAATACTGGGGCGCTTATTAAGGCTAGTTTTAACTGTTCAAACACGATGAGCTGCTCTTCACTCATTTTAAACTTTATGTCTTTTCGAAGAAGATCAGGGAGAGGTTTAGCTACCACTGCATAATCTCTTACAAATCTTCTAAAGTAGGATGTTAATCCCAAAAAACGTTGTAAACTCTTTCGGTCATGTGGTACGGGGTAATTTCGGATAGATTTTGTTTTTCCTTCGGACGGATTTATTGTACCGTTTTCTACAACATATCCTAAAAAATTAACTCTCTCCATTAGGAACTGGCACTTGCTCCACTTGAAATGCAAGTTATATTCGGAACCTCTTTTCAACACTCGTTTAAACTTTTGAATGCCTTCATTGATATCCTAAGAGGGAATAATAAGGTCATCCATGTAATGTATAGTGAGAATACTGCTGGGGGATTCGATATTCCAAATGGTACGAAAAAAAACTCAAACTGTCCTGCTTGCGTTACAAAGGACATATACTTTCTCGAGCCAGGCTCCACTGGGACGTGAAAGAACCCATTTTCCAGATCAAGTGTTGTAAATACTTTGTGTCCTTGTAATTTTTCGATAACATCATCCAACAAAGGCATTGGGAAATTATCCTTTGCAATTTTTGCGTTCAAACGTCTATAGTCGCAACACAATCTTTTGCTACCATCTTTCTTTGAAACAAGAACAACTGGAGACGCGTATTCTGAAATGCTTGACTGCATAATCCCGTCCTCCAACCATTTCTCAATTTGCAAGTCTACAGTGGACCTGTCAGCATGTGAAATGCTTCTCGGATGCTCATCATTCAGTAATATTTTCATTTCAATGGGACATTTGTTTTTAATTTCTGGCAAATAATCGTTAATCAATGATTTCTCTTTTTCTGCGACTGAACCCTCTAGGTGTGATAAATCTATGGTAGACTCAAGCTCTGCCGCATACGAACACAGATCGTTGAATTCCTCAAAAAACCCCAACTCTGCTTCTGATTGTGCTCGCTAACATCTTTGTTTGCCTTAAAGGACAACTTCGGACGAAACTCTACAGTGTTTTCGGAAACTATCATATCCACAAACTCAAGCACTGTATTCCCAATTAATGCAGAATACTTTACATTGCAGCTTCTAACAGCATGGAGAGGGACTGACAATGATATTCCGTCTATTTCGATTTGAGGCACAAAACTGCCCAATGTTCTCAACTCGCTATTGCAAATTCCGACTAAGCAATGCTTTTCTTCATTAAGTTCTATATTTCCTATCTTTTCACCCACATCAGAACGCATCAGGCAAAGATCACAGCCGGTGTCGATCAATGCTGAAAACGAAACGCCTTTACAAGAAAACTGTTTGAAAATAAAATTTCCAACGCTACGCCCTTTGTTCAACATTGTATTGCTTTTGTACTCGGACAACTGTTTGCTTTATGCCCTGGTTGATGACATTAATAACATTTTATTGTTTGCTTACACATTTTTGCGAAATGTCCCGCCTCACCACATTTGAAACATTTTCTTTCGTGCTCTTTGTTCTGATCTTGTTTTCCTTTATCGTTTGTGCTATGAGTTTTGTTAGTATTGATCGCTTGAGGACGACCACTACGAATTTTCTCATACACACAAATCTGCTCTTTTGACTGCTGAAGTGTTCTCGCTTGATACAAATTACTTTTATTACCACTCGAATCCGGTATGCCTTCTATAAAGTACTCATTAAACTAGGTTCATCCAATTTAACTGAGCTACCGATTTCTATTAGGCTTTAAAGATATTCTCTGTAGTCTTCATTTGGCGCTTTCGTTTATTTCGTAACATTCTATGCACGTCGCGCAATGTAAATGTTGATCTATTTCCCAAAGCCATATTCCTACTTGTGTGCATCGATCCAGATTCGCCACTATCAGAATCGACATATACTTCACTATCAAACCCTAATCCAAAGTGCTCTAGCAATCGATCCTGCAATGAAGGCTTTCTACCTACTGCTGACAAATTCAACTCTGACAACTTTACTTTTATTTCGGCAACTGTTAACGCCAAAATCTGATCTCTGTTCATCTTGTACTCGCCATTGCTCTCGCTTTACAATCAAAATTAGATATCAACAATCAAAAGGTAACTTAACTTATTGGTTAATATTATTCTTCAAAATTATTAATATCGAAACTTTATCTCTTCAAGTGACGTAACGTTAATTAATTTCTCTCAAATACAAAGTTCAATTTGAAATTACAGAAAGAAACAATTTTCTGCACAGCTGTTTAATTCTGAGACACCCTGTGCTCACTGCATACACAGACTTTACCGACACGAGCCAAAATCCAGTTCAATCCAGATACTGCACGCTGTGTCTTCTTCTTCATTCCAGTTAAAAGCTCTGTTCTCTTTGTGCTCTTTCCATTTACCGTTAAACGCTCTGTACCATTTGCGCTCTTCCTTTTTCCAGATAATTTTTGGACGTAGATGTACTAACGAGCAGTACGATCAAGTGGCCCAACGATACCAAGCACCGGTTTGTTAACTCGAGGACCCAAGCAAAATGCAAAAACCTCCCGCCGTGCGGCTACGTAGATCGCGAACATATAGACAAATGACACAAGACTAGCTTTTTAAGAGAACCAATAGAAGTGGCACTATTTATTAAATGGAATAAATCGTTATAGTTTGAACATGAAATACGGAAAGGATTATGAATAGCATAATTAGAGTAACATGCTTGAAGAGCAATGGGTAAAAATTGCTTGTCCTCCTGATCGGAACTGCAAAACTAATTTGGCTGATTAATTCAGAGGAATCAATTTCACCAATTATTAGTTTGTGTAAAAAGACTACACCTAGCATTGTTCTGCGATCAGAAAGAGAAGGAAGATTTATTAGTAAAAGTCTACTGTGGTAGGAAGGTAAGTTAATGTTAGAGTCCCAATTAAGTCCCCTAAGGGCAAAGAGCACAAATTGTTTTTGTACTGATTCTATTCTATCCTGGTGAATCCTGTATTTGGGATACCAGATACAAGATCCATATTCAAGAATAGGACGTACAAGAGACGTGTAAACAGTTTTGGTTATATAGGGATCGTCAAATTCTTTCGACCAGCGCTTAATGAACCCCAAGGTACTAGAGGCTCGATTTGCAACTGAAGAGATATGCTTGTGAAATTTAAGTTTTGGATCAAAAAGGATACCTAAATCATCAACCCATTCAATGCGATCGAGTGGGCTACCATTAAGCAAATATATATTTGAAAAAGGAAGGCGTCTATAAAAAGACATGACTTTACATTTATTGCAATTATGACTTAGTAAGTTAACACGACACCACTTTTAAAAGTTATCTAATAGCTTATTTCCACTGCTCAGTTATTCTCAGTTATGTTAGTTAACAGTAATAGCCTATTTCCATTGCTCCGTTTCCGTAAACAGTAACTGACGAAATCTGTTTTCATTGCTCTGTTAACTGAACCTCCGTAAATAAATCAGCTGTTCGGTTGGTTTTGCTTTGTATTTTCTCCAAAAAAGTGAGAAAAGCTAACCGAAATTGTACATTGCAAATAAGTAACAGCGTGTTGCCAACTTTTATGGCTTATCTTTAATGCCTACAAGCATTTTTGCTTGCATTGCACAAGCAGTACAAGTCCATTTTCCTATATACGTGGGAGTTATTCTGATCTGCCCTAAGTGCAACAAAATTATCCGCCCACAGTTTTAAAAGCAATCCTTTGAACCTTGGCACCCAGTTCAATTGTTTCCTACAATAATTCATCAAAAAACAAAATTTTTAATTCAATTTTGTATATTATTAAATATTGCGCCTACTTATTCACAATTTCTGCTATTCACAATCATCTGTTTTGCGACTGTTACATTAATGTGGCGTTTATAATACAGCGAGTTTGCTATCGATATCGTCATCGACGCAATAACGCAGAATTGGTGTTCACACTGGCACAAAAGTGCGTTATGCGTTATACGTGAAGTGAGCAGCAGCTGCTTTGTTTTGATTTCGCTAATACGAAAATTTTTTATTAAAATATTATTATAAAATGAATTCAAGCAATCTTTTGGAATTGTAATGTGCAATGGAGCAGAATAATGCAATGTTGACAAAATGCATGAATATGGCGGGAACGTCTGCAGCAACATTTGCTTTGCTAGATGACCCAGGACGCCGTCGTAGCATTTGGACACTTGTGGGCAATATGAATGCTAGTGCCGAAGCAGTTCGTCAAGCTTTAGCTATACAGTTTTTAAATAATAATGAAAATTAAATAAACAATTCAAATTTAAGCCATTATTTTTAATTTTATTATAAACTACTCCGCATGACGGGCTCTAATGATATTCAAAAATTCGTTCTGGAACTTGGCCGAATCTTCCGCCAATTGCTTCATAACCGCCAATTTTTCCTCCTCAATGGCAACTAATTTAGCCGCGTTGTCGACCTGCCGTCTCTTTGCCCCCGAACATGACGGCTCTGTCATCGAGTTGTCGCTGCAGCTCGGCTTCTCTTCAATTAACCGCGAGAAGTCTGTAAGAATTGTATCTATTATATTAAATATATGCTATATTTAATTCAATATATTACCTAGGCTATCGGCTATGGGATGGCAGTCTACAGTGTCCGACTTGTTGAGTGCTCTGGCCTCGCTCTCAAAATACTCCCATGTAGACGGCGTGCCACCGGAAGGTCCTACCTTTGCACATTCAGCCCTATAAATACATTTATGTAAATAAGCAATTGACAAAAGTTAATCAAAAAGCTGTTATTTTTTTTAACTTGCCTGTATTTTTTCATTAGATTTTCCACCTTGTTTTTTATTTCCATGTGCGATGGTCCATAATCCTTCAACCCCATCAATGTTGTCTTCCCAAAGCTCTATAAGCGCTTTCGTGGCGGCAGTCGACCACAAAAATCTCTTATCATAGCCTGTAATTAAGTTAAAATGTTTTAAACATATATATTATAAAAAAAAAAAACAATTGCTTACCATTTTGTTGCGACTTGTTAACAATTAATTGCTGTTTATTTTTTTTTCATTCTTTGCGGCAAACCGTTTTTTGAATTAGTGGTGATAGTTGAGAACGATATACGAAAATGGGCAGTTCCTTTTGAGTCAATCGAATATATTAGTTACGTAAACCGAATACACGCAACTGCATCCAAACTAAACTCAACTTTTTGTCACCACTAGGCCCCTATGCTATTTGTATTGGGAAAGAAGCTGCTTGTTGGCATTTAACGCAAAACGCAACCCTAGTGTGAACACCATATAAAAGTGCCCATTATCAGCGATGTTTTATCGAACAAATGTTCAAATGAACCAGTTCATCTTCAGTTATTCTTCAGTTAATATTTACGGTCAGTTTTACTTCAGTTAATTCCTTATGGGAGAATACATGCAAACTGAACCTCAGTTATAGCGTATTTCCACTGCTCAGTTATTCTCAGTTATGTTAGTTAACAGTAACTGAGGTTCAGTTTGCATGTATTCTCCCATAAGGAATTAACTGAAGTAAAACTGACCGTAAATATTAACTGAAGAATAACTGAAGAGGAACTGGTTCATTTGAACACTTGCTCGATAAAACATCGCTGTTAATGGGCTCTTTTAATGTAACAGTCGCAAAACAGATGATTGTGAATAGCAGAAATTGTGAATATGTAGGCGCAATATATAGTAATATTCAAAATTGAATAAAGAATTTTGTTTTTTTATGAACAATTGTAGGAAACAATAGAACTGGGTGCCAAGGTTCAAAGGATTGCTTTTAAAACTGTGGGCGGATAATTTTGTTGCACTTAGGCCCAATTTCTTAATGTCCTGTTAGTCAACTTATTCTTAGACCCGTTTAACACGATGAACTTTTCTGATGATTTATTTTCTCATTCTATTTTAAAACATCTTCGCAAATCTGCTCGCATTTACACGATGAACTTTTTAATGCAATTGATTCTTTGTAAATGCAACTCTGATTTAAATTTACTGTCGATAAACATACATTTCGCCCCGAATTCAACAAGTTCTTTGGCCCAAAACATTTTTATTAATAATTAATAAGCCACAACAATGTATTTACTATTTGCGCTAATATTTGCTTGTGCGATATGTCGTATCGATAACTTTATTATTCACATCAAACACTGTGCAACTCTGTTTTTACATGCAATGAGAAAAATAAATCCCAACTACACAAGTCATGAAGCATTGCTTGCAGTTGTTACCCCTCTACTCCCTTTGCCTACAAGCGAATGTTTCAGAAGCAAAAACTTCATCGTGTAAAACGGGTCTTAGTTTAGTCGAACTTGAGTTTCTCAATGTTCGGTTAGCACTTACTTATCCGATGCATGGAGATCCGGTTACTACTTATACCGATGCTAAGTAACGATATATAAATATCAATACAATCATCGTAAGGCGAACAGCTGACTCAAGCTGACACTTGCATTGTTTATTTTTATACTTTGATGAAAGCAACTTTTTTCGACACCCGTAAAGCTAGAGACTTGAAACTTTGCAATTATGTTTTTCTATAGGCGAGACAGATAAAGTGTCAAGATTTGGGTGCCACGCCTACTAGGAGGCTGGGAAATCGATAAATTCGATAGCAGAAAGCCGATACAACCAAATATTTCTCACATTATTACAGCTAGAGTTACCAAATTTTGCACGCAGATAGCTAGTCATGTCCCTGAAAAAACTGCATAAAAATTTTGGATGCCACGCCCACTTCTTCCGCCCCCATCATCCCTGCTCCTTGAAATTGGAAACGCCTATAGTTTTCACATTTTTTTGGCTAGAGCCACCAAATTTGGTGTCAAGATTCCGCCCCCATCCCCCCTTCACCATGAAATTGGAAACGCCTATAGTTTTCACATTTTTTGGGCAAGAGCCACCAAATTTTGTGTCAAGATAGGTACTGGCGTTCCTCATCAAAACTTGGGTGCCACGCCCCCTGATTCCGCCCCCAGCTTCCCTTCACCAAGAAATTGGAAACGCCTATAGTATTCACATTTTTCGGGCTGAGCCACCAAATTTTGTGTGTAGATAGATATTGACGTTCCCCAAAAAATGCATCAAAGTTTTGGATGCCAAGCCCCCTGATTCCACCCCCATACCCCCTTCTTCTTGAAATTGGAAACGCCTACAGTTTTCACATTTTTCGAGCTAGTGTCACTAAATTTGGAAGGAAGATATATGGTGACATCTTCAATAGGTCTGCATCAAAAATTAGGATGCCACGCCCACCTCTGCCCCCCACTGTATAAAATCGGAAATTTCGATATCTCTTATAGTTTTTAAGCTAGAGCCCGTAAATTGGGTAGAAAGATAGAAGGCAGCATCTACCAAAGATCTGCATCAAAATTTTGGATGCCACGCCCACCTAAGCCACCCGCCTTATAAAATCGCAATCGGCTATATCTTTAACAGTTTTTGAGCTAGAGCCACCAAACTTGGTAGGCAGATATATAGTGACAGTTAAAAACATTTAATTCGAAAATTTGGATGCCACGCCTACCTCTGCCGCCCACCTTTTAAATTTGGGAGTTAAGTTATCTTCCACAGTTTTTGAGCTAAAGTCACCAAATTTGGTAACATGATAGCTGGCGATGTTTACCACATGGGCCACTCCCTTCGCCCCTGCATTCCCCCTTATCAACCGTTCTTTAACTGGTATCAAAGTATTCCGCAGTCGGTTGCGTCCGACTGCAACGTTTTTACTTGTTTTTTTTATGAAGCAAAATTTCAAAATGTTTATTTGAGTCTTCTAGGTCCACAAACACATGCTCCCCAACAACTAAAAAGTTATTCCTCCGTTGCCGTTTACAAAATGCCGAAATGTGCTGCCAACCTTAACGGGGATTCAGCTGTTGTTTTGATTTTGTTTTTGCCTGTGACTCCTAAACTGCTACATGTTGCAAATCAAAATGTATATATAATAACTTTCTATGAGCCCAGTTATTATATATACATTTTGATTTGCAACATGTAGCAGTTTAGGAGTCACAGGCAAAAACAAAATCAAAACAACAGCTGAATCCCCGTTAAGGTTGGCAGCACATTTCGGCGATAGTGATATACCGATGATAGGTTACTTTGGCTTTGAGAAAACCAAACCAGTATAGTTAGTTATGCTCACGCATTGCATGTCAAACAAAAAGCTTAGTATCGGTACCTTCTTCGCACGCACTGAATTCAGAAGTCAACAATGTATGCATGCCTTTATATTTCCACTTGCATTTGTTATTATGTATGTACAACAATGTATTTACATATGTATGTACTTACATATGTGCCCAATTAACCAAGCGTTGCGATTCCGCTCCGATTTCGTTCCGACAACCCGTAAAATCTATCCGTTTCCGGCACCGAATGCGGTCCGTGCACTGTATGGCAGCTGAGAAATCGACATGCCGAAAACGTTACGCTTTGTAGTAACGAAATCGAAAATGCAAATGGAACGTAATCGTAACACTTAACGAAAGAATTAACGACCGAAAGCGGACCGCCTTGTCGCAAAGACCGCGCACGCTTGATGCGCGCCGTTATCGTTACCATGTGCATGTGTGGAAACGCGCATTGCAAAAGTCACGCATTCATACCGCTACTCCGTAATGAAAATGAAAACGAACACAAAATTTTGAATTTTTTATTTTTAATTTTATATCTAAAAAATAAAGCTACACATTAGTTTATCAAAATGTTCGTTTTTGTTTGCGCTTCATCCGCCTTACGCTTGCGGCGTATTTTATCGCGCGTATAGTAAAAGAATTTTTGCGATGCCGCTTCAAATATGGAGTCGTCCACGTTCGGGAAGCGCCGCTGGTATGCTTCTGAAATAAAATGTATTAAAAACACATTTTGCTAAAACCAAACTCTGACTTATTTCTTAAAGCCAATGCTGTACTGAGGCTGCGCACACACATTTTGGTTTCGGTTCCCTTCCAAGTCATGGTCAACGCTGCGTCTTCGGACAAAATCCGTCCCTAGTTTTCCCGCACGAACTTGGACTGGTCCATGGAACCGCATCGGAAGAATTCATTTTCCTTAAAAAAATTTTATAAGTAAAGTTACATTATGATATAGCTTTTAATTACTAATCAGCTGGGCAAATTTTTCCTGGTTGACCTTCACTGCTTCGTCGAAATTTAAGAAATCCTCCACGGTGCCTAAGGGCTCTAGAGCAGTGGTGTCCAAACTCACACAATGAAAGCGTTGCGCTTGTGTGCGAAGTAGCCAAACACGAATGCAGCATAGCGAATGACTGCGCGTTTGACTTCAGCCGAACACATGAGTCGTGAGAGCACATGCAGCCGAACACGCGCATCGTACGAAAACAAGCTGCAGAGCGTTCTATTTATAGAATACACATATTCTCTCTCTCTATATATGTGTCGGCTGCAACGCCGGCAGAACTTTTCTTGTCAACCACGCGTGGCTGCCTTCTTAAATTTTGGACATCACTGCTCTAGAGGGATGATTTTCTCGGACGCGATTTCTTTATTATTGATAAGTTTTCGAAGTTCTTTCACCTCCGATCGCAGTGAAATAACTTCTTGCATCATCCGTAGGAGCATATTTTTATACCCCGAACCCATGAAATGGGTAGAATGTGCAAAAGTATGTAACAGGCAGAAGGAAGAATCTCCGACCCTATAAAGTATGTATATTCTTGATCAGCATTGTGAAGTAGCATTTTGCTACCTCACAAAAGCTGCTTGTCGTCAGTGACCGTAGTGTTGGTAACTCGGTCAATGCGCAAAAGGGAGAGCGCGTAAACGACAAAAAGCTCGATCGATGCGCAACAAGGAGTGCGCAACGCGAAATGCTCCAGACTGATCGTTGCTCAACACTCGTACGACAGCTGGCATTAGGATGCAGATTTTGGCACAGCAGATTTTTATTTTGGTCGAGGAGTCGAATTTTACGCGCCGGCCGGTGACAACGCGAGCTTAACGCAAGGCATCGGCAACAGCAACCACGGCAACGGCCACAGCGGCATGAGAACCAACAAACAACCGCAACGGACACCGTAGCGCCAGCCTTGGCAACAACAACAGCAACGGACACAGCAGCGACAGCATCAGCTACCAACAGCAACGGACAGCGCAGCACCCTGCAACAACAACAGCAACTACATCAGCAGCGAAATGCCATAGTAGAGGCAACAGCAACAACAACAGCAGCAGCGAACGGCCACAGCAGCAACAACAACAACAGCAGAGGCAACAGTAACAATGACAACAGCAGCAAACAACCACAGCAGCCTACAGCAACAACAACAACAACAACAACTTGGAAGCAACCACAGCGGCAGCAACCACAACAGGAGTAACAACAGGAGGCAAAAGTGCGAGTAAAGCGCGAGTGCAAAATACAAGCATCACACACTTTGGACACTACACACACACACACGCTACGCGCCCACGCTACACACACCCACCCAAAAGTTGCACACACGCCGAGCAGCCACAGCAGACACACCACAGGCACACACACGCTGTCTACACACACAGGGGCACATCACCGGCACGCACGCGCAGGCACACACGCTACGCGTACACCCGCTGCACACGCACACACCCGCTACACACACGCACACACACATGGAATAAAACCATTCGAACCTATATATTTGTGTGTATTTTCTTTGTTGTCACCCCACAATACCCTATCCCCTCCTTTTCAGCGGGTAGTCGAAGCCTCTGTCTTCGGGTAGCCTCACCATACGGCCCACATGGGTCGGGCATGAGGGGCAGAAAAGCGAATCCTCCGAGTTTTACTCTAGATTCTGCGATGTCTGCCTCTTGGTCCGATCCGTGTGTAGCGACAACCGGGTAATACCCGCGCGTTGCAAGTGTAGCGGGCCTGGGTGGAGTAGTTTGGGACGCATTCCGGGTCTTACCCTGTGCGCCCCGGGCCGCCACCTAGGCCACCTGCACGCGTCCGATGGCGCGGCCGGTGAGCAAAACGAGGTGGGCGGGACCGGGTGGTCAGCTGGCAAGGCTTCCGGGTCTTACCCTAGCCGAGCCAGATGAGTTCTTGGTTCCCGTTCCTTCGTATCCCGAAGACTGGCTTTACGCCGGGTCGACGCCGAAGGGTGGTCTGAGGAAAGGAGCTGATGAGTCTTCCGGGTTATCACCCTGGACCCTCAGCCTTTCCCTTAGTCCACTCTGAAGGTGTCGAACCGAGCGGCGGTACTACCCCTCCGACCCATATATGTCTGCGTTTTGGTGCCCGACCTCGGTGCGGCTCACTCCAGTGTTCCGGCATTTTACAAATAATCTGTAAAAGACCCCGGACGCGATTGAGACGCCGACCTCGGCCATAGAAAACGTCCTTACAGATGGCGCCCGAGCAGGGACACTGGAAGACTTGTTGAGAAGGAGCCACTCCCCTTTTTGTGGCCTAAAGAACCACTAGTACAACGGTTGTACAGAAAGGGGGGGCCCGGGAACGACACCATTGCGCAGTGTTTTGTCTGTTATTGTCCTTTCTATGTCCTTTCGTTTTTTTTTTTGTTGTTTTGTAGAAAGTACACTAGTCCCCAAAATCTCCCTACGCCCTGATCCACAACCCTTTCCCCATGTTCCACAACATCGAAGGCATCCGGCGGCAGAAGGCTGCGTCGCCGCGCTGCCAACGAGACCCTCTCTGCCGACGCAGGCAGAACGCCGCTGCTGGTGCTAGCAGAGCAGCCGGTTCTGCATATAAGGCCGGCTGCTAGCACCAGAAAAGGTAGTCTAGCTCCAGCCACCGAAGGGAACACAGCATCGCCCCCGACAGCCACCTCACAGGAGGAAGACCCGAGCACTGGCGAGACGAACGAGGTCCCCAGTCGCGAAGTGACCTCCTAGACGGCAGGGAATCCCCGAAGGAAGACCCGAGCACTGGCGAGACGAACGCGGCTCTCTCTATTCGCGAAGTGACCTTCGAGCCGGGCAACGGGCGATCACAGGCGGTAGCAGTTGGACGACAACAGCAGCGAGAGCAGAAGCAACAGCCGCGGCCATAGCAACGACCACAGCAGTCACCGCACCAGCATCGGCCACAGCAGCAACAGCAACCATAGCAGCGGCCACAGTAGCGCCAGCATCAGCGACAGCGATCACAGCATCAGCAACAAACAACAGTAGCAGAAGCAGCGCCAGCATCAGCAACAGCAACCATAGCAGCAGCCCCAGTAGCGCCAGCATCAGCAACAGCAGCCATAGCACTAGCCCCAGTAGCGCCAGCATCAGCAACAGCAGCCAGAGCAGCAGCCCCAGTAGCGCCAGCATCAGCAATAGTAATCACCAGCATTAGCCACAGCAATCACAGCATCAACAACAGCAACGGACAGCGTAGCACCAAGCATCGACCACAACAACAACAGAAGAAGCAGAACAGAAGAGGCAACGACGTCATTAGCGCCAGCATTTACAACGGCAACAACGGCAGAGACAACAACGGGAGCAGAAGCGACAGCAGCGAACAGCAGCGCCATCATCGCAAGCCACGATCACGGTACACGGTACTCACGGTACTACAGCAGCCAGCGACGACCACAGTAGCCCGCGGCAGTAGCCACAGCAGCCCGCAACGACAGCAACGATCGGCCGGCAAGGACACCATCCGTCATCGTCCCCGAAGTAAGGGGAGAGTGTGAAGTAGCATTTTGCTACCTCACAAAAGCTGCTTGTCGTCAGTGACCGTAGTGTTGGTAACTCGGTCAATGCGCAAAAGGGAGAGCGCGTAAACGACAAAAGCTCGATCGATGCGCAAAAAGGAGTGCGCAACGCGAAATGCTCCAGACTGATCGTTGCTCAACACTCGTACGACAGCTGGCATTAGGATGCAGATTTTGGCACAGCAGATTTTTATTTTGGTCGAGGAGTCGAATTTTACGTGCCGGCCGGTGACAACGCGAGCTAAACGCAAGGCATCGGCAACAGCAATCACGGCAACGGCCACAGCGGCATCGGAACCAACAAACAACCGCAACGGACACCGCAGCGCCAGCCTTGGCAACAACAACAGCAACGAACACAGCAGCGACAGCATCAGCTACCAACAGCAACGGACAGCGCAGCACCCTGCAACAACAACAGCAACTACATCAGCAGCGAAATGCCATAGTAGAGGCAACAGCAACAACAACAGCAGCAGCGAACGGCCACAGCAGCAACAACAACAACAGCAGAGGCAACAGTAACAATGACAACAGCAGCAAACAACCACAGCAGCCTACAGCAACAACAACAACAACAACAACTTGGAAGCAACCACAGCGGCAGCAACCACAACAGGAGTAACAACAGGAGGCAAAAGTGCGAGTAAAGCGCGAGTGCAAAGTACAAGCATCACACACACGCACTACACACTTTGGACACTACACACACACACACGCTACGCGCCCACGCTACACACACCCACCCAAAAGTTGCACACACGCCGAGCAGCCACAGCAGACACACCACAGGCACACACACGCTGTCTACACACACAGGGGCACATCACCGGCACGCACGCGCAGGCACACACGCTACACGTACACCCGCTGCACACGCACACACCCGCTACACACACGCACACACACATGGAATAAAACCATTCGAACCTATATATTTGTGTGTATTTTCTTTGTTGTCACCCCACAATACCCTATCCCCTCCTTTTCAGCGGGTAGTCGAAGCCTCTGTCATCGGGTAGCCTCACCATACGGCCCACATGGGACGGGCATGAGGGGCAGAAAAGCGAATCCTCCGAGTTTTACTCCAGATTCTGCGATGTCTGCCTCTTGGTCCGATCCGTGTGTAGCGACAACCGGGTAATACCCGCGCGTTGCAAGTGTAGCGGGCCTGGGTGGAGTAGTTTGGGACGCATTCCGGGTCTTACCCTGTGCGCCCCGGGCCGCCACCTAGGCCACCTGCACGCGTCCGATGGCGCGGCCGGTGAGCAAAACGAGGTGGGCGGGACCGGGTGGTCAGCTGGCAAGGCTTCCGGGTCTTACCCTAGCCGAGCCAGATGAGTACTTGGTTCCCGTTCCTTCGTATCCCGAAGACTGGCTTTACGCCGGGTCGACGCCGAAGGGTGGTTTGAGGAAAGGAGCTGATGAGTCTTCCGGGTTATCACCCTGGACCCTCAGCCTTTCCCTTAGTCCACTCTGAAGGTGTCGAACCGAGCGGCGGTACTACCCCTCCGACCCATATATGTCTGCGTCTTGGTGCCCGACCTCGGTGCGGCTCACTCCAGTGTTCCGGCATTTTACAAATAATCTGTAAAAGACCCCGGACGCGATTGAGACGCCGACCTCGGCCATAGAAAACGTCCTTACAGCATCAACAGCCGAGTCGATATAGCCATGTCCGTCTGTCCGTCCGTCCGTCTGTCCGTCTGTCTGTATGTACGAACGCGTCGATCTCAGAGACTATAAGAGCTAGAGATTTCAGATTTCGCACATAAGCTCATCTAAGTCCTAGGCAGTACAAGTTTGTTTCAGATTTTCGATAACTATTTCCGTTTCCGATATACACATGCGAACGATTACAAAAATTTATCGAATTTGGAAAATGTAAAAATGGGGGTTGAAATAATGGGTAACGATATAACTTTTCTGAAAGTGTCATCGAAATCGGTTAATAAACACTAGAGATATGGAAGATTGAAGTTTAGTCACAGATGCATACAGACAATGACTGTAAGCGTTATGTACAGGGTTCGGGGTATCTCCTAGTCGGGAAATCTCGACTAGAGCCTTCTTACTTGTTAGTGCTTTCATTGTCGTCATTTTGTTTTTTAAGCATTTTAAGCACAATGTCTAGTTTGTCATTGTTCGCTAGAATCAAAAGAAAAAAAGGAGCTGATAATTTGAACGAAAATGAAACAAATATATTTTAAGTGGGACTTACGTGTGTTTGTATTGATTGAGTTCTCCGTCAAAACGAGTGGAAAAAGGTTTTGCGATTCGGTAGTCATCTATTTATATGTGATTTAAGGGAATAAATATGTTGTTGTTACTATTATTTTGAATGTGAACAATTTTAGTTTGTATTTCGCTCAGGCAATGGTGAAAAGTGCCATCGGATATGGAGAAATGTTCAGCGTGTTGAAACAAAATTCGATCACTTTTGAGATTGGCTTGCTTGCTTCTGTTCTTGTTTAAAGTGATTGCGTTGCAGCGCCATGGTGCCGGCACTTTATATCTGTCTCTATCGCTCTCTCTACAAACAAACGTGCAAGTAGTCACAAAACAAAAACAAAAAAAATCAGCGAAACTGTTTCAGCTATCTCCGTAATTTTGTTTCAATCACTCAACACAACTAATTATTATATTTATTGCATTTATCAATGAAAATTTTGTATCACTTATATATAAGTAAGTATACTTACATTTTCATCACCAGCTCAACAACAGCACAAATCAGTTCTCAAGTATACTTGGCACGTGCCAGACAGCAAATAAAACGAAAAACTTCGTACAACGGCTTTGCTTATGCATACACAAACGCTGTACACTTCGTATTTTTTTACCGTTAGAACGAAAAAAGTGTTCGTTCAGTTAGAGCAGCGCGTCGGCAGCAAAAGAAATATCAGATTTCGTGGATTTAAAACAGTATGAAAACGGTATTCTTTCATGCCGTAAATTCGGAAGCACCGTTTTGATACCGTTTTGGCGGAATGTCCGCTTTTTGGTTTACTGGGTGCAGTTGCAACACCAACTATAGTTACAAATGTCAGCTCTAAAATTATATCAAAACAATGGCAAATTGTAGATCAAAAGTAAAATTTCTTGTGCTTCTTTGTATGTGTTTGTGTGTTACGTTTTGTCTGAGTTTGATAATTAGCAAGTAAGTAAAACCACCCGCATAACATATTCTGGTGTGCAAAATTTTTCTAGACGCACCAAGTTTTGTTTAAATTAATTAGTTTTAAATCAATGACACCAACAAAAAGTAGCAATGCAGGCCCAACAACAACACTTACAACAACAAACGCTACTTGGGTCGTAAATCAATTGTCAAAGGCACACAAATCTAAAAGAAAACAAGTAAAAACGTTGCAGTCGGACGCAACCGACTGCGGAATACTTTGATACCAGTAAAAGAGCGGTTGATAAGGGGGAATGCAGGGGCGAAGGGAGTGGCCCATGTGGTAAACATCGCCAGCTATCATGTTACCAAATTTGGTGACTTTAGCTCAAAAACTGTGGAAGATAACTTAACTCCCAAATTTAAAAGGTGGGCGGCAGAGGTGGGCGTGGCATCCAAATTTTTGAATCAAATGTTTTTTACTGTCACTATATATCTGCCTACCAAGTTTGGTGGCTCTAGCTCAAAAACTGTTAAAGATATAGCCGATTCCAATTTTATAAGGCGGGTGGCTTAGGTGGGCGTGGCATCCAAATTTTGAAACAGATCTATGGTAGATGCTGCCTTCTATCTTTCTACCCAATTTACGGGCTCTAGCTTAAAAACTATAAGAGATATCGAAATTTCCGATTTTAAACAGTGGGGGGCAGAGGTGGGCGTGGCATCCTAATTTTTGATACAGACCTTTTGAAGATGTCACCATATATCTTCCTACCAAATTTGGTGACACTAGCTCGAAAAATGTGAAAACTATAGGCGTTTCCAATTTCAAGAAGAAGGGGGGATGGGGGCGGAATCAGGGGGCGTGGCATCCAAAACTTTGATGCATTTTTTGGGGAACGTCAATATCTATCTACACACAAAATTTGGTGGCTCTAGCCCGAAAAATGTGAAAACTATAGGCGTTTCCAATTTCTTGGTGAAGGGGGGATGGGGGCGGAATCAGGGGGCGTGGCACCCAAGTTTTGATGGGGAACGCCAGTACCTATCTTGACACAAAATTTGGTGGCTCTTGCCCAAAAAATGTGAAAACTATAGGCGTTTCCAATTTCATGGTGAATAGGGGATGGGGGCGGCATCAGGGGGCGTGGCATCCAAAATTTTGATGGGGAACGTCAATATCTATCTTGACACAAAATTTGGTGGCTCTAGCCCAAAAAATGTAAAAAACTATAGGCGTTTCCAATTTCAAGGAGCAGCGATGATGGGGGCGGAAGGAGTGGGCGTGGCATCCAAAAATTTGATGCAGTTTTTTCAGGGACATGACTAGCTATCTGCGTGCAAAATTTGGTAACTCTAGCTGTAAGAATGTGAGAAATATTTGGTTTTATCGGTTTTCTGTTATCGAACTTATCGATTTCCCTGCCTCCTAGTAGGCGTGGCACCCCAATCTTGACACTTTATCTGTCTCGCCTATAGACAAACATAATTGCAAAGTTTCAAGTCTCTAGCTTTACGGGTGTCGAAAAAAGTTGCGTTCATACGGACAGACGGGCAGACTGACAGACACCATGACGGACATTGCACAAAACCAATATACTATGAGACCTTCGGTATCAAAGTATAAAAAATTGTGCACTGTGCGAAGTTATACATGTATATAAAATTATGAAATTTAAATTTTCAAGCGAATTATTCACCTTTTTGTGTATGCACTTATTCATTAAGAAGCGGAAATCCGTTTCTTTTTTGCAAGTGTACGAACCTTTTTTATGACTATGCCTTTGCGACGCGAAGGCGTCACAGCGCATGTGTTTTGTTTTCTGTAAACTCGCTCGCGATCAAACCCTCAGCTTGTGCGACAATCAGGCGCCAGTAGTGGAATGAGTCAAAGTGAGCTCGCTCCAGGACATAGGTGTATGGGAGGTACTCGAAGGAGTTTTCCAAAATAAAAGTCCTTTCTTAGTGCTCACTTACTACCTGCATGGAATATTTTGTGAAAATTTCAGCCTTCTAGCTCTTTTCGTTTAGGCTGTGGGAATGTCGACAATCAGGACAAACTATTTTATACTATATATAAGAAGAAGATTAATTTTTTAATATACATCTAAATTGTTTTTTTTGTATTATAATGATTTTGTTATTTTTTTTAAAAACAGTCAACTTTTAATATGAAATTACACAAATCGATAATGATAATATTTTAGTGTGGCGACCCAGCCACAGCCAAGTCTTGCAGCTCCACGGCAACATAAACAAACACTGGTTCCTCGCGATATATATTATCGATATGTATCGATAGATATATGAGTAAACAGCATTGACAAATCCCGCGTCTACCGCCGAAAGCGAATGTACTTTTAAGATGTATTTTTATACTTAATAGTTATTTGAACACAAGTTCTACAGTAGTATTTAAAATACATAAATTAAAATGCATTAAGATACATTTGATATGCAGGCGGCCAATATTTATAATTTAAATTTGGCGCGCATTTGAATCTGCCTACAAAATGCAAATACACGACAAACAAAAAAGAAGTCTCTAGTAGATAAAGGTTGACTAGGAGATACCCTAAGCCTAAGTCGGTGCAGAGTACAGTCTCAGCAAGATCCTAAGAGGTTCTTTGACTTCGTTAATGCGAAGCGAAAGTCATCAACACTTCCATCTAATTTATCTTTTGAAAACAGGTCGGCCAACTCTGATCAGGCCATTGCCGATTTATTTGCTGAATTTTTTCAAACAACATACAGTTCATTTGATAATCAGGTTGATCTGCTTTACCCGTACCAGGTTAATGGCTCTAATAGCATTTTTGAACCAAGAATCACGGAGTGTTCATTACAACGTGATCTACAGGGTATTAAGCCTGTATTTTCCCCGGGAACTAACGGCGTACCAAGCTGTGTGCTTAAGTACTGTGCTGATGGTCTCTTAAAGCCTTTGCATAAATTGTAGAGTTTGTCTATTGAGAAATGTTCATTTCCAAATATCTGGTGTTTGAAGCGGTGGTTCCAAAAGGCAAGAAATACGCAGTGTGTGATTCGTAGTGGGTATGATGTTGATTTATTCAATGTTTTCCGTGTGGTGTTAGATCCAGTATTCGTAGTAGTAGTCGTAATAGTATTTTATTTGTAGTAATAATACTAATTGTAACTAATCGTAATATTACGCGTAGACACATCTGTGTGTTCGGGTATAACAATTTGGACTGGTGACCGCGCTCAGAACCAACTGTTGAAGCTCTGTTAATGTTAACAGAAACTTCAACGGGACATTTGAAAACTCAATAAATAGGTAAAATGTTAGAGATGCGTCATGGTTCTGAGTCGGTTACCTTTTCTGGCATCAACATCCTCCCCCCTTGCAATGAATTGCAATGGAGTTACTGGCCGCAGGTCCCGGACAAAATCCAGCCAAAGACCGAGTTCTGGGCCATCGGCAGACCATTGGCACTCGGGAGCACTCCGTTGAGAATGATGTGAGGATACACATCTGCCCCGAGTGCCAAGTATACAGTCGACGGATGGTACCATCGACTGTCGGCCAAAACAATACCCGGAAATGGTCAGTGTCGGCAGTGATGGGCTTTAGCGGAGTGCGGCAGCTAAAGGTGGGGTCGACTCGGAGGATGACTTCCTTGCAGAAGTTGGTCACCCCTGATCTCAGAATCACCGTGCAGACACCTTCCTCACCGACACGGGTGACGGATAGCTTGAAGGCCGTTGCCAAAGATGTGACGATGCGGCTAGTGGGGCTGCACGGGTCAACCAAGACCTTGACGTCGAAAACTTTGACGCCGGTGTCGAGCTTGATCACCGCTGATGGAAGCACGCTCACCGCTTTGTGTTGGATTAGAGACATCAACGAAGTGTGCATGCCACGAGGGGGTGACGGCGGGGGACGATGATGAGCGGTTGGAGACCGCGAGCGAGAAGCTTCCGCTGCCCGGGGTTCAGCTGCACGCCCCCGCTCTCTCGACGGGCGGACGTTGCGTTGGGCCTCCTTGAGATGCAGCAGCGTGTGGTGGTCCCGGTGGCAGATTTTGCACCTGCCCGCACTGCGGCAGGATTGCCCGGAGTGCTGATGAGCCAGGCAGCTCGGAGGCGCTTCTCAGCCGTGAGTCGCAAGAAGCGCTGGCACTTCCGCAAGGCGTGGACTCCTCGACACATCCTGCACCGAAATGAATCGGTGCCGATGGGGCGGCTGTGCTGCGTGGGCTTGCGAGAGGGCATTATTATTTCTCTACAAAGAAAAGTCCGAAAAGGAAAGAGAATATAAATATTTGAACTCATTGGTAATTGACAATTAACACGGAGGTACATGGACAGCACAGAACGAGTGTTTTCAAGGATAAATAGTCACGTGCTCAATGAGCCTTTGGACTCTGAGGGCTCAGGAATTTTATCTTCCATCGGAAGTAGGATAAGTTTTGCGATCGGCCTACGTATGGTGCCACGAGTGGTGAGCACATCTACCACGCGAACCTTGTCGTCACTGCCAGGAATGGTCAGGGTTATTCGGCCAAGGCGCCACTCGTTTGTCGGCAGGTTATCTTCTTTAACCACAACCATATCACCGATTCGCAAGTTTCGTACAGGTGACTGCCATTAAGTTCGCTTAAGGAGCTCTTTAAGGTACTCATCCTTCCAACGGAAGCAGAATTGTGGGTGGAGAGCCTTCAAGCGTTGCCAGCGATTCAGAATAGAAGTGGCCTTTTCGTGTATTTCTGGTTCGGAGACAGAAATGAGGGGGCCTGAGGGGGACTTGTCAGGAAATGGCCCGGAGTTAGGGCAAGTAGGTCCGTAGGGTCTTCGGACATCGGAGAGATTGGCCTCGAGTTGAGACACGCTTCAATCTTGGCCAGTAGAGTCGAAAGTTCTTCAAACGTGTATTTGACCGTGGATGTGGTCTTGTAGAACAAAGATTTGAAACTCTTCACCCCAGCCTCCCATAGGCCTCCCATATGTGGAGCGCCTGGTGGGTTGAAGTGCCAGGATAGGTTTTGGTGGGTGTGTTTTGAGATAACACCAGTCCTAATTGCTTCCAGGAAGTCGCGCGATAGAATTTTCTCCGCCCCGACGAATGTTTTGCCATAATCCGAGTGCATCTGTTGTGGACACCCACGCCGCGCTACAAATCGGGAGAAAGCCGCAAGAAATTTCTCGGTCGTAAGGTCCGATGTCGCCTCCAGATGAATTGCTTTTGTACTAAAGCAAACGAATACACACACGTACCCCTTTGTGATCAAACACGCGCGACCGGTGTAATTTTTCACGTCGAAGGGTCCTGCAAAGTCCACGCCTGTGTGTGTAAAAGGTCTCGAGAAGGACGAGCGTTCCGTTGGCAGATCTCCCATTATCTGTGTCTGTAGCCTTTTCCGATATATAACACAGACTTTGCAGGAGTTGATGATGGACTTGACGAGAATCTTTAGTTTCGGGATCCAGAACTTAGAACGGACGAGACGCATTGTAAGCTGGTTTCCCCCATGCAAGGATATGCGATGGGTGAACCTAACTAACAACCGTGCGAAAGTTGACGAACAGGACATGATGATGGGGTGGCGATCATCATAGCGTAACGACTGAGACGCTCTCACGCGCCCACAGGCCCTTAGAATTCCCTTGCTGTCGAGGAACGGATTCAAATTACGGATCTGACTTGAGACAGGGAGTTGCTGGTTTTGAGTCCCTACGCTGCGCAAGAAGGATCAGCAGCTCTTGAGCTTCGGACAACTCACTGGAACTGAGTTCAATTGTAAGTGGATTGGCAAGCTTCTTGCATCTCGAAATAAACCGCCGGAGATAGGCGATGACGCGAAGCGCTTTGTGGAATTCGGAGAGAATGCTAAGAAAATCGGACATTGGAGGCAGCTTTGCCAAATTGCATTTAATAGTGCGCTGCTCTAAGGCCGTATCTGGAATCGGAACAGATGAGATAGGCCAATGGGTTTGAGGCAGTTGAAGCCATTCCGGCCCGTGCCACCATAGAGAATTGTCTACCAGATCTTGCGCTCGGACTCCTCTACTCGCAAGATCTGCCGGATGCTCCGATCGGACATGCGACCAGTCGGAAGGGTCGCTAACTTCAGCAATTTTGGCCACTCGGTTGGCAACGAAAGTTGTCCACTTGCAAGGTGGTTTATCCAACCAGGACAACACAATAGTGGCATCTGTCCAGTAGAAAAGTTTAAAATTATTGGCTGGCAATTTATGGAGAAGGGCTGAAGACAGTTCAGCTAGTAGGACTGCCCCGCACAGTTCGAAACGGGGCACTGACAGGGATTTCACCGGAGCTACCCTCGTCTTGGCAGTAAGGAGATGGGTGGTTACTTTGGTTGCCATTTCAAAGCGGACATAGATTGCTGCACCGTACGCACGCTCCGACGCGTCGCAGAATCCGTGGTACTGCAGCTTCCCTTGTGGCTGGATACGCAACCAGCGTGGAATGCGAATTTCCCTTACAGCAGGATAGCTTTCAAGATACTCCTGCCACTTGCTGATCAGATCCGATGGCAACGGCTGATCCCATTCCAGTTGCTTGAGCCAGATTTCTTGCATAAAAATCTTAGCCCGAATGACGAAATGCGCCAGCCACCCGGCTAGGTCGAACAATTTTGCGATTTGGGACAGGACCTCCCGCTTCGTATAGGAAACTTGAAAGACGGCGTCTGCAGGCATGAAAAAGAATTCGTCGCTGCGCGCTTGCCAGCGTATGCCGAGGGTCTTCGCCGTACTGGAGTCCTCGATCTCTAGAAACTCCTAGCATAACAAATGCTCCTTGGGGATGTCTTGAAGGACTTCTTAAGCGTTCGAAGTCCATTTCCTTAGGGGAAATCCAGCGCTGTCCATGGCATGTCGCAGTTCCGCGATGGTCGTAACGGCCTCTGTCTTCGAGTTTGTCCCAGCGAGGATGTCATCTACGTGCATGGAATCGGAAATGACCTTGCTTGCGAGAGGATACTGCAAGCGTACGTCTTCCACTAGGAGCTGAAGCACCCTGAGCGCCAGAAATGGGGCAACGTTTACCCCGAAGGTGACGGTGTTGAGCTCAAAGTCCCCAATCTCGCCGTCGGCCTTCCGAAAGAGGATTCGCTGGAACGGAGTGTGTCTAGGGTCCAGTAGGATTTGAAGATACATTTTCGTGATGTCAGCGTTGAAGACATACCGAAAATATCGCCACTTGAGGATCTGCATTGTGAGATCGGTCTGAAGAATGGGTCCTGGATGAAGGATATCATTCAGGCTCTTGCCATTTGATGATGGACAGGAGGCGTTGAAAACAACCCGCACCTTGGTAGTGTGTTGCTATTAGGCTTAAATACAGCGTGGTGTGGCAAATAAAAATTGGATTTGGCGGAGTTGCCCTGGGGTGAGATTTCTCACATGTGACCCATATCGAGATATTCTTGGAGCACGGAGTTGTATTGCTCTTTTAGAATGGCGTTTCTGGATAAACGGTTCTCGTTTTTAAGAAACTGGGCCTGTGCAATAGACCTTGAATGACCTAAGACGATGTCATCCGGATTTCGGAATGGAAGGGTCACCACATATCTGCCACACTCGGTCCGTGTAGTCGTTTTGACAAAATTGGACTCACATATGGAGTCGGCTTCCTTGACCAGCTTCGCTGGAACATCCTCCACCTCCCAAAATTTGGAAATAAGCTGGTCCAGTTTCATCCCTTCGTTGGCCGAAATTCTCGTCGAGAAAGATGAAACGGACCGCGGTACAATCTTTGAAAGTGGGCCGGTGAGAATCCAGCCAAACACGGTTTCTTGCCCAAGGAGCGAGCCACAAATATTTGCATGAGACCCGCTTAAGATGACAGACGGAAGGATATCCGCGCCGATCAGCAAATCAATTTGTGAGCTCTGATGGAAGGTGGGATCAGCCAATTCAATGGCCGGGAGGTCTCTTAATGAGCTTTGTGGAATGGAGGCTGAGGGTAGGTTACCCGCCAGCTGCGGAAGAACGAACGCTGATGCCTCTATATGTAACCTAGGCTTTGTTGGAGAGCCTATGGTGAAATGGCATAACTTTTGAACTTGGGCTGCCACTGCTTGATTCAGCCCCGAAACTTGAGCTTGCACGGACTGGAAGGGCAGCTTTATTAAGTGAAATAATCGCTCAGAGATGAATGTCGCCTCTGAGCCTGAGTCGATTAAAGCACGAGCGGTGTACGTGCATCCCCGATGGCATACATTTACAACCGCCGTGCCGAGTAGGACACTCTGCTCGTTAGCGGCAAAATAGGTTTGCACATTTGCCGCGGAATGGATCGTAGTGGACTGTATATTTGAATTGGAACTTGTATTGGAATTGGAGGAATTGACCGGACCACTGTCGCCTCGATGTAGTAGAGTGTTGTGACGCCCTTTGCATGTAAAACAATTGTGCGCACTCGTACACTCTCGTAACTGGTGCCCTCTTGCGAAACAATTCAAGCAGAGTTTTTTTTGCTTGATGTAAGATGCCCGCTCATTAACGGGCATCTGTAGAAAACGAGGGCACAGACGGACAGGGTGGTTCTCTTTGGAGCATAAGTCGCAAGTCTTACTTTTCGGAATAACTTGCGCTTCGAAAGAATTTACCCTCTTAGGGGCTTGGTTATTCCGGGAAGTAGAAGCTGAGGAATTGTGGGGCGTGGAAGTGGGTTTCACGTCCTCAATAGCTTCGAGCGTGCGATAGCGTTCGTTGAGGAACGCACTTAAATCGTGCCACGCTGGAATTTCTGATTTGTTGGAAATGGACTGTTCCCACAAGGAAAGTGTGAGTTTTGGCTGCTTTGACGAACACAGAAAGACTAAAATACAATCTGCGAACGGAGAAGACGCGTCGATATCGGAATGCTCTAGCGCAGTCAAGCATCGTTGGATTGTACTTTGGAGCTCCTTGATTGCTGCACCAGATTCGTGGTTAACCGGGGACAGGTTAAACAGAATTTTAAGTAGGCTGGTGACAAGCAGCCTCTTATTCTCAAAGCGCTCGCAAAGTGCTGCCCACGCAGTCGCAAACCCATCGTTGGTAAGCGGGAATTTGGCGATTATCTCATTGGCTTCACCCGCTGTCTTGGAGTTGAGATGGTACAATTTCTCAACCGGAGTCAACCTCGGATTGTCGACCTAAATTGCGGAAAACAAATCGCGGAACGTCGGCCAGCCCAGTTAGTCTCCATGAAACACCTCTGTGTCACACGGAGGGAGACGGCAGCCCCCGGAAAAGGGCAACGGAGTAGGTATTTCCACCCTTTCGGACGCAGACGCATTCTTGATTTGACCCTTCAGGCGCGCAAGACATTTCTCGTATATCGAGTAGCAATGATCATATTTCGCCTCCATGGCAGTTATATCATCACTGCTCCCGTCCTGTCTGAGTGCGCTGGAACACAATGCATATTCCGTCTAAGCTTTCTCCCAAAATGATTGCAGCCGATCGCGGCGAATCTCGAAAGTGAAGAAATTGTCATCTTCAGATGCGGGAGTGGTCACGCGAGCCTCAAACTGGATAAGTTTGTCGGTGACGGAAATGAAATTTGTCAAAGACATTGTTTGGCTTCTTTGTATGGACCTGGTCTTTATCGGATTACGCTGCGGAAACTTGCAACTTAAGTCCCTTTTCGGAAGAGCGCTTGGAAATCGCGATGACGTTGGTGCGGGTGACACCGAAGGATCTTTTTTAAATCGCGAAATGGGATTTAGTTTAGGTTTTTCACCTTGCTGTAGTGGGTTTTTCGGAACACCAGTCAATTTTCTCGAACCTGATGGAGCGGACGAGATGGAATGCCGACGGTCGATTTGTGGAACCGGAAAATTTGCTTTGGGATTTGCCTTCTTATCAGTCCCTTTGGACCCTGTGGACATACTACGCTTTATGATTATTTATTATTATTTTTATCAGATCTTTAATGGAAACAGGGGGGGGGAAAAAAAAAAAAAAAAAAAAAAAAAAAAAAAAAAAAAAAAAAAAAAAAAAAAAAAAAAATAAAAAATTTATATATTTATTTTTTTTTATTTTTTATTAAAAAATTAAAAAAAAAAAAAAAAAAATTTTTTTATTATTAATTATACTTTGATACCGAAGGTCTCATAGTATATTGGTTTTGTGCAATGTCCGTCATGGTTGTCCGTCTGTCCGTCTGTCCGTCTGTCTGTATGAACGCAACTTTTTTCGACACCCGTAAAGCTAGAGACTTGAAACTTTGCAATTATGTTTGTCTATAGGCGCGACAGATAAAGTGTCAAGATTGGGGTGCCACGCCTACTAGGAGGCTGGGAAATCGATAAATTCGATAGCTGAAAACCGATAAAACCAAATATTTCTCACATTCTTACAGCTAGAGTTACCAAATTTTGCACGCAGATAGCTAGTCATGTCCCTGAAAAAACTGCATCAAAATTTTGGATGCCATGCCTACTCCTGCCGCCCCCATCATCCCTGCTCCTTGAAACTGGAAACGCCTATAGTTTTCACATTTTTTGGGCTAGAGCCACCAAATTTTGTGTCAAGATAGGTACTGACGTTCCCCATCAAAACTTGGATGCCACGCCCCCTGATTCCGCCCCCATCCCCCCTTCTCCAAGAAATTGGAAACGCCTGTAGTTTTCACATTTTTTGGGCTAGAGCCACTAAATTTTGTGAGAAGATAGATATTGACGTTCCCCAAAAAAATTCATCAAAATTTTGGATGCCACGCCCACCTAAGCCACCCGCCTTATAAATCGGAATCGGCTATATCTTTAACAGTTTTTGAGCTAGAGCAACCAAACTTGGTAGGAAGATTGATAGTGACAGCTAAAAACATTTGATTCAAAATTTTGGATGCCACGCCCACCAAAGCCACCCGCCTTATAAAATCGGAATCGGCTATATCTCTAACAGTTTTTGAGCTAGAGGCACCAAACTTATTAGGAAGATAGATAGTGACAGTTAAAAACATTTGATTCAAAAATTTGGATGCCACGCCTACCTCTGCCGCCCACCTTTTACATTTTGAAGTTAAGTTATCTTCCACAGTTTTTGAGCTAAAGTCACCAAATTTGGTAACATGATAGCTGGCGATGTTTACCACATGGCCCACTCCCTTCGCCCCTGCATTCCCCCTTATCAACCGTTCTTTTACTGGTATCAAAGTATTCCGCAGTCGGTTGCGTCCGACTGGAACGTTTTTACTTGTATTTTTTTCGATCTGTTATTGGAACACCGGATGGTGGTAATAAAAGAAAAAATAAAATAAATAAGTTGCATGCACAAAGAAATATACCATGAAATATTTATGTATGTAGGGTATTTTATTTAATTATTCTTAATTACCCAAAAGGAAAAAAATTAAATGTTCTATTAATAAGAAACAACTTTTATTCCTTTTTATTTTTTGTTTTTATTAATGGATTTAAGCTGCAACGATTTTGTAACTTATGTTTATAATAGTTTCTTGGAGCGCAACTTATTGCATGCAAGGTTTCGTGGCCGCCAGTATAGACTTGGAACGACCTGGATTGATGCGCGATCGATGGTTACCAAACTATCGATAGTTCGGTTGTTTACCTTTGCAGCAGCCAATTGTGTCTGATCAACAATATATTATTTATATTATAAGTAATGTTAATAATAAGGCAGTGTTTTAGAAAAAATGTGTTTTATTGTGCGCACAATTTTCTGTGTGGATACATTTATACATATGTATGTCGTATTATTGGCGGATTGCCAGCGGCCCTTTGTGTATGTTTTTCTTGTGAGCAACTAATGTGTTTGTTAAATTGTTAATTATAAATGTTTTTACCAAGGAAATAAAACGAGTGTATTAAGAAAGTAATTGTTTGATGGTTTTTTTCTTATTGTATTTTATGTCGCCTCTGAGCCTGAGTCGATTAAAGCACGAGCGGTGTACGTGCATCCCTGATGGCATACATTTACAACCGTCTACCGAGTAGGACACTCTGCTCGTTAGCGGCAAAGTAGGTTTGCACATTTGCCGCGGAATGGATCGTAGTGGACTGTATATTTGAATTGGAACTTGTATTGGAATTGGAGGAATTGACCGGACCACTGTCGCCTCGATGTAGTAGAGTGTTGTGACGCCCTTTGCATGTAAAACAATTGTGCGCACTCGTACACTCTCGTAACTGGTGCCCTCTTGCGAAACAATTCAAGCAGAGTTTTTTTTGCTTGATGTAAGATGCCCGCTCATTAACGGGCATCTGTAGAAAACGAGGGCACAGACGGACAGGGTGGTTCTTGGAGCATAAGTCGCAAGTCTTACATTTCGGAATAACTTGCGAAAGAATTTACCCTCTTAGGGGCTTGATTGTTCGGGAAGTAGAAGCTGAAAATTGTGGGGGGGAGCAGGGCGTCCTCAATAGCTTCGAGCATGCGATAGCGTTCGTTGAGGAACGAAAATCGTGCCAGCTGGAATTTCTGATTTGTTGGAAATGGACTGTTACAAGGAAAGTGTGAGTTTTGGCAGCTTTGACGAACACAGAAAGACCAGAATGGCACGATTTAAGTAGCGTTTCTCAACTACAAATCACACACTGCATATTTCTTGCCTTTTGGAACATCCGGCTCGAAGGACCAATGTTTGAAGCGGAGGTTCCAAAAGGCAAGAAATACGCAGTGTGTGATTCGTAGTGGGTATGATGTTGATTTATTCAATGTTTTCCGTGTGGTGTTAGATCCAGTATTCGTAGTAGTAGTCGTAATAGTATTTTATTTGTAGTAATAATACTAATTGTAACTAATCGTAATATTACGCGTAGACACGTCTGTGTGTTCGGGTATAACAATTTGGACTGGTGACCGAGCTCAGAACCAACTGTTGAAGCTCTGTTAATGTTAACAGAAACTTCAACGGGACATTTGAAAACTCAATAAATAGGTAAAATGTTAGAGATGCGTCATGGTTCTGAGTCGGTTACCTTTTCTGGCATCAACATCTGGAAAGAATAATTTATTATTCCGCTCCATAAAAAAGGAGACATGTCTAATGTTCAAAATTATAGGGGTATATCCAAATTGTCTGCTCTCCCAAAAATGTTTGAGAAATTGATAACTTCTCAGTTACAACATTTTTGTAGATCTTTAATATCACCGTGCCAGCATGGATTCGTGAAAAAAAGATCTACTAGCACTAACCTGTTAGAATTTACTTCACTAGTTGTTAATGGTTTTCAAAATAAAATGCAAACGGATGTTATTTTCACTGATTTCAGTAAGGCATTTGACTCGGTTAATCACTACCTTTTACTTCATAAACTTCAACTTTTGGGTTTTCCAAGCAATCTTATTCGGTGAAAAAGGGAATAATTATTTCATATAACACAGAGAGTCAGTTTTAATGACGCTGTCTCTAAGGTTATTCATGTCACTTCACTTATTGACCACTCTCGAGTGCTGATGTATGCTGACGATGTAAAATTATGCATGTCGGGTACTGCTCTGTTGTCTGCTCAAAAATTACAAACTTATTTAGATAACTTTCAAAAGTGGTGTCGTTTTAACTTACTAAATCTTAATTGCAATAAATGTAAAGTCATTTCTTTTTATAGACGCCTTCCGTTTTCAAATATATATTTTCTTGATGGAAGCCCACTCGATCGCATTGAATGGGTTGATGACTTAGGTATCCTTTTTGATCCAAAACTTAAATTTCACAAGCATATCTCTTCAGTTGCAAATCGAGCCTCTAGTACCTTGGGGTTCATTAAGCGCTGGTTGAAAGAATTTGACGATCCCTACAAACCCAAAACACTTCACACGTCTCTGGTACGTCCTGTTCTTGAATATGGATCTTGTATCTGGTATCCCAAATACAGGATTCACCAGGATAGAATAGAATCAGTACAAAAACAATTTTTGCTCTTTGCCCTTAGGAGATTTAATTGGGATACTAACATTAACCTACCTTCCTACCACAGTAGACTTTTACTAATAAATCTTCCTTCTCTTGCTGATCGCAGAACAGTGCTTGGTGTAGTCATATTACACAAGATAATAAATGGTGAAATTGATTCCTCGGAATTAATCAGCCAAATTAGTTTTGCTGTTCCGATCAGAAGAACAAGGAATTTTCTACCCATTGCTCTTCAAGCTTGTCACTCTTATTATGCTAATCATAATCCTTTCCGTATTTCATGTTCAAACTATAACGATTTATCCCATTTAATAAATAGTGCCACTTCTATTGCTTCTCTTAAAAAGTTAGTCTTGTCATTTGTCTACATTTTCGCGATCTACGTAACCGTACGCTATGCGGTGTGCCCCTCGGTCGGTTGGGCGGGAGGTTGGTTGCTTTTTGCTTGGGTTCGCGCGTTAACAAGCCGGTGCTTGGTATCGTTGGGCCACTTGAATGGACTGTTTTTCTTAGTACATTATTAGTACAGACATGGCAAAGTCGACTCGTCTTATGATGCTTATCAAGAATATATACACTTTATGGGGTCGTCGATGCTCCCTCCAATATACCCGTTTGGTCAATAAAAAAAAGCTTGACCCGATCAGACCATTCCTTCAGGTACTTCCCAAAAAAGGACATAGGTGCTTAGGAGGTACCTGAAGGACAATTTGAATTGGGATGCAAAATTGATGTTGGCCGATGCGCACACCTACCCGATAAGCACACAAAATATCACGAAAATCGATCGAGCCATTTCGGAGGAGTTCTGCAACAAAATTTGTGACACGAGAATGTTATATATTAGATATATATATAATGGTATATGCATATGTACATATATGCCAACACGGTTAGATGCCATCATTAAGCGAATGATCGGAATGCACACAAATTAATAATTAATATGAACATTGTACATATACATAGTCAGACTGTCCCTCTCTGTTGATCGGCGGCTCCTTTTATACTTGACGCTGTTCGCTGGTCCGGGGCCTGTCAGCGCCAATGTTATATGAAGGGAAAATTTGGCATGATGTTCGTTGGCCCTTAGCAACAACGGTTCCTGGCCGTTGTGACTAACGCCTGCCGTTGGAATGACAGAGGTCACTAAAATCGGTGATCGCATTGCTCACAGACCAACGGTTCTTTGTCCTCCATATTAACAGTACGTTTTCGGCTATCCTTGCTGCGAGACACGTACCTGAGCGCTGACACCATGCGTCAGAGCGAGACAGCCTGCGAATTCGCCGCGTTCGGGTCCGTTTTGTTGTTAAAATCACATTAACACTGGAAATATGCATATATATCCATATACACCCATTCATATCCACATTCATGTATATGCACATTTCAGTTGCATCGTGACGGTCAAAGTGTACGCATGTGCCCGTGGATGATTCTCATCAGCATCGACCAAAACAAACAAAGACAAACAAAAACAAACACCAACGTTAAAAGTGCTTCAAGTCGGCAACTTGCGGATTATGCTCAGAAAGTCCCGGTTGACTTTTCTAGCTGGCCAGCCAATCAGAAAGTAAGCAGAAATCAGTGCACACTTTCGGGGTTAATAAAAAATCAGTGAAGTGTTGCCTACCTTTAGGCACCATTTTAAACCAAATCTTCGCGCTGCATATTTTAAGGCTGCTCCCGAAAATCAAATTTCTCGACACACTAGGGAACTGATTACAGTTCGCGGCCAATCTTGGCCTGCAGAATGGATAACGACGTCGCGCCGAGCGGCAGTGCTGCGGGACCCGTCTCGTGGCAGATTGTCGCCCGGAAGTCTGCCCCACTAAAAAGAAAGCAGTCGTCTCCTGAAGTGAAACGCAAGAAGTCTGCTACAACAAAAAAGCCATCTTCGTCAACTGAATCGGCATCATCCGGATCCGACCTGAGCTCAAGTGAGGCCGGCGTAATCCGACGCAAGCCAGCTGCAGGTGCAGCTCTAAGCTCCAACAAATTTGCCCTGCTCGCCCAGAATGACGAAAACTCCCATCTAAACGCCCCAACTGCCGCAGTAGAGCCCAGCACCTCTGCCCCCAAGACTCCCCCATCTTTATTTCCCACGTTGGCGACATCTCTGACATGTTAATCTTTATTGTTGACACCATTAACAGCGATAACTTCTTGTACAAAGCAGGCAGAGACGGTCAGGTTCGCGTAATGACCACTAGCGTCGAGGACTACAAAAAGTTAATCCGTGCACTGGAATCAAGCAAGGTTGAATTCCACAGTTACCAGATGAAGCATGAAAGAGCCTATAGAGCTGTCATCAGAAACCTGCACCACAGCACTCCATTAAGATTCATCCGTGACGATATTAACAAGCTTGGTCACAACGTGCGCCATCTCACCAACGCCAAACATAGAATAATCAAAGCACCATTGCCTATGTTCTTCGTTGACTTGGAACCAGCTGGGAATAACAAAGACGTGTTCTCAATCAAACGCCTGTGCAACGCCATCGTTGACATCGAGCCTCCCAGAAAAAGGAACGAGCTCGTTCAATGCCACAGATGCCAGGAGTTTAACCACACCCAAAACTTCTGCAACAAACCCTGGAGATGTGTCAAGTGCTCAGGCAATCACGAGACGAACAAGGGCCTGAAAGGCAAGGAGCTGCCCCCAGTGTGCGTGAACTGCAAAGAAAGCCACACTGCTTCCTACAGAGGCTGCAGGGTCTACAAGGAAACAATCAAGATAAGAGACCAAGGCAAGACTCAAACTCGTCCTGCCTTTGTGCATAACCGCCCAGGCGCCGGGTTTGTCAGCCCAGTGTCCCAAAATCCTCCCTCTACCTACACCCAGCCGGGAATGACTTATGCTGGAGTTTCCAAAAACTCTGCAAACATCAACGCTCCCTCTTATGCCAACCCCAACGTTCCCCCAACCACACAGCAAATCGGCTCCTCCTATGCTCACTTAGAGCAAATCATAAAACTACTGCAGGCTCAAATGGAGCAAATGACTCTTATGATGAACACGATCCTGGCCCAATTATGCAAGTAGGTCTCAAGATTGTCATATGGAATGCTAACGGCCTATGCAAGAGTCGGCCTGAGATCGACTTGTACCTTAAGCGGAACAACGTCGACATCATGCTAATATCTGAAACTCATTTAACCACGCAGTCATTTTTCAAAATCAGCGGATACGACCTGCTGCAGGCAAACCACCCCAGCGGCAATGCCAGAGGTGGAGCTGCCATTATCATTAAATCGAAATTGAAATATGCAGAAAACACGCCGACCCTACTCCCATGGCTTCAAGCGTCATCCGTGAGTATTTCCACCTCCCTTGGAAACCTACCGATTGCCTCCTGCTACGCTCCTCCGAGACACACTATTGACACCCAATCGTTCCTGCATATCCTAAGCTCGTTTGGCTCCAGATTTATAATCGGAGGCGACTTCAACGCAAAACACACGTGGTGGGGCTCAAGGTGTAATAACCCCAAGGGAGTCGCCCTCATGCCTTGCATAGGCATCCTCAACCTGACCACCCACTCGTCTGGTCAACCAACATACTGGCCAACAGATCCTCAGAAGAGCCCTGACGTCCTGGATATTGCTATTTCCCGAGGAATCAACCACAGCAGAATCCTCACTGTAGCCGACTTCGACCTTCACTCTGACCACAGTGCGGTCAAGGTCTGGCTGGACACCCCTGTTTAAGTGACCAAGCGCAACACCAGGTTACTCAGTAAAAGCTCCAACATTGACTCTTTTAAAACAATGCTTGAAGCGATTACTGAGCCTAACCCCTGCCTTAACAGCGGAGAGGACATCGACCAAACTGTGGAAAAGCTTACGCGTGACATCTGCGAATCTGCTTCCGCCTGCACACCTCCAGCTCGGATCTCTCAACCTCCAGTTAGTCAGAGAGACATATTCACCCGGTCTGACGAAATCACCAACGCGCTGAGAGAGAAGAGACGCCTGCGTAGAATTTGGCAGCAAACTCGCAATCCGCTGGATAAAAGGGCCTTCAACCGCGCCATCAAGGAGTTGAAAGCTCTATACCACAGCCTCCGTAACGATGCCACAGCTGAATTTCTACGCAACCTAGAGCCCAACAACCCGGAACACAGCCTCTGGAACGCTACCAAGTACCTCAAAAGGCCAACCACGAGGAAAGTTCCCATCCGGAGCTTAAATGGCACGTGGTGTAGGTCGAGTGTGGAGATGGCTGAGGAGTTTGTGTCGCATCTGGCAAACACCTTCACCCCCTTTAGCACATGTTGCGCTGAAGAAGCCGACGCTACCCAGGCTTTTCTTGACACCCCATGCCAAATGGCTCTCCCCATCACCAGAGTTACGCCGGAAGAGGTGCAAAGCGAGGTTGACTGCCTGAAAGCTACAAAAAGTCCGGGATACGACGGTATTGACTCTGTGACCCTCAAGTGCCTTCCGCCGAAAGTGATCCAACTGCTGGCAAACATTTTCAATGGAATCTTTGACCTCTGCCACTTTCCATCCCAATGGAAGTGTGCAGAGGTTATTATGATTCCGAAGCCTGGGAAACCGGAAAATGAAATTGCCTCCTACCGTCCAATCAGTCTGCTGGCGATACTCTCCAAAGTATTCGAGAGATTACTTTTGGCTAGAGTGTTGCCACTACTGGACGAAGGCAATTTGATCCCAGACCACCAATTTGGATTCCGGCAGCATCACGGCACTCCAGAGCAATGCCATCGCGTTGTTCAAGAGATCCTCTGCAGCATTGAAGAAAAGAAGTACTCCTCTGCGGTATTCCTGGACGTCAAGCAGGCGTTCGATCGGGTATGGCACGCCGGTCTACTCTACAAAATCAAGCTCCTGTTCCCAGCTCCATTCTACCTAGCCCTTAAATCCTACCTAACGGACAGATGCTTCTATGTAAGGTGTGATGGCTCTAGCTCGAGGATAGAACGTGTCCAGGCTGGCGTTCCACAGGGCAGTGTACTGGGCCCGATTTTATACACCCTATTCACCGCGGATCTACCATTGCTTCAACACGAGCAGCTCCTTGTTGCCTCCTATGCTGACGACACAGCCTTCATCGCCTCAGCAACGGACCGCGCAGAGGCATCCGAAATCGTCCAAAGGCAGCTAAATCTTAAGGTAGCTAAAATGAACTGGCTGCTCGGTAAACGCTCGGAGCTGAGCACTCGGAACAAAGTGTTGCTTTACAAAGCGCTGCTTAAGCCAATCTGGACTTACGGCATCCAACTCTGGGGGACGGCAGCTGAGTCCAACATCGAAATTATACAGCGTTTCCAGAGCAAGCTGCTCCGAAGAATTATTGGTGCGCCAACCTATGTCAGAAATTCAGTAATACACAGAGACCTGGAAGTACCGTCTGTGAGAAGCGAAATTCGCAAATTCACAGCAACCACCTGGCCATAAGCCTGCTGGACAACAGCCAACACTTAAGGCGGCTAAAACGGAGTCATCCCCTTGACTTGCCCTTCAGACCCGAGCAGCACTGGTAGCCTGTTTATGTCGGTTTTTATCTTCGCTGTTATGAATGTAAATAGTCCCCTCCACCCATAAATGTAAAAACTGTGACGCCCTTTCCCCACGTTATGTAATATTTTGATCTAATTTGCTTATTGTCTGCTAGACAGATTGTAAATATACTTGAATTGTAAGAAAAAAAAAAAAAAAAAAATGTATATGCACATTTATAAGTATTTATTTGTATTTATGCCGATCATTCGCTTAATGATGGCATTTAAACGCGATGGCATATATGTACAAATACCTCCACATAAATAATGTATATACACAGCCATCTATCGGTTTATATTTGAAGCACTGGTTAATTTGAGTCTGGCAACACTTATGTCATTCACCTTCTTCTTAAAATTCAGAATATTATCTCCGATGAACGAAATGAATCGGTTTACGTTTGAGCAACGTTGAAATATATTGGAAATTTATTTCCAAAACAAAGACAATTGGGCAGAAATTGCACGAAGAATTGGACGAAGCTCATTTTCATCTTGGTGGCTACGTCAATAAGCAAAACTGCCGTATCTGGGGCTCGGAAAACCCACACGAAGTCTTAGAGAATTCAATGCATCCATTGCGAGTGAGTGTTTGGTGCGGATTGTGGAGCGGAGGCATCATTGGCCCATATTTCTTTGAAGACGAGGGCGGAGCAACCGTTACGGTCAATGAAGACACCTATCGCACCATGATAACCTATTTTTTTGTGCCCGCTCTTGATGGTATTGATGTGGACAATGTTTGGTTTCAGCAGGATGGTGCAACTTGTCACACATCTCATGCCACAATCGACTTATTGCGCGAAACGTTCGATGTCCATTTAATCAGCCAATTGGCCGCCACGAAGCTGCGACTTGACACCGTTGAACAATTTCCTGTGGGGCGCCGTTAAAGAAAAGTTTTATGTCCAACATCCTAAGACAATTGACCATTTGAAGGCCAACATTCATGATGTTTGAAGCAGTTATTAATTTCATCTATCACTTACATTATTGGTAAAAATTGAGATTTAGAAAGCCAAATCTCTTCTCTACATGTGTACGATGAGTTTTCCTAGGAGCAGAATTGTGTTTTTTTTACATTCCACGGATTTTGGTAAGTGTATCGCACCTGTCTACAGCAGCAACTTATTAATCTTTTCTTCGGAAATAATAAATTTAAAATATAGGTTTTGCCAGTACTTCCTGGGGCACCCAAAAAGAACAAACCTCATCGGCCACTGGAAACTCTCTAAATTATAGCTTATTTCTTTCCTCTGACTCTGGACTATGGGAACAAAGAATTTCATTTAAATCGAACCAGATGCTTTAATTCTCTTCGACGTTTACGTCACCGCCATCTATGACGGACTCATAGAACTAAACAATAAATGACACAATTATAAACAATAAGTTACAAATATTTTTTTTACTGTATCCAAACGATAAATAATTGACGTAAAAACTATCCTATCTCTCAAGTTAAATCCAACTGCACACGGTGTGAAAATTTGATTAAAATCGGTTAAGTAGTTTAGGAGTCCATCGAAAACAAACAACGTGACACGTAATTTAAGCAGTAGGACTTATGCTTATGTTCAAAATCTGAAGTCTCTAGCTCTTATCGTCTCTGAGATCGACGCGTTCATACACTCGGACAGACGGGCATGGCTATATCGACTCGACTGTTGATGCTAATCAAGAATATATATACTTTTTAGGGTCGGAGATGCTTCCTTCTGCCTGTTACATACTTTTGCATAAAAACCTTTTTTGCCGCACAACGCACAAACCAGCTATGGCCGAGCTCTAGGGTCAACAAACTGTTTTTTACGCCGAGCCAATCCACGGAAAACGCGCTGTTATGTTTAATATTTAATTTGCATTGAGTAACTTTATTTATTTAGTGTCACGTCTACCATGAAATGGTTTAATGGGTGCGAAAAAATTAGTGCTTGCAAATGGCTTCACTTCGCAACTGCCCTTAATTCATGTGCATATGTCTTTAATATGTGTCTTTGTTCTTAAGTTACAGCTAACTATAATACAGTTAAAGCTCTCTCACTGGAATGTACAGTGAAAGCTCAATTCTTGGCTTCATTGCCACTTCATTTCTAAAGTCTCTCATGCTAATAGTGTGACGCTGTGATGTCACCAATGGTCTGCGCTCTTATTGGCTGACAACAATTACAAATTTTGCGCGAGCATTATACCCTGCAGGGCTGCATCGCAGTTTTGCGCGGTAACAACCATTATACCCCTTTTTACCCATTTTAAAGGCTCGGGGTATTATATACTACATATTAAACAAACAAATTTAAGATAATGAATTCAGAACTAAAAGAAATAGAACCAAACATAGCAATAACATATGACAATGACCCCCATTTCCGAGCAAGAGCACTTAGCAGCATTACAAACGGGCCCATACATGAAAGAGATCCTTCTGTCCAGCATCTAGCAATACATCTTGAAAACGGTCAACGTGTATACTTGACTGAAGAAATTGTTCTCCAACGAGCGCTTGAGGCTCCAAACGACACTAACTGAATTTTTTACATTGTGTCAAAAATCTGATATTTTTGCCTAATTCGCAATAACATTAATATATGCTAATGTTCCACGTTATTTCACATGAAACATATCCAGTAAAAAATGGGATCCTTGAAAACAAGGAAAACCACTTCCCTCCATTACAGTCATATTCAAAGCTAAGACATTGAGGCGCCTTTACACGGTACCTCCAAAGCAACGTGAGTGCTTCTATTTACGTTTGTTATTGGAGAATGTTTCCGGACCAACGTCTTTTGAATTTCTGCAAACAGTTTGTGGCGACCCAGCCACAGACAAGTCTTGCAGCTCCACGGCGACGTAAACAAACACTGGTTCCTCGCGATATATATTAACGATGTATCGATAAGTGCCAGCTTTGACAAAATCGACGCTTTTGATTTCCCGCGTATACCGCTAAAAGCGAATATACTTGTAGATGTAATAATATAGAATAAAGTGATATTACCACAAGTTCTACATTGGTGACCCCGCAAAGCAAAATGAATACTCTCAACAACTCCGCAAACGCAGCTTGTTCTCCAGACTCAGGTGAATTGCAACGCAACAACAACGACGATGTGCCAACCGGCATGTCAAGTTCCAGCTCTTCGCAACAACACCAAATTCAGCCAAGCAACCTGCCAACAGTTGAATCAGTTGGTGCTATCAGGCTGCCACCCTATATACAAATTGAGGCACAACACACACACGGGGTAGCGACATATCTCCGACGACATATCTCCGCCGTTCCACAAACGTCATATCTCTGTGGCTGAGCAAACTCGCGACTTTTTTCATATTCTGCATCAATTAGACATTGCAAACAAGTAAAAACGTTGCAGTCGGACGCAACCGACTGCGGAATGCTTTGATTCCAGTAAAAGAACGGTTGATAAGGGAGAATGCAGGGGCGAAGGGAGTGGGCCATGTGGTAAACATCGCCAGCTATCATGTTACCAAATTTGGTGACTTTAGCTCAAAAACTGTGGAAGATAACTTAACTCCCAAATTTAAAAGGTGGGCGGCAGAGGTAGGCGTAGCAAATAAATTTTTGAATCAAATGTTTTTAACTGTCGCCATCTATATTCATAAAAAGTTTGGTGGCTCAAGCTCAAAAACTGTTAGAGATATAGCCGATTCCGATTTTATAAGGCGGGTGGCTTAGGTGGGCGTGGCATTCAAAATTTTGATGCACATCTTTGGTAGATGCTGCCTTCTATCTTTCTACCCAATTTACGGGCTCTAGCTTAAAAACTATTAGAGATATCGAAATTTCCGATTTTAAATAGTGGGCGGCAGCGGTGGGCGTGGCATCCTAATTTTTGATGCAGACCTTTTGTAGTTGTCACCATATATCTTCCTACCAAATTTGGTGACTCTAGCTCAAAAAATGTGAAAACTATAGGCGTTTCCAATTTCAAGTAGAAGGGGGGATGGGGGCGGAATCAGGGGGCGTGGCATCCAAAATTTTAATGCATTTTTTTGGGAATCGTCAATATCTATCTTGACTCAAAATTTGATGGCTCTAGCCAAAAAAATGTGAAAACTATAGGCGTTTCCAATTTCATTGAGAAGGGGGGGATGGGTTCAGAATCAGGGGGCGTGGCATCCAAAATTTTGATGCATTTTTTTGGGGAACTTCAATATCTATCTTGACACTAAATTTGGTGGCTCTAGCCAAAAGTATGTAAAAGCTATAGGCGTTTCCAATTACAAGGAGCAGGGATGATGTGGGCGGAAGGAGTGGGCGTGGCATCCAAAATTTTGATGCAGTTTTTTCAGGGACATGACTAGCTATCTGCGTGCAAAATTTGGTAACTCTAGCTGTAAGAATGTGAGACATATTTGGTTTTATCGGTTTTCAGCTATCGAATTTATCGATTTCCCAGCCTCCTAGTAGGCGTGGCAACCCAATCTTGACACTTTATCTGTACCGTCTATAGATAAACATAATTGCACAGTTTCAAGTCTCTAGCTTTACGGGTGTCGAAAAAAAATGCATTCATACAGACGGACAGACGGACAGACAGACACCATGACGGACATTGCACAAAACCAATATACTATGAGACCTTCGGTATCAAAGTATAAAAAGTGCCCATTTGCTCGTATTTTATTTCCCAAGTTCAAATTATAAGCTTCTACTGAGCTTGTGGTTCTAGTTGACCGCTTAAACACGGATATGCTTTTGGGTCCCTCCTATATAATTATGGTTAACTATTTATAAGTAAAATACAACTCAATTATCAAACAATAAATAAAACATACCTCTTTAAGCCACTGCCTCTTAAAATATTTCAAAAATAGAGAAAACAGATTCTTGTTAAAGGTTTTTGCTTTGCATTTTAGAAGGTTAAATCCTTCGATAATTTTCATTTCTGGTTACAGCGGTAAGCGTCCTTATTGCATTTCAGCGTATTCTCAAAACCAATCAATTGCTCTGCATTTTTCTTGCATGCTTGAGTAAAATGAAACCAGCAAGCGTAAAATTTCTTTTTGGGATGAAGGCCTTTTAACGCGTTTCGCATTGCCTTTTCATAATCAGATATAAAGGATGCTCCTTTAAGGCAGCAAATGTTTGAGTCTATGTATGTGAGTAAGTGCTGATAACACAGCTCCGTTTTGCAAGTCATCAAAACAAAAACAAAAGGGGTTATCAAATAAAAAAAATTTTTGAGTAGGATAAGTAAATTAAGTGTAGCATAAGAAGAAATTTACCTTCTGCAAATATTTAATATAAATTATTAAAAGTTGTTTAAAATCCTCCAAAAGGGCACACTTTAAATGTAGCATCAATTAAATAATGCCTATTATTCTCATGAATATTGGCTTACATCAAGGCGATTACCTTGTCTGATGAAAATATGCAATAAGGAAAAGAGCTCGATGCATACACTTTTTTATTATACCCCGAACCCATGAAATGGGTAAAAGGGGTATAAAGGTTTTGTGCAAAAGTATGTAACAGGGAGAAGGAAGCATCTCCGACCCTATAAAGTATATATATTCTTGATCAGCATCAACAGCCTAGTCGATATAGCCATGTCCGTCTGTCCATATGTATGAACGCGTCTATCTCAAAGACTACAAGAGCTAGAGACTTTAAATTTTAACAATAACTTCTCCTAAGCACTAGGCAGATCACGTTTATTTAAAAATATCGATAACTATTCTGGTTTCCGATATACACATGGAATATGTGCATTTGCAACACCAACCAAAGTTACAAATGTCAGCTCTAAAATTATATCAAAACAATGGCGAAGGCGTCACAGCGCATGTGTTTTGTTTTTGTAAACTCGCTCGCGATCAAACCCTCAGCTTGTGCGACAATCAGGCGCCAGTAGTGGAATGAGTCATGTGTTTTGTTTTTGTAAACTCGCTCGAGATCAAACCCTCAGCTTGTGCGACAATCAGCCGCCAGTAGTGGAATGAGTCAAAGTGAGCTCGCTCCAGGACATAGGTCTATGGGTACTCGAACGAGTTGTGAATAAAAATCCTTTCTTAGTGCTCACTTACTACCTGCATGGAATATTTTGTGAAAATTTCAGCCTTCTAGCTCATTTTGTTTAGGCTGTGGGAGTGTCGACAATCTGGACAAACTCTTTTATATATATAGATTCATTAAAACAAAGAGTAAAATATGCGCACAGATAAACACATCACTTTTACAAAGAAAGAATAATACCCAAATCACACTAGGGCACATCTAACATCTAGCAGCAATGATGTTACGTATAAAGTTGCCGTGCCAAATTTTCCCATCATATTCCAACATCTTCTGGAAAATTACTATTCTCAGTGTGTTAATTTCGATATTTTTGATTCCACCACTAAAAAATTTTCATTCGCAACATGGCAAGACCATTATTTTTTTTTAAATTTTTCAATTTATGGAATACCTAAATGGAAAAAAATTAGATATGGTTTGCTTACTAGTATTTTGGAAATAAGGAAGTGCATTTTACAAGACTTAATTCATAACTAAAATTAATACTAAACAAAAGGTATTTTCCATTCAAATACTAAACGTTAGTTACCGTAATACTAAATGTATGTGTTAGTAATCATATTAAATATAAGTGAACATTTCGATGAAGGGTATTTAAGGTCTGCGCGATTTGTGCGTTTCACCGACATTAACCAGCGCATGGGGTTTTTTGGTCTTGCTGCGTTTTGCCTATTCTTCATTGGCACACGCACATGCATACACACAAAGACGGGCCTGACCTAGGCTAACTTTTGCAGTCAGCTGCGGTCGTTTTGTCGCCTGCAACTCAGCTAGGAACTAAACTATAAATAAATGTTACCAAAAATAAAATAAGTAATTTAATGTATTATTAGCTTGTAAGCATTAGAATGTAAAAAGTAAAAATAAAATAATTTTAAAGATGAACGCCACCATATGTTCCTGTGTGTAAAACTAACTTTATTATTTAAATTGTAATTTTAATTTTAAACATAAGTATTAGTTAATATCTATACGTCAATATGAAAAATCGAATAATAGAAAAAGTTAATAAAACTAGATTTTTACTACATAGTCACTTATAGCGGGCATTGATTGCATATTGTTAGATTTTTTAAAACTATTTTTAGCGCAAATACACATATGTAAGTAAGTAATCAAAACAAAAACATTAATTAGCGCGCGCTCTTTTTTTTTATGTGTAGGTAATTTTACATGTATATGCGCTTTTATGCATGCGATTTGAAGAGATACGGCTGTGACTTTAATATTTACTATTAAATGTTAAAACAATTAGATTTTTTCAAATCTAAAACCCCTGAAAACATTAAACAATTAATATTTAATAATCCTAACATAGAAAACTTGAATAAAACAGTGAAATACAAGTGTATTAAGCAAGTGACAACGTTGCAGTCGGACGCAACCGACTGCGGAATACTTTGATACCAGTTAAAGAACGGATGGTAAGAAGTCTGCTTGCAATGGAGTGGGACGGGTGGTAATCATCGCCAGCTATCATTATATCAAGTTTGGTGACTTTAGCTCAAAAACTGTGGAAGATAACTTAACTCCCAAATTTAAAAGGTGGGCGGCTGAGGTAGGCGTGGCATCCAAATTTTTAAATCAAATCTTTTTAATTGTCACTATTTATCTTTCTACCAAGCTCAAAAACTGTCAAAGATATAGCCGATTCCAATTTTGTAAGGCGGGTGGTTTTGGTGGGCGTGGCATCCAAAATTTTGATTCAGATCTTTGGTAGATGTTGCCTTCTATCTTTCTACGGAATTTGGGGGCTCTATATTAAAAACTGTAAGAGATATCGAAATTTCCGATTTTAAATGGTGGGCGGCAGATGTGGGCGTGGCATCCAAATTCTTGATGCAGATATTTTGTAGATGTCACCATATGTCTTCCTAAGATAATTGGTGACCCCAATTTAAAAAAATGTGGAAGATACACGCATAACTGTTTTAAAAACGGCGGGGTGTAGGGGGCGGAAGGTGTGGACGTGGCATCCAAATTTATGATGCAGTTTTTTGGAAAACTTCACTACCTATCTTGACACTAAATTTGGTGGCTATGGCCCAAAAAATGTGAAAACTATAGGCGTTTCCAATTTCAAGGAGAAGGGGGGGAACGTCAATATCTAGCTTGACACAAAATTTGGTGGCTCTAGCCCAAAAATGTGAAAACTATAGGCTAGGCGCTGACAATTTCAAGGAGCAGGGAGAATGGGGGCGGAAGGAGTGGGCGTGGCATCCAAAATTTTGATGCAGTTTTTTTAGGGACATGCCTAGCTACCTGCGTTCAAATTTTGGTAATTCTATCGGTAAGAATGTGAGAAATATTTGGTTTTATCGGTTTTTAGCTATCAAATTTATCGATTTCGTAGCCTCTTAGTGGGCGTGGCACCCCGATCTTAACACATTATCTGTACCGTCTAAAGATAAACATAATTGCAAAGTTTCAAGTCTCTAGCTTTACGAGTGTCGTACAGACGTACAGACGGACACCATGACGGACATTGCACAAAACCAATATACTATGAGACCTTCGGTATCAAAGTATAAAAACTGTTTCGGCGGAAAAAAAATTATTTCGTTTTCGCAAGGAAAGTGAAAGTGAGTGGTGTGCAAGCTTGCAACTTAACGTTGATAGTTTAAACACCCGTGCAAGAGTGTGTGAAATGCATTTTGAAGAGGGATGCATTTCCAAAAAACGATTGAATATTGGTGCTTTGCCCACGTTGCAACTAGTTGAGTTTCAATGCATGCAAATGTTAAATATTAATTTGTATGTGTTTGTAGTATAGATATTCTACGTTGTAATTAAATTAGTTTAAGCAATTAAATTACAATGTAGTCCTGTGATTGTTTTGCTGTGTGTTTTTAATTATTCGTTATTACAGTATAATTTGCTTACCTGCCTCGAGTACTTTACACAGGCATTTAAGGCAGCTATCCTAAAAAGGCAGCTAACTTAATTTTTTATTTGCATTTTTAATGTTTAAAAAAAAACTTTTGATGCAGATATCTTACCGATGCAGCAAAGTATCGAGGCAGCTAAGCAAATTACACTGTAGTTCTCTTTATCGAGGGTGCGTTGTCAATATATAAGTAAATATGTCAATAATAATTTATAGGTCACGTTGGAGAGCCTGTTCACTGCAACATTTTGCAGCAAAATCAAACAAGATATTGTTGCATCAACAACTGCAACAGTACATATCCACCATCGATATTGCATTTGTTTCCGACAAATGCTGAAAAACGGTCGGAATGGATGTCCATCTGCGATATTAAGCAACAATTTGAAAATAACAAATCGCTTTAATTATGCAGAAAGCATTTTCACCCGATGGACCTTAATAAAAAAAAATTGATGTCGAATGTGCGTCCAATTATGGACATAGTAACCAATGAATTCGAAGATGAGCTGCTAAGTTAAATAGTTCGAATGAATTTGGCAGCCAAAATGAATTATTTGCCTTGGTTAATCTGGAGCCCGAGACTCAAAATAATAATATAGAAGAGAAAATGACATGCCCTCGTTGCGAAATATACTGCCGCAACGAAAACTTTTGGCGGAAGGCACATTTTCAAATGGAAGGCAAATATGACAATTTGACGGCTCAGTTTGAGAAACTTGAGAAAGAAAACGCGGCTCTTATTAAAAATTTAAAAGAAACCGAAAGCAACTGGTCACTACGTTGCATAGATATCAGCAACAACTCGATTATGGTTCCAGAAAAAATAAATTACATGTACAAAATATGTCAGATAGCGAAAGCAACTGTGTCATATTGTTTGATGAAATTCACGGTCGTTCTGAGCTTGAGTACAATAGGACAAGGGACCAAATTGACGGCTTTATAGATTTTGGACATGGTAATCGTGAACCTATTATTGCAAACAGTTTTCTGTTTTTCCAGATTAAACACATTGTGCACAGATGGAAATATACGTTTTCGTACTACTGTACAAATTTAAAGAAAACGTCAGAAATCACAAAAAAAATGCCTACTGGGAAATATGGATGCATTAAGCCGAATTGGACTTAAAGTAAGAGCCGTTGTATGCGATCAATCAGCAAGCAACGTAACTGTTTATAATTCCCTAAGCCACCCACAAATTTATAAGGAGCCTAGTGGCAATTATGTTTACCTTATGTACGACTATGTATATATGTTTAAAAGCATTAGAAACTGTTTGCTAGCAAAAGATATACAAACACCAAATGGCGTTGCAAGCTGGAGTGTAATATCTGAGTTGTACGACATTGAAGTGAAAAGTAAAACAACTCGAATGGCTCCAAAGTTTTCGCTGAAACATATTCAGCCTAAATTTAATGAAAAAATGTGTGTGTAATTAGCGGTCCAAGTAATTTCGAGATCCGCAGGCAACGCCATAAAAGTCTGCCACAAGAAAGAACTATTCTCAACCCAAAATATGAATAAGGCATTGGCAACCGCTGATTTTCTTATAACGCTTGTAAAGTAGTAATTTGCCGGGGTACAGATCTCAGTCTGTACAGGCCTAACTTAAAAGAATACTTGTATTTGTTAGGGACGTCAAGACATGAGACTTACAAATGCTGGGGGTGCGTGTCGTACACTAAGGTCCCGACAAGGGATCGAGAGAGCAAAGGGTACTACCGCTTCGTACCTCTAGCCGGTCGGGATTACTAGTCCACTCAGCAGCACGTGGGGGAAATTCCGTTGACCAACGGAGAAAATCTTGGAGACACTAAAGAAAGCGGGACCCGCAGGTACACTGCGTACACTTGCACTCTAACGACCAAAAATAATAGACACTGAGGGATTATTCGCACTCTAGATCGCGGTACTACCTACGATCTTTAATTTAACCCTACATAACTAATTACTCCTACTCTCAATCAACGCGGCACAATTCTGTTCGTTCTAACCTATACGCAATCACACGCGCGACCGTCATCTTTCGCCGGCTTTCTTGTCTCCATCCCCGCGCGCGTCCGTCCGCTTACACCGACCTTTCGCAACTCTCGAGTCGGTCGCGCTCCAGCCTCGGCGCGAGCTGCATTTTTGCTACTCCCCACGCTTATCCGCGACCGTGGTGGATTAGAAAATCACAGCTGGCGCGCTGCACCTTGCGACCCTGCGCTGGCGGCGGTTATATTCAAAACCCTACTTTAAATCTTAATACGTTAGATGCTAGTTAAATGTTACTTATACAATGTTAAATTAATTTATATTTCGCTTCTTGCGTTCTCTTTGTCTTATTTACTAATAAATCCAATAACAATAATCCTAACGCTTCTTGCGTCATTACAAATATTTCTAATAAATCCTAACTATACTTTATCGACGACGCTTTGTGGGGGAGGCCTATTCGGGGCCTACCTCACACGCTGAATGATGCCTTTGATATTTTGAACAGTAGGTCATTTACCAAATCAAACAAATGCCCATACACATTGAGCAAGAGATCGCAGTTAACTGAGTTTCTCACATATGTCCACAAACTTAGATTTGTTGGAAGGAGCTATTGGAAAGAATGCTTACTATTTACAATTTACCATATTTTAAGTCTAACCAATGATCTACTGTGCGATAATGATGTTGAGTATATTCACTTAACAAGGTTCAACCAAGATAGCTTGGAAAATTTCTTTGGTGCTTTGCGGTTTAAGCTGGGGAACAACACCAACACCTCAGTACGAGAAATCCAATATTTGACGGCTAGATTGATGTCAATGAAGATCATAGCTACTTCATATCTTAAAAATGCCAATTGTGCGGATGATGACAATGACTTACAAATGGATTGGATATTGGATATCCCACATATCAGGAGACTGGCATAGACATCAATCAAAATCATGGTGAGGAAGTCGCAGCGATGCCGGACGTTCCTGTCGGTGAACTGGTTTCACGCAGATACTTTGGCGACTATTTGATTGCGAAGAAGAAATTTTCCAACCGGCATGTCAAGTTCCAGCTCTTCAACACCAAATTCAGCCAGGCAACCTGCCAACAGTTGAATCAGTTGGTGCTATCAGGCTGCCACCCTATATACAAATTGAGGCATAACACACACACGGGGTAGCGACATATCTCCGACGACATATCTCCGCCGTTCCACAAACGTCATATCTCTGTGGCTGAGCAAACTCGCGACTTTTTTCATATTCTGCATCAATAAGACATTGCAAAAAAGTGCCCATTTGCTCGTATTTTATTTCCCAAGTTCAAATTATAAGCTTCTACTGAGCTTGTGGTTCTAGTTGACCGCTTAAACACGGATATGCTTTTGGGTCAATCCTATATAATTATGGTTAACTATTTATAAGTAAAATACAACTCAATTATCAAACAATAAATAAAACATACCTTTTTAAGCCACTGCCTCTTAAAATATTTCAAAAATAGAGAAAACAGATTCTTGTTAAAGGTTTTTGCTTCGCATTTTAGAAGGTTAAATCCTTCGATAATTTTCATTTCTGGTTACAGCGGTAAGCGTCCTTATTGCATTTCAGCGTATTCTCAAAACCAATCAATTGCTTGGAATTTTTCTTGCACGCTTGAGTAAAATGAAACCAGCAAGCGTAAAATTTCTTTTTGGGATGAAGGCCTTTTAACGCGTTTCGCATTGCCTTTTCATAATCAGATATAAAGAATGCTCCTTTAAGGCAGCAAATGTTTGAGTCTATGTATGTGAGTAAGTGCTGATAACACAGCTCCATTTTGCGAGTCATCAAAACAAAAACAAAAGGGGTTATCAAATAAAAAAATTTTTTGAGTAGGATAAGTAAATTAAGTGTAGCATAAGAAGAAATTTACCTTCTGCAAATATTTAATATAAATTATTAAAAGTTGTTTAAAATCCTCCAAAAGGGCACACTTTAAATGTAGCATCAATTAAATAATGCCTATTATTCTCCTGAATATTGGCTTGCATCAAGGCGATTACCTTGTCTGATGAAAATATGCAATAAGGAAAAGAGCTCGATGCATACACTTTTTTATTATACCCCGAACCCATGAAATGGGTAAAAGGAGTATAATGATTTTGTGCAAAAGTATGTAACAGGAAGAAGGAAGCATCTCCGACCCTATAAAGTATATATATTCTTGATCAGCATCAACAGTCTAGTCGATATAGCCATGTCCGTCTGTCCGTATGTATGAACGCGTCTATCTCAAAGACTACAAGAGCTAGAGACTTTAAATTTGAAAAATAACTTCTCCTAAGCACTATTCTGGTTTCCGATATACACATGGAATATGTGCATTTGCAACACCAACCAAAGTTACAAATGTCAGCTCTAAAATTATATCAAAACAATGGCGAAGGCGTCACAGCGCATGTGTTTTGTTTTTGTAAACTCGCTCGCGATCAAACCCTCAGCTTGTGCGACAATCAGGCGCCAGTAGTGGAATGAGTCATGTGTTTTGTTTTTGTAAACTCGCTCGAGATCAAACCCTCAGCTTGTGCGACAATCAGCCGCCAGTAGTGGAATGAGTCAAAGTGAGCTCGCTCCAGGACATAGGTGTATGGGTACTCGAACGAGTTGTGAATAAAAATCCTTTCTTAGTGCTCACTTACTACCTGCATGGAATATTTTGTGAAAATTTCACCCTTCTAGCTCATTTTGTTTAGGCTGTGGGAGTGTCGACAATCTGGACAAACTCTTTTATATATATAGATTCATTAAAACAAAGAGTAAAATATGCGCAGAGATAAACACATCACTTTTACAAAGAAAGAATAATACCCAAATCACACTAGGGCACATCTAACATCTAGCAGCAATGATGTTACGTATAAAGTTGCCGTGCCAAATTTTCCCATCATATTCCAACATCTTCTGGAAAATTACTATTCTCAGTGTGTTAATTTCGATATTTTTGATTCCACCACTAAAAAATTTTCATTCACAACATGGCAAGACCATTATTTTTTTTTAAATTTTTCAATTTATGGAATACCTAAATGGAAAAAAATTAGATATGGTTTGCTTACTAGTATTTTGGAAATAAGGAAGTGCATTTTACAAGACTTAATTCATAACTAAAATTAATACTAAACAAAAGGTATTTTCCATTCAAATACTAAACGTTAGTTACCGTAATACTAAATGTATGTGTTAGTAATCATATTAAATATAAGTGAACATTTCGATGAAGGGTATTTAAGGTCTGCGCGGTTTGTGCGTTTCACCGACATTAACCAGCGCATGGGGTTTTTTGGTCTTGCTGCGTTTTGCCTATTCTTCATTGGCACACGCACATGCATACACACAAAGACGGGCCTGACCTAGGCTAACTTTTGCAGTCAGCTGCGGTCGTTTTGTCGCCTGCAACTCAGCTAGGAACTAAACTATAAATAAATGTTACCAAAAATAAAATAAGTAATTTAATGTATTATTAGCTTGTAAGCATTAGAATGTAAAAAGTAAAAATAAAATAATTTTAAAGATGAACGCCACCATATGTTCCTGTGTGTAAAACTAACTTTATTATTTAAATTGTAATTTTAATTTTAAACATAAGTATTAGTTAATATCTATACGTAAATATGAAAAATCGAATAATAGAAAAAGTTAATAAAACTAGATTTTTACTACATAGTCACTTATAGCGGGCATTGATTGCATATTGTTAGATTTTTAAAACTATTTTTAGCGCAAATACACATATGTAAGTAAGTAATCAAAACAAAAACATTAATTAGCGCGCGCTCTTTTTTTTTATGTGTAGGTAATTTTACATGTATATGCGCTTTTATGCATGCGATTTGAAGAGATACGGCTGTGACTTTAATATTTACTATTAAATGTTAAAACAATTAGATTTTTTCAAATCTAAAACCCCTGAAAACATTAAACAATTAATATTTAATAATCCTAACATAGAAAACTTGAATAAAACAGTGAAATACAAGTGTATTAAGCAAGTGACAACGTTGCAGTCGGACGCAACCGACTGCGGAATACTTTGATACCAGTTAAAGAACGGATGGTAAGAAGTCTGCTTGCAATGGAGTGGGACGGGTGGTAATCATCGCCAGCTATCATGTTATCAAGTTTGGTGACTTTAGCTCAAAAACTGTGGAAGATAGCTTAACTCCCAAATTTAAAAGGTGGGCGGCTGAGGTAGGCGTGGCATCCAAATTTTTAAATCAAATCTTTTTAATTGTCACCATTTATCTTTCTACCAAGCTCAAAAACTGTCAAAGATATAGCCGATTCCAATTTTGTAAGGCGGGTGGTTTTGGTGGGCGTGGCATCCAAAATTTTGATTCAGATCTTTGGTAGATGTTGCCTTCTATCTTTCTACGGAATTTGGGGGCTCTATATTAAAAACTGTAAGAGATATCGAAATTTCCGATTTTAAATGGTGGGCGGCAGATGTGGGCGTGGCATCCAAATTCTTGATGCAGATATTTTGTAGATGTCACCATATGTCTTCCTAAGATAATTGGTGACCCCAATTTAAAAAAATGTGGAAGATACACGCATAACTGTTTTAAAAACGGCGGGGTGTAGGGGGGGCGGAAGGTGTGGACGTGGCATCCAAATTTATGATGCAGTTTTTTGGAAAACTTCACTACCTATCTTGACACTAAATTTGGTGGCTATATCCCAAAAAATGTGAAAACTATAGGCGTTTCCAATTTCAAGGAGAAGGGGGGGAACGTCAATATCTAGCTTGACACAAAATTTGGTGGCTCTAGCCCAAAAAATGTGAAAACTATAGGCTAGGCGCTGCCAATTTCAAGGAGCAGGGAGAATGGGGGCGGAAGGAGTGGGCGTGGCATCCAAAATTTTGATGCAGTTTTTTTAGGGACATGCCTAGCTACCTGCGTTCAAATTTTGGTAATTCTATCGGTAAGAATGTGAGAAATATTTGGTTTTATCGGTTTTTAGTTATCAAATTTATCGATTTCGTAGCCTCTTAGTGGGCGTGGCACCCCGATCTTAACACATTATCTGTACCGTCTAAAGATAAACATAATTGCAAAGTTTCAAGTCTCTAGCTTTACGAGTGTCGTACAGACGTACAGACGGACACCATGACGGACATTGCACAAAACCAATATACTATGAGACCTTCGGTATCAAAGTATAAAAACTGTTTCGGCGGAAAAAAATTATTTCGTTTTCGCAAGGAAAGTGAAAGTGAGTGGTGTGCAAGCTTGCAACTTAACGTTGATAGTTTAAACACCCGTGCAAGAGTGTGTGAAATGCATTTTGAAGAGGGATGCATTTCCAAAAAACGATTGAATATTGGTGCTTTGCCCACGTTGCAACTAGTTGAGTTTCAATGCATGCAAATGTTAAATATTAATTTGTATGTGTTTGTAGTATAGATATTCTACGTTGTAATTAAATTAGTTTAAGCAATTAAATTACAATGTAGTCCTGTGATTGTTTTGCTGTGTGTTTTTAATTATTCGTTATTACAGTATAATTTGCTTACCTGCCTCGAGTACTTTACACAGGCATTTAAGGCAGCTATCCTAAAAAGGCAGCTAACTTAATTTTTTATTTGCATTTTTAATGTTTAAAAAAAAAACTTTTGATGCAGATATCTTACCGATGCAGCAAAGTATCGAGGCAGCTAAGCAAATTACACTGTAGTTCTCTTTATCGAGGGTGCGTTGTCAATATATAAGTAAATATGTCAATAATAATTTATAGGTCACGTTGGAGAGCCTGTTCACTGCAACATTTTGCAGCAAAATCAAACAAGATATTGTTGCATCAACAACTGCAACAGTACATATCCACCATCGATATTGCATTTGCTTCCGACAAATTGTCATTGTCTTTCTTTGGTGACGGTTGTGTTTCTGTGTGCGCCTATAAATTTCTAACTTTGTGAGTGTTTAAACTGTGTTTTTAATTGGTATTATTGTGTTAAACAATTGTAACAGTGATAGTGAATGTAATTTGTATGTGTTTACGCGTGGATATTGTGATTTTGCTTTATTAAATTGTTTTAATTTGCAGTCAGTGCCTAAACACACGTACATACATACATACATATATTTTGCTTTCGCTTGTTCTGTGTCTACTAACATAAAATATCTATTTACGCGCTCTTGCTCTCACGCTCTTATACCACGCACTTGCGGTTCTTATTAGCCTACGCTCTGACGTTCTCTAACGTAAGCGCTCTCTCGCTCTCTTGTGTCCGTTATATTACGCTCATTGCACGTGTACCCTACTTTTTTTTGGTCAAGCATATTATTTTGCACATTATTAAGCTTTTCAAATTATTTTACATATTTCTTTTAACATGTTTGTCTGCTGCAGTAAAAACTGTAAAATTTCTGGTGGATCCACCCAAGATTTTATCCTATGTAGGGCGTGTGATAACATGATTCACATGAAATGTGCTAGTTTCAATGCCAAAATCAGGGACAGCTTAGCAGCTGATTCTGGTCTTAAGTGGTATTGCCACACCTGCAATGAGATAGAGAAGGAACAGTCAAAGTTCATGAGGCTGACCTTCAATTACTTCAAAGTTGTCCGAAATAATTTCGATACGCTTCGTGGCAGTATTAAAGAGTTGGAAGACCACATTAATACTGCTAAAACGTTAAATGACTCGCCGAAGCGCAAAAAGACTTCGGGCTCTTGTCCGCTTGCAGTCCCGCTGGTGTTGCCCCCCAATCATCTTCTGCCGGCTACTGCCTCTACCCCTGCTGCCACATCCAAGCCTCCCCTAGCGGCTATTGTAAGTACCCCTACACCTGCTGCCAGCCCGTTAATGGTATTTAACTCACCGGCAACTAACCCGGTGTTACCTAAAACTAATGTTCTTCCCGTAGATCCCTGTGGTTCAAACGATAGTCAGCCTACTGATTCTACGTTAGGCTCAACTCTTAAGCCCATTAGGGTTGTACCTCAGAGTAAATTTGTTTTTGTATCTAGGCTCGCTTCCGATAATTCTGCGGAAGATGTAAGCGCCTATATAAAAGGTAAAATTGATTCCCCGCGAATTGTTGTCGACAAATTTTAATTCAAGCTCGCCCGCGATATATCGTCCTTTAAGCTGAGTGTTCCGCCGGAACTTTTCTCAACGATTTGTTCTGAAAAGTTTTGGCCGCCACACATCATAGTGAAGGAGTATGTTAGTAGGCGAAGTAATAATAATAACAATGTTAGGATCAGTAGTGCTCCGCCTGTTGCATCCACTTTAGTAGCAAAAAACTAACACAGTTGATTACCTCCCTCTTACTGGGTTATCAGAATGTAAGAGGACTTTGTAGTAAACTTAGTACTTTGTACCTTAATAGTCATTCTTTTCCCTTTCATGTCGTTGCCTTCACTGAAACGTGGTTAAGACAAGACATACTTAATTCTGAAGTATTATCTAACAGATTCTGTATCTATAGAAAGGACCGCCCTCTGCGCCGTGGTGGTGGGGTGCTTATTGCTGTTGATGTGGACTTTTCCTCTGAGACAGTAATATTAAGTGGCTCTATAGATATTGAGTTTGTTGCTGTAAAGTTAAATATTAACGGTGTTGGTATTTATATTTCTTGTTCCTATATACCACCTTTATCTGACAGCTCTGTTTATAATGAACATATGTCAGCAATACTTTCCATATCTTCTATGCTTTCTGATCGTGATATTTTTGTAGTTCTTGGCGATTTTAATATTGCTGATGCTACTTGGATTTCAAGTCCGGACTCAAGCGTGTTGACCCCCATGGTGCAGACTGATTTTCTGGTTGGTTTATTTGAAATGTCGTTGGGTCAGATCAATGGCATTCCAAATTCTCTTGGTAAAATGCTTGATTTGGTATTTGTTTCGGATCCATCTACTCTATCTGTGTCAAGATCCCTTCCCATATCCACTCCCGAAGACTTATACCACCCGACGTTGGAGGTGTTGATCACTTTGCCTGCCTGTGCCGTACGCCTGTGTAGTGAACCATTAAGACGGGTACGTCAATTTCGGAAAACCGATTTTGTAAAACTTACCCGGCTCTTAGAATTGGTTGACTGGTCGCCCCTCTATGGTTCTGAGGACTTGGATACGGCAATCAGTATTTTTTATTGCACCTTAGAAAATTTATTCGATAAGTGTGTCCCTTTTGGTAGGCCAAGTAGGAAAAACAAACCTGCGTGGTTTACACGAGAGTTGACTGCGCTTAAAAATCGAAAATCTAAGCTTTATAAGAGTTTCAGAAAATCTGGCTCTTCTATTCATTACTCATCATACTTGATTGCGCGTTCCAGTTTTTCAGTCATGAATAATTCATGTTATAAAAATTACCTAAGTCGGTGCAGACTACAGTTTCAGCAAGATCCTAAGAGGTTCTATGACTTCGTTAATGCGAAGCGAAAGTCATCAACACTTCCATCTAATTTATCTTTTGAAAACAAGTCGGCCAATTCGGATCAGGCCATTGCCGATTTATTTGCTGAATTTTTTCAAACAACATACAGTTCAATTGATAATCAGGTTGATCTGCCTTACCCGTATCAGGTTGATGCCTCTAATTGCATTTTTGAACCAAGTATCACGGAGTGTTCATTACTACGTGATCTACAGGGTAGTAAGCCTGTATTTTCCCCGGGACCTGACGGCGTACCAAGCTGTGTGCTTACGTACTGTGCTGATGGTCTCTTAAAGCCTTTGCATAAATTGTTGAGTTTGTCTATTAAGAAATGTTCATTTCCTAATATCTGGAAAGAATCATTTATTATTCCGCTCCATAAAAAAGGAGACAAGTCTAATGTTCAAAATTATAGGGGTATATCCAAATTGTCTGCTATACCAAAAATGTTTGAGAAATTAATAACTTCTCAATTACAACATTTTTGCAGATCTTTAATTTCACCGTGCCAGCATGGATTCATGAAACAAAGATCTACTACCACTAACCTGTTAGAATTTACTTCACTAGTTGTTAATGGTTTTCAAAATAAAATGCAAACGGATGTTATTTACACTGATTTCAGCAAGGCATTTGACTCGGTTAATCACTACCTTTTACTTCATAAACTTCAACTGTTAGGTTTTCCTAGCAATCTTATTAGGTGGATAAGGGAATATTTAACTCATAGAACACAGAGAGTCAGTTTTAATGACGCTGTCTCTAAGGTGGTTCATGTCACTTCCGGTGTTCCGCAAGGAAGTCACCTTGGACCTTTATTATTTACACTTTTCATCAATGATCTTCCATCTGTTATTGACCAATCTCGAGTGCTGATGTATGCTGACGATGTAAAATTATGCATGTCGGGTACTGCTCTGTTGTCTGCTCAAAAACTACAAACTGATTTAGATAATTTTCAAAAGTGGTGTCGTGTTAACTTACTCAATCTTAATTGCAACAAATGTAAAGTCATGTCTTTTTATAGATGCCTTCGTTTTTCAAATATATATTTTCTTGATGGAAGCCCACTCGATCGCATTGAATGGGTTGATGACTTAGGTATCCTTTTTGATCCGAAACTTAAATTTCACAAGCATATCTCTTCAGTTGCAAATCGAGCCTCTAGTACCTTGGGGTTCATTAAGCGCTGGTCGAAAGAATTTGACGATCCCTACATAACCAAAACACTTTACACGTCTTTGGTACGTCCTGTTCTTGAATATGGATCTTGTATCTGGTATCCCAAATACAGGATTCACCAGGATAGAATAGAATCAGTGCAAAAACAATTCTTGCTCTTTGCCCTTAGGAGATTTAACTGGGATACTAACATTAACCTACCTTCCTACCACAGTAGACTTTTACTAATAAATCTTCCTTCTCTTTCTGATCGCAGAACAATGCTAGGTGTAGTATTTTTACATAAACTTATAAATGGTGAAATTGATTCCTCCGAATTAATCAGCCAAATTAGTTTTGCTGTTCCGATCAGAAGGACAAGGAATTTTCTACCCATTGCTCTTCAAGCTTGTCAATCTAACTATGCTATTCATAACCCTTTTCGGATTTTATGTTCAAACTATAACGAATTTTCCCACTTAATAAACGGTGTCACTTCTAGTAGTTCTCTTAAAAAGTTAGTCTTATGTCATTTGTCTACGTTTTCGCGATCTACGTAACCGTACGCTATGCGGTGTGCCCCTCGGTCGGTTGGGCGGGAGGTTGGTTGCTTTTTGCTTGGGTTCGCGCGTTAACAAGCCGGTGCTTGGTATCGTTGGGCCACTTGAATGTACTGTCTTTTTTTAGTACATCTACGTCCAATAAAAAAAAAAAAAAAAAAAAAAAAAAATGCTGAAAAACGGTCGGAATGGATGTCCATCTGCGATATTAAGCAACAATTTGAAAATAACAAATCGCTTTAATTATGCAGAAAGCATTTTCACCCGATGGACCTTAATAAAAAAAAATTGATGTCGAATGTGCGTCCAATTATGGACATAGTAACCAATGAATTCGAAGATGAGCTGCTAAGTTAAATAGTTCGAATGAATTTGGCAGCCAAAATGAATTATTTGCCTTGGTTAATCTGGAGCCCGAGACTCAAAATAATAATATAGAAGAGAAAATGACATGCCCTCGTTGCGAAATATACTGCCGCAACGAAAACTTTTGGCGGAAGGCACATTTTCAAATGGAAGGCAAATATGACAATTTGACGGCTCAGTTTGAGAAACTTGAGAAAGAAAACGCGGCTCTTATTAAAAATTTAAAAGAAACCGAAAGCAACTGGTCACTACGTTGCATAGATATCAGCAACAACTCGATTATGGTTCCAGAAAAAATAAATTACATGTACAAAATATGTCAGATAGCGAAAGCAACTGTGTCATATTGTTTGATGAAATTCACGGTCGTTCTGAGCTTGAGTACAATAGGACAAGGGACCAAATTGACGGCTTTATAGATTTTGGACATGGTAATCGTGAACCTATTATTGCAAACAGTTTTCTGTTTTTCCAGATTAAACACATTGTGCACAGATGGAAATATACGTTTTCGTACTACTGTACAAATTTAAAGAAAACGTCAGAAATCACAAAAAAAATGCCTACTGGGAAATATGGATGCATTAAGCCGAATTGGACTTAAAGTAAGAGCCGTTGTATGCGATCAATCAGCAAGCAACGTAACTGTTTATAATTCCCTAAGCCACCCACAAATTTATAAGGAGCCTAGTGGCAATTATGTTTACCTTATGTACGACTATGTATATATGTTTAAAAGCATTAGAAACTGTTTGCTAGCAAAAGATATACAAACACCAAATGGCGTTGCAAGCTGGAGTGTAATATCTGAGTTGTACGACATTGAAGTGAAAAGTAAAACAACTCGAATGGCTCCAAAGTTTTCGCTGAAACATATTCAGCCTAAATTTAATGAAAAAATGTGTGTGTAATTAGCGGTCCAAGTAATTTCGAGATCCGCAGGCAACGCCATAAAAGTCTGCCACAAGAAAGAACTATTCTCAACCCAAAATATGAATAAGGCATTGGCAACCGCTGATTTTCTTATAACGCTTGTAAAGTAGTAATTTGCCGGGGTACAGATCTCAGTCTGTACAGGCCTAACTTAAAAGAATACTTGTATTTGTTAGGGACGTCAAGACATGAGACTTACAAATGCTGGGGGTGCGTGTCGTACACTAAGGTCCCGACAAGGGATCGAGAGAGCAAAGGGTACTACCGCTTCGTACCTCTAGCCGGTCGGGATTACTAGTCCACTCAGCAGCACGTGGGGGAAATTCCGTTGACCAACGGAGAAAATCTTGGAGACACTAAAGAAAGCGGGACCCGCAGGTACACTGCGTACACTTGCACTCTAACGACCAAAAATAATAGACACTGAGGGATTATTCGCACTCTAGATCGCGGTACTACCTACGATCTTTAATTTAACCCTACATAACTAATTACTCCTACTCTCAATCAACGCGGCACAATTCTGTTCGTTCTAACCTATACGCACTCACACGCGCGACCGTCATCTTCCGCCGGCTTTCTTGTCTCCATCCCCGCGCGCGTCCGTCCGCTTACACCGACCTTTCGCAACTCTCGAGTCGGTCGCGCTCCAGCCTCGGCGCGAGCTGCATTTTTGCTACTCCCCACGCTTATCCGCGACCGTGGTGGATTAGAAAATCACAGCTGGCGCGCTGCACCTTGCGACCCTGCGCTGGCGGCGGTTATATTCAAAACCCTACTTTAAATCTTAATACGTTAGATGCTAGTTAAATGTTACTTATACAATGTTAAATTAATTTATATTTCGCTTCTTGCGTTCTCTTTGTCTTATTTACTAATAAATCCAATAACAATAATCCTAACGCTTCTTGCGTCATTACAAATATTTCTAATAAATCCTAACTATACTTTATCGACGACGCTTTGTGGGGGAGGCCTATTCGGGGCCTACCTCACACGCTGAATGATGCCTTTGATATTTTGAACAGTAGGTCATTTACCAAATCAAACAAATGCCCATACACATTGAGCAAGAGATCGCAGTTAACTGAGTTTCTCACATATGTCCACAAACTTAGATTTGTTGGAAGGAGCTATTGGAAAGAATGCTTACTATTTACAATTTACCATATTTTAAGTCTAACCAATGATCTACTGTGCGATAATGATGTTGAGTATATTCACTTAACAAGGTTCAACCAAGATAGCTTGGAAAATTTCTTTGGTGCTTTGCGGTTTAAGCTGGGGAACAACACCAACACCTCAGTACGAGAAATCCAATATTTGACGGCTAGATTGATGTCAATGAAGATCATAGCTACTTCATATCTTAAAAATGCCAATTGTGCGGATGATGACAATGACTTACAAATGGATTGGATATTGGATATCCCACATATCAGGAGACTGGCATAGACATCAATCAAAATCATGGTGAGGAAGTCGCAGCGATGCCGGACGTTCCTGTCGGTGAACTGGTTTCACGCAGATACTTTGGCGACTATTTGATTGCGAAGAAGAAATTTGCCAACCGGCATGTCAAGTTCCAGCTCTTCGCAACAACACCAAATTCAGCCAGGCAACCTGCCAACAGTTGAATCAGTTGGTGCTATCAGGCTGCCACCCTATATACAAATTGAGGCATAACACACACACGGGGTAGCGACATATCTCCGACGACATATCTCCGCCGTTCCACAAACGTAATATCTCTGTGGCTGAGCAAACTCGCGACTTTTTTCATATTCTGCATCAATAAGACATTGCAAAAAAGTGCCCATTTGCTCGTATTTTATTTCCCAAGTTCAAATTATAAGCTTCTACTGAGCTTGTGGTTCTAGTTGACCGCTTAAACACGGATATGCTTTTGGGTCCCTCCTATATAATTATGGTTAACTATTTATAAGTAAAATACAACTCAATTATCAAACAATAAATAAAACATACCTTTTTAAGCCACTGCCTCTTAAAATATTTCAAAAATAGAGAAAACAGATTCTTGTTAAAGGTTTTTGCTTCGCATTTTAGAAGGTTAAATCCTTCGATAATTTTGATTTCTGGTTACAGCGGTAAGCGTCCTTATTGCATTTCAGCGTATTCTCAAAACCAATCAATTGCTTGGAATTTTTCTTGCACGCTTGAGTAAAATGAAACCAGCAAGCGTAAAATTTCTTTTTGGGATGAAGGCCTTTTAACGCGTTTCGCATTGCCTTTTCATAATCAGATATAAAGAATGCTCCTTTAAGGCAGCAAATGTTTGAGTCTATGTATGTGAGTACGTGCTGATAACACAGCTCCATTTTGCGAGTCATCAAAACAAAAACAAAAGGGGTTATCAAATAAAAAATTTTTTTGAGTAGGATAAGTAAATTAAGTGTAGCATAAGAAGAAATTTACCTTCTGCAAATATTTAATATAAATTATTAAAAGTTGTTTAAAATCCTCCAAAAGGGCACACTTTAAATGTAGCATCAATTAAATAATGCCTATTATTCTCCTGAATATTGGCTTGCATCAAGGCGATTACCTTGTCTGATGAAAATATGCAATAAGGAAAAGAGCTCGATGCATACACTTTTTTATTATACCCCGAACCCATGAAATGGGTAAAAGGAGTATAATGGTTTTGTGCAAAAGTATGTAACAGGAAGAAGGAAGCATCTCCGACCCTATAAAGTATATATATTCTTGATCAGCATCAACAGCCTAGTCGATATAGCCATGTCCGTCTGTCCGTATGTATGAACGCGTCTATCTCAAAGACTACAAGAGCTAGAGACTTTAAATTTGAAAAATAACTTCTCCTAAGCACTATTCTGGTTTCCGATATACACATGGAATATGTGCATTTGCAACACCAACCAAAGTTACAAATGTCAGCTCTAAAATTATATCAAAACAATGGCGAAGGCGTCACAGCGCATGTGTTTTGTTTTTGTAAACTCGCTCGCGATCAAACCCTCAGCTTGTGCGACAATCAGGCGCCAGTAGTGGAATGAGTCATGTGTTTTGTTTTTGTAAACTCGCTCGAGATCAAACCCTCAGCTTGTGCGACAATCAGCCGCCAGTAGTGGAATGAGTCAAAGTGAGCTCGCTCCAGGACATAGGTGTATGGGTACTCGAACGAGTTGTGAATAAAAATCCTTTCTTAGTGCTCACTTACTACCTGCATGGAATATTTTGTGAAAATTTCAGCCTTCTAGCTCATTTTGTTTAGGCTGTGGGAGTGTCGACAATCTGGACAAACTCTTTTATATATATAGATTCATTAAAACAAAGAGTAAAATATGCGCAGAGATAAACACATCACTTTTACAAAGAAAGAATAATACCCAAATCACACTAGGGCACATCTAACATCTAGCAGCAATGATGTTACGTATAAAGTTGCCGTGCCAAATTTTCCCAAAATATTCCAACATCTTCTGGAAAATTACTATTCTCAGTGTGTTAATTTCGATATTTTTGATTCCACCACTAAAAATTTTCATTCGCAACATGGCAAGACCATTATTTTTTTTTTAAATTTTTCAATTTATGGAATACCTAAATGGAAAAAACTTAGATATGGTTTGCTTACTAGTATTTTGGAAATAAGGAAGTCTTGCTGCGTTTTGCCCATTCTTCATTGGCACACGCACATGCATACACACAAAGACGGGCCTGACCTAGGCTAACTTTTGCAGTCAGCTGCGGTCGTTTTGTCGCCTGCAACTCAGCTAGGAACTAAACTATAAATAAATATTACCAAAAATAAAATAAGTAATTTAATGTATTATTAGCTTGTAAGCATTAGAATGTAAAAAGTAAAAATAAAATAATTTTAAAGATGAACGCCACCATATGTTCCTGTGTGTAAAACTAACTTTATTATTTAAATTGTAATTTTAATTTTAAACATAAGTATTAGTTAATATCTATACGTAAATATGAAAAATCGAATAATAGAAAAAAGTTAATAAAACTAGATTTTTACTACATAGTCACTTATAGCGGGCATTGATTGCATATTGTTAGATTTTTTAAAACTATTTTTAGCGCAAATACACATATGTAAGTAAGTAATCAAAACAAAAACATTAATTAGCGCGCGCTCTTTTTTTTTATGTGTAGGTAATTTTACATGTATATGCGCTTTTATGCATGCGATTTGAAGAGATACGGCTGTGACTTTAATATTTACTATTAAATGTTAAAACAATTAGATTTTTTCAAATCTAAAACCCCTGAAAACATTAAACAATTAATATTTAATAATCCTAACATAGAAAACTTGAATAAAACAGTGAAATACAAGTGTATTAAGCAAGTGACAACGTTGCAGTCGGACGCAACCGACTGCGGAATACTTTGATACCAGTTAAAGAACGGATGGTAAGAAGTCTGCTTGCAATGGAGTGGGACGGGTGGTAATCATCGCCAGCTATCATGTTATCAAGTTTGGTGACTTTAGCTCAAAAACTGTGGAAGATAACTTAACTCCCAAATTTAAAAGGTGGGCGGCTGAGGTAGGCGTGGCATCCAAATTTTTAAATCAAATCTTTTAATTGTCACTATTTATCTTTCTACCAAGCTCAAAAACTGTCAAAGATATAGCCGATTCCAATTTTGTAAGGCGGGTGGTTTTGGTGGGCGTGGCATCCAAAATTTTGATTCAGATCTTTGGTAGATGTTGCCTTCTATCTTTCTACGGAATTTGGGGGCTCTATATTAAAAACTGTAAGAGATATCGAAATTTCCGATTTTAAATGGTGGGCGGCAGATGTGGGCGTGGCATCCAAATTCTTGATGCAGATATTTTGTAGATGTCACCATATGTCTTCCTAAGATAATTGGTGACCCCAATTTAAAAAAATGTGGAAGATACACGCATAACTGTTTTAAAAACGGCGGGGTGTAGGGGGGCGGAAGGTGTGGACGTGGCATCCAAATTTATGATGCAGTTTTTTGGAAAACTTCACTACCTATCTTGACACTAAATTTGGTGGCTATGGCCCAAAAAATGTGAAAACTATAGGCGTTTCCAATTTCAAGGAGAAGGGGGGAACGTCAATATCTAGCTTGACACAAAATTTGGTGGCTCTAGCCCAAAAATGTGAAAACTATAGGCTAGGCGCTGACAATTTCAAGGAGCAGGGAGAATGGGGGCGGAAGGAGTGGGCGTGGCATCCAAAATTTTGATGCAGTTTTTTTAGGGACATGCCTAGCTACCTGCGTTCAAATTTTGGTAATTCTATCGGTAAGAATGTGAGAAATATTTGGTTTTATCGGTTTTTAGCTATCAAATTTATCGATTTCGTAGCCTCTTAGTGGGCGTGGCACCCCGATCTTAACACATTATCTGTACCGTCTAAAGATAAACATAATTGCAAAGTTTCAAGTCTCTGGTTTTACGAGTGTCGTACAGACGTACAGACGGACACCATGACGGACATTGCACAAAACCAATATACTATGAGACCTTCGGTATCAAAGTATAAACACTGTTTCGGCGGAAAAAAATTATTTCGTTTTCGCAAGGAAAGTGAAAGTGAGTGGTGTGCAAGCTTGCAACTTAACGTTGATAGTTTAAACACCCGTGCAAGAGTGTGTGAAATGCATTTTGAAGAGGGATGCATTTCCAAAAAACGATTGAATATTGGTGCTTTGCCCACGTTGCAACTAGTTGAGTTTCAATGCATGCAAATGTTAAATATTAATTTGTATGTGTTTGTAGTATAGATATTCTACGTTGTAATTAAATTAGTTTAAGCAATTAAATTACAATGTAGTCCTGTGATTGTTTTGCTGTGTGCTTTTAATTATTCGTTATTACAGTATAATTTGCTTACCTGCCTCGAGTACTTTACACAGGCATTTAAGGCAGCTATCCTAAAAGGCAGCTAACTTAATTTTTTATTTGCATTTTTAATGTTTAAAAAAAAACTTTTGATGCAGATATCTTACCGATGCAGCAAAGTATCGAGGCAGCTAAGCAAATTACACTGTAGTTCTCTTTATCGAGGGTGCGTTGTCAATATATAAGTAAATATGTCAATAATAATTTATAGGTCACGTTGGAGAGCCTGTTCACTGCAACATTTTGCAGCAAAATCAAACAAGATATTGTTGCATCAACAACTGCAACAGTACATATCCACCATCGATATTGCATTTGTTTCCGACAAATGCTGAAAAACGGTCGGAATGGATGTCCATCTGCGATATTAAGCAACAATTTGAAAATAACAAATCGCTTTAATTATGCAGAAAGCATTTTCACCCGATGGACCTTAATAAAAAAAAATTGATGTCGAATGTGCGTCCAATTATGGACATAGTAACCAATGAATTCGAAGATGAGCTGCTAAGTTAAATAGTTCGGATGAATTTGGCAGCCAAAATGAATTATTTGCCTTGGTTAATCTGGAGCCCGAGACTCAAAATAATAATATAGAAGAGAAAATGACATGCCCTCGTTGCGAAATATACTGCCGCAACGAAAACTTTTGGCGGAAGGCACATTTTCAAATGGAAGGCAAATATGACAATTTGACGGCTCAGTTTGAGAAACTTGAGAAAGAAAACGCGGCTCTTATTAAAAATTTAAAAGAAACCGAAAGCAACTGGTCACTACGTTGCATAGATATCAGCAACAACTCGATTATGGTTCCAGAAAAAATAAATTACATGTACAAAATATGTCAGATAGCGAAAGCAACTGTGTCATATTGTTTGATGAAATTCACGGTCGTTCTGAGCTTGAGTACAATAGGACAAGGGACCAAATTGACGGCTTTATAGATTTTGGACATGGTAATCGTGAACCTATTATTGCAAACAGTTTTCTGTTTTTCCAGATTAAACACATTGTGCACAGATGGAAATATACGTTTTCGTACTACTGTACAAATTTAAAGAAAACGTCAGAAATCACAAAAAAATGCCTACTGGGAAATATGGATGCATTAAGCCGAATTGGACTTAAAGTAAGAGCCGTTGTATGCGATCAATCAGCAAGCAACGTAACTGTTTATAATTCCCTAAGCCACCCACAAATTTATAAGGAGCCTAGTGGCAATTATGTTTACCTTATGTACGACTATGTATATATGTTTAAAAGCATTAGAAACTGTTTGCTAGCAAAAGATATACAAACACCAAATGGCGTTGCAAGCTGGAGTGTAATATCTGAGTTGTACGACATTGAAGTGAAAAGTAAAACAACTCGAATGGCTCCAAAGTTTTCGCTGAAACATATTCAGCCTAAATTTAATGAAAAAATGTGTGTGTAATTAGCGGTCCAAGTAATTTCGAGATCCGCAGGCAACGCCATAAAAGTCTGCCACAAGAAAGAACTATTCTCAACCCAAAATATGAATAAGGCATTGGCAACCGCTGATTTTCTTATAACGCTTGTAAAGTAGTAATTTGCCGGGGTACAGATCTCAGTCTGTACATGGCCTAACTTAAAAGAATACTTGTATTTGTTAGGGACGTCAAGACATGAGACTTACAAATGCTGGGGGTGCGTGTCGTACACTAAGGTCCCGACAAGGGATCGAGAGAGCAAAGGGTACTACCGCTTCGTACCTCTAGCCACACGGTCGGGATTACTAGTCCACTCAGCAGCACGTGGGGGAAATTCCGTTGACCAACGGAGAAAATCTTGGAGACACTAAAGAAAGCGGGACCCGCAGGTACACTGCGTACACTTGCACTCTAACGACCAAAAATAATAGACACTGAGGGATTATTCGCACTCTAGATCGCGGTACTACCTACGATCTTTAATTTAACCCTACATAACTAATTACTCCTACTCTCAATCAACGCGGCACAATTCTGTTCGTTCTAACCTATACGCACTCACACGCGCGACCGTCATCTTTCGACGGCTTTCTTGTCTCCATCCCCGCGCGCGTCCGTCCGCTTACACCGACCTTTCGCAACTCTCGAGTCGGTCGCGCTCCAGCCTCGGCGCGAGCTGCATTTTTGCTACTCCCCACGCTTATCCGTGACCGTGGTGGATTAGAAAATCACAGCTGGCGCGCTGCACCTTGCGACCCTGCGCTGGCGGCGGTTATATTCAAAACCCTACTTTAAATCTTAATACGTTAGATGCTAGTTAAATGTTACTTATACAATGTTAAATTAATTTATATTTCGCTTCTTGCGTTCTCTTTGTCTTATTTACTAATAAATCCAATAACAATAATCCTAACGCTTCTTGCGTCATTACAAATATTTCTAATAAATCCTAACTATACTTTATCGACGACGCTTTGTGGGGGAGGCCTATTCGGGGCCTACCTCACACGCTGAATGATGCCTTTGATATTTTGAACAGTAGGTCATTTACCAAATCAAACAAATGCCCATACACATTGAGCAAGAGATCGCAGTTAACTGAGTTTCTCACATATGTCCACAAACTTAGCTTTGTTGGAAGGAGCTATTGGAAAGAATGCTTACTATTTACAATTTACCATATTGTAAGTCTAACCAACGATCTACTGTGCGATAATGATGTTGAGTATATTCACTTAACAAGGTTCAACCAAGATAGCTTGGAAAATTTCTTTGGTGCTTTGCGGTTTAAGCTGGGGAACAACACCCACACCTCAGTACGAGAAATCCAATATTTGACGGCTAGATTGATGTCAATGAAGATCATAGCTACTTCATATCTTAAAAATGCCAATTGTGCGGATGATGACAATGACTTACAAATGGATTGGATATTGGATATCCCACAAATCAGGAGACTGGCATAGACATCAATCAAAATCATGGTGAGGAAGTCGCAGCGATGCCGGACGTTCCTGTCGGTGAACTGGTTTCACGCAGATACTTTGGCGGCTATTTGATTGCGAAGAAGAAATTTGACTGCCCACACTGCGAAACAGCCCTCAACCAAATGGACTCATTTGCATCGGAGAACTACGAAGACCTGATCCAGGCACGCAATTTCGGATAAAATGTGCCTCAAGAATCCCTCCGATGCATTCTTTAAAGTGAGCAATTTGCATTATGAGTCCTTCGCCAAAATATTCTCTGAAGCACCGCACAAAGTGAATTTATGCAGCGATATATTGGAAGAATGTGTTCGCCTAACGAATGAATTACATCCGGAGTGGTTTGATGTCGGACACAATTGCTACAGTCACCGAATGGAGATTTTAAAAAAACTGGTCTTAATTCTCACAAGAAAGCGAGCCAGGTGGCTGTTGCAGGAAAATCTTTTGGACAAGTCAGCTGCAAAACATGGATCACGGGCGAAAAAATTTAAAATATTAATGCAGTAGATGAAATGGTAAGTTAGCAGTAAATGCATACATATCAGTATGGAAACAGCGTGTTGGTATCATAGCCCCGCAGTCAACCCATAACAAGATGGAAACACCCGGAAACAGTGAGGTGGTATCGTATCCCCGCAGTCAACCCATAACAAGATGGAAACACCCGGAAACAGCGGAGTGGTATCATACCCCCGCAGTCAACCCATAACAAGATGGAAAAACGGCCCCAGAAGGATGACCCCAAACGAGTGACCCGAGATGGATGACGACAGAAGGATGACTCTAGCTGGCCTATCTTAGAAGGATGACCATAGAAAGATGACCCCATTCATCGACGGCATAGGAGGACTTAACACATACTAATCAATGCTGCGATGCAGCTTTGGTACGTATACAATTGCCTAATATACTTTTATTTCACTAATATCTTTTTTCTGTTAAAATGCGAGTACAATGGTAAATAAAGGATGACCCCATGCATTCCTGGAATTATGACCATAGAAGGATGATCCCATGCATCGACAGCCAAGGAATTATGGCCATAGAAGGATGACCGACGGCTTGAACATTTTTAAGCACTGCTGCGAAGCAGCCTGGGTACGTAGAAAAATGTTTTATATTATTTTAATATTATATTATATATTATATTTTCTAATAAATTTTTCTATTTTCATTGCGAGTGACGATGGCCATAGAGGGATGCCTCTAGTAGAACGGTCCAGGACCACTGGCCATAGATGGATGACCTAATACATCTACGACCTGCGGAGGAATTTACAAATCTTTAAGCACTGCTGCGATGCAGCCTGGGTGCGTACAAAATTGGTTGATTTTCTTTTATGTTGCTGATATATTTATTTTGTATAAACGAGAATATAATGGTAAAAGAAGGATGACCCCATGCATTTCTTAATGTATGGCCAAAGAAGGATGAGAATTCAACACATAATTAAGCAATGCTGCGATGCAGCCTGGGTAAGTAAATAACTGGCCGATTTACTTTTATTTTACTAATATATTTCTTTTGCTTAAATACGAGTAACTATCGGCCGGACAAGATCCACACTGAAGGGATCGCAAAGAAAGGAAGATGAATGCCAATCACATCTTTAAGCATTGCTGCAATGCAGCGAAGGTATTTTATTATTTTATTTCATATTCTTAATTTATCTTTTTATTACGAGTGACTGCGCTGAAAATTACACCACAAAACCAATAGAAAACCGAAAAGACACAAAAAGATAAATTTTGCAACTATTTATTTATTCATTATAAGTACAATATTAATCAATCTCTATTTTTTAGATTTACAAATTTGAGCTCACAACCAGCTGACTGGAATTATGATTGACGCAAAATATGAATTTCACTGCCACCTGATTGTCGGCCGATATAAAGTATTAATTTATTCAAAGCAATTTCGTTGTTATTATCTGTATTATTTATTTATAATTTTTAGTTGTAGAATGTTTCATTTTAAATAAAATATTATACATATATTTATTTTGTAAGAATTTTTGATTGCATTGTATTTATTCATCCAACATCCAGCGGTGGTCGCTACCCGCAGTATATCCTGACAAGCTGACAAGCAATGCAAAGCGCCTTTAAGGCATAACCAAAACAAACTGAGCAAAAAATGACTGCGAAACATGTTAGGCAAATTGAATGAAAATGTTAGGAAAATTGAGTGAATTTCTGGACACTTTTGCCATAAGCAATGCACAGGAGCGGTCGTTTCAGTCGACACGGGACGATAATATTGTGGACCCAAACGAAGTGGGTGTTCAGGAAGAATCGGCGACACCTGCTTAGCGTCGCAGAAATAACCAGGAGGAGATCGTTGAGCTGATGAGTGAGCGCAATTAGATGCAAAGAAAGCAAAACGCTTATTATTAACATTCTATTTCTGAAAGACTAAACAGATAGACTGAAGTAACTAGGTTGCTTAATACATATATAATATTTTTTAAAATAGTTACGTGTCTCTCCTAAAATGCCAACAATCAATAAAAGTACTCTCCTGTTGAGAGGCTAACATAAGTAATAACTCTGTTTCATCCATCTTTTTTATTAATTAATTTTTAAAAACAATTAGTAAATTATGCGCTGAGATAAACAGGTCACTTTTACAAAGGAAGAAAAAGACAGTTAATGTTAGATGTTGCAATATGAGCCCGAGTTTCACGAGTTGTTTTGAAAAATTCAGCAAATAAATCGGCAATGGCCTGATCTGTGTTGGCCGACTCTTTTTCAAAAGATACACTAGATGGAAGCGTTGAAGACCTTCGCTTCGCATTAACGAAGTCAAAGAACCGCTTAGGATCTTGCTGAAACTGTAGTCTGCTTAGGTAATTTTTATAACATGATTTTTATTCATGACTGAAAAACTGGAACGCGCAACCAAGTATGATGAGTAATGAACAGAAGAGCCAGATTTTCTGAAACTCTTATAAAGCTTAGATTTTCGATTTTTAAGGGCTGTCAACTCTCGGGTAAACCACGCAGGTTTTTTTTTCTACTTGGCTTACCAAAAGAGACACACATGTCGAATAAATTTTCTAAGGTGCAATAAAAAATACTGATTGCCGTATATAAGTCCTCAGAACCATAGAGGAGCGACCAGTCAACCAGTGCTAAAAGCCGGGTAAGTTTTACAAAATCGGTTTTCTGAAATTGACGTACTCGTTTTAATGGTTCACTACACTGGCGTACGGTACAGGCAGGCAAAGTAATCAACACCTCCAACGTCGGGTGGTATAAGTCTTCGGGAGTGGATATGGGAAGGGATCTTGACACAGATAGAGTGGATGGATCCGAAACAAATACCAAATCAAGCATTCTATCAAGAGAATTTGAAATACCATTGATCTGACCCAATGACATTTTATATAAACCATCCAGAAAATCAGTCTGCACCGTAGGGGTCAACACGCTTGAGTACGGACTTGAAATCCAAGTAGCTTCAGCAATATTAAAATCACCAAGAACTACAAAAATATCACGATCAGAAAGCATAGAAGAAATGGAATGTATTGCTGACATATGTTGATTATAAACAGAGCTGTCAGATAAAGGTGGTATATAGGAACAAGAAATATAAATACCAACACCGTTAATATTTAACTTTACAGCAACAAACTCAATATCTATAGAGCCACTTAATATTACTGTCTCAGAGGAAAAGTCCACATCAACAGCAATAAGCACCCCATTCACGTTCTATTCTCTGAAAAGTAGCTTCTGCTCCACAGCCTCTGATGCGGTATACAGCCTCTGCCACGCAAACCAACAACATATTACATCCACTCCACTGCACAGATGTACTTTCCTCACGGCAATGCTATCCAGCCAATGCCTTGCAGAATAGAAACGTCTCGATCAACTTTGCGCTTTACGCAAACTGCTACGCAATAAATGATCCGCTGTCTCGCTCTTACACACGCTTACGGCTTACGCGTTTTCGTCACTGCAGCAACAGCAAATTTCGGGGAATTGTACAAAAATTGCGAATAACTTTTCATTTGGCTTTATTTAGTTAATTGGTTAATGTATCTGGTATTCTTTTTGTTTTTTGTTCGTACAATGTCTTAAAATACAACAGCATTCACAAGCAAGAATTTTCTTGCTTATTTTAATATAACATCTTTCATAGGTTTTTACCGCGAGCAACTTTGATGCACCAGCTTGAACAACGCATGAATAAGAACTCTACTCAAACTATGGTAATTTCCTTATCGGTGATACCACCACATTTATCGAAAACTCAGAGTTGGTCTATTCAGGAATAGCGTAAAAATAATGATTGATTGATTAAACAAACGTTACAATTCAATTTGCATCTAAATTTAATTCCCACAATCGTCCATTCTGAAACTTCATTCGGCTCGAATGATCGCTTTTCTTAGTGCTATATTTAGGGCTCCCATTTTTTCATATATTCGGCCACTGTTTTAGTTTTTCCAGGACCTTCATGGTCACCAACTTTTTCTACCTCATATCTACCGTGAGATTGAATTTTAACTATCTTATATGTTCCAAAGAATTTGCATCTGAGGTTCATCCCGGTGCCATACTGCGTTCGCTTTATAGCGAACTGCTGTGAGTTTTGTTAGTATTGATCGCTTGAGGACGACCACTACGAAATTTCTCATACACACAAATCTGCTCTTTTAACTGCTGAAGTGTTTTCGCTTGATACAAATTACTTTTATTACCACTCGAGTCCGGTATGCCTTCTTTAAAGTACTCATTAAACTTGGTTCATCCAATTTAACTGAGCTACCGATTTCTATTAGGCTTTAAAGATATTCTCTGTAGTCTTCATTTGGCGTTTTCGTCTATTTCGTAACATTCTATGCACGTCGACTGAAGAAGTTGTTTTTGCCAAACTCTTCTAACAATGCCTGCTTCAGAGACATCCAATTTGTTATACCACATTGACTACGAATGAATATTTTTGCCGCGTCTTTCCATAATGTTTAGAGTATATAAACTTTTGGAGATCATTAAATTGTACAGCTTCTGCGTTATCTTCAAACTCCTGTATCCACTGCTCAACTGAAAGTTGACTAGACTTATTAAATTGCGAAAGTGTGTCTTCTATATCGCTCAATGTAAATGTTGATCTATTTCCCAAAGCCATATTCCTACTTGAGTGCATCGATCCAGATTCGCCACTATCAGAATCGACGTCTACTTTGAAAAATCTAATAGTTTTTAGATTTTAATAAAATACAAAACAGAGACGCGGTTTTTTCAATATTCAAGAACTAATGTATTGTGGTGGCTTTCAGCAATTTACGACGATTAAAAGAAGCTTAACATGAGGTAGTAAGCGTGACCCACAGTCGGCTGCACGCAATGCAAATTGCCGTCGGCAGATTGCCGATCGGCTTACGGTTAACAGTGCAAGAGTACTTCAATTTTCTCATAATCTATCTTATGCTATCCTACTATGTAACTACTTATAAATCTACTCCAACATTCCGGCCCCGTCGATGAGCTCCGGTCTTCAACAAAACTCATTAAATGGGGATCGGCGCCAGCTTGTGCACCTGTCGTTTAATAGCGCCGGCCGGAGTTCTTATTTCGGCCACCCGCACATTGCCGTCCTCTTCAGCTATTGCGCGTGTCACGCGCCCGGTTATCCACCGCCCCTTCGACCAGATTGGCCTTGCCTCTGCTCCACTGGGCTCGCTGCTGCAGGCTGAGCAGGTAGTCCTTGGAACCCTTGCGCCAAAAGTTCAGTTTGAGCACCAACAACTGTTTCCACCGCTTCAAATATGCGGGTACGGGCTTGTTGTTGGGCTCTTCGGGCTTGGATCCTTGCGGCAGCCCCAGCAAAGGCTGGCCGATGAGCAGGTGCCATGGCGTTATGGCCTCTCCGTCGCTCGGATCGCTTGTGTCCGCCACGAGGGGCCTGGAATTTACCATTGCTTCGACGTCCACCAGATGCGTGCTCAACTCGTCCGGCGTAAGGTTGGCGTCGCCTGCCCCTCGCACCAGCCTGTGTTTGGCAGCCTTTACTGCTGCTTCCCACAGCCCTCCGAAATGCGGTGCCCTCGGAGGGATAAACTTCCATTGCACAGCTCTCTCCGCTGCGCACTCCTGTAGCTTCTCCTTGCTGTGGAGAGACGCCGCTTGCAACTCCCTCAGCTCTCTCCCACGAAGTTCGTCGCGTTGTCGCTGTACATCGTCTCCGGCAGCCCTCGTCGTCCAACGAACCTTTTAAAAACATTCAAAAATGCATCAGTGGACAGATCTGTGACAAGCTCTAAATGAACTGCCTTTGAGGCGAAACAAACAAAAACGGCAACGTACATTTTAACGGGTGGTCTACCTCTAATTCTGTAACTTACATTAAGAGGCCCACAGAAATCTACGCCAGATACTCTAAATGGCCGCCCTTCACGAAGGCGGTCTGCTGGCAGATTTCCCATTATTTGCCCCAACAACTTTGGCTTGTATCGAAAACAGTGTAACTTCTAACAAGGGCAGTACACAAGCTTCGGGCATTGACCACCCAAACTTGCTGCCTCAACAATCCCACAAGAACCTTTGCACCTGCATGATAGTGCCTAAGGTGCAAATGCCTGATACGAAGACGGACAAACTCAGAACTCTTAGGTAGCAACAGAGGGAACTTAGCGTTATACGAGATAGGGCCGTGTAACAAACGCCCTCCTACTCGAATCAACTGAAATTTGATGACATTTTCTTCAACTTCGTGGATGAATGGATTCAATGACTGCAGCATTGGAACTAATACTGCCGATTTTTTCAACAATTTATATTCATCGGTATATGTTGTGCTTTGTACGACTGCGATCAGCTTTAAGAATGCAATTTTTCTTTCTGACACAGATACAATAAGCGCATCACCTCTAAGCTGCTTGAAACAAAATCGAAGTACGTAAGCCATTATACGGACCAGCTTAGAAAATCTTGATTGACGGTTTATCAGTTGCACGATGCAATTAGATTCAGCGTCAGATACCCCTTGTGCACAGACAATTGCACTTTTCTTGTCTTCAAAAGCTTTAACTTCTGACGCTATCTCGAACTGATGAAGTTGAGGTCATCGATCATTTTCTGCCATTAGAAAACTTGGTCCATTGAACCATAAGGAACTCACAATTTCATTAATATCGGTTCCCCTTGAAACCAAGTCTGCTGGATTATCAGCCGTTGGAACGTGACGCCACAGGACTCCAGTTGACAATCCTTGGACTTCTGCGACTCGATTCGCGACAAATGTACCCAACCTACCCGAATCACGCTCCAACCAATACAACGTGACTTGCGAATCTGACCAGAAATTCACGCTTTCTATCGTGAATTTGGTCATTGTGCTTGACACTTGTTGCCAAAGTTTGGCCAGTAATAGTGCTGCACAAAGCTCTAACCTGGGTATTGTTCTCATATTTAGCGGAGCTACCCTAGACTTTGCCGTGAGCAAAGATACGCGAACGTCTTCGTTGTTGCATGTTCGTACGTATATGCAACAACCATAGGCGTGACTGGACGCGTCAGCAAAGCCGTGAATTTGAACCCGTTGGTACCAAGTCAAACACACGTAACGGGGAATTGAAATTTTGTGCAAATCCCGCAAGGTAGTGATGAACTTATTCCATGCAGTGTGTAAACTCATAGGAATAGCCTCATCCCAATCTACCTTTAGCCTCCATAAGTCCTGTAGCAACATGTTTGCCTTAGTGACAATTGGACATAATAGGCCAAGAGGGTCAAACAAACGAGAGGCTATGGACAAAATGTTACGTTTTGTTTGTTTCAGGGAGGCAAAACTATCCACGTCAAGATGGTATTTAAACACATCCTCTTGAGGTGCCCAACGCATTCCAAGCGTCTTAGCTGAGCTTTGCTCATCAATTTTTATACTGATTTCCTTAGTTTCACCAGACCGAGTCTGGCAATTGGAAGCCCACTTGGCCAATGGAAATCCTCCAGCGAGCAATATGTCATGAACCTGGCTGCAGATGGTATCCAGTTCTTTTAAACTGTCTGCACCTGCCAGCATATCGTCAACATAAAAACAATTTCGAATCACTTCCGCACCAATGGGATGTGATTGTGCGTATATATTTGCCAATTCAAACAAACACCGTACAGCCAGTATTCAATCTGTATGCCTGTATGCTTTGTGAAGTGTGTTCTCTCCACAAGACAAGTTGGAAGTCTCTGTCTTCCTCAGAATCATTAATCTGCTTGTACATTTTTGAAATGTCGGCAGTTAAGGCATATTTGTTCAACCGAAAGTTGTGTTAGTGTTTCATTAAGCGAAATTGCTGTTGATGTTTTGCTGGAAGCATCAAAAACAACACGAAGTTTTGTTGAGGTACTCTCAGGTCTCAGAACGCATTGATGAGGAATGTAATAATGCTGTTCTAGAGGAGCAGACTTCAGGAAGCATCTCCGACCCTATAAAGTATATATATTCTTGATCAGCATCAACAGCCGAGTCGATATAGCCATGTCCGTCTGTCCGTCTGTCCGTCCGTCTGTCCGTATGTATGACCGCGTCGATCTCAGAGACTATAAGAGCTAGAGACTTCAGATTTTGAACATAAGCTCATCTAAGTCCTAGGCAGTATAAGTTTGTTTCCGATTTTCGATAACTATTTCCGTTTTTGATATACACATGTAATCGATTACAAAAATTTCTCGAATTTGGAAAATGTAAAATTGAGGGTTTAAATAATGGGTAACGATATAACTTTTCTAAAAATTTAAATCGGTTGAGAAACACCAGAGATATAGAAGATTGAAGTTTAGTCACAGATGCATACAGGAAATGACTGTACGCGTTATGTACAGGGTTCGGGGTATCTCCTAGTCGGGAAATCTCGACTAGAGCCTTCTTAATTGTTTAAAATACAACTCACAGGCCTGTTGTTCAGCTGTTTGGCGAACAGCCTTCGAGTCAATTGGACATTGATCCAATTCCCAAAAACGATTTACTAAGGAGTCGAGAGAACAACTATACACTTGAGCTACCGAACTATTACTAAACTGTTGCCGAGGCGCCTGTCCAGTACATTTGCCCACAACAATCCAGCCGAGCAATTTCTTTTGCATAATAGGCAGCTCGGAATGTAGTTTTATTTGCCCAACGCACAATAACCCATAGAACAGCTCAACTCCCAATAAAACATCCACCTTAGCTGGCTTATAAAACTCGGGATCTGCCAACTTAATATTTTTTGGGATTTTCCAGTTCGATGTGGAAAGAGACTGTCCAGGCTGAGATGTGGAAATTGACTTTAATACCCAACACTCAGCGGCAAAGGTGTGGGAATTCAAACGAGATTGAATTGATGCACAAACCTTATTTTTGCTATCCGTTGTTGCACCACCTACCATTGCGATAGCAAGGGAAGTTGGCTCACGTTTAAGCCGAAGCCTCTGTGCCATACTCTCAGACATCAAATTTATCTGTGAGCCACTATCGAGCAAAACTCGATAATATTTACAATAGCGGTAGCAAGAACGACTTGATCCGCATTAAGCACATGACCCACGTATTCCTCCGAAGTTGAGGCTTGAAGTGCCGCTGCTTCACCTTGCACTGGTGCACTATACCTATGAAGCAGAGAATGGTGCGGCTTAGAACACACTCGACACTGCGACGCCTTGCAAGTCGAAACTGTATGCCCCACGGTCAAGCAATTGAGACACATTTTTTGAGTTTTAACGTACTCAAAACGTTGCATAACGGAAATGGCACTAAATGACGGACAAGAATATATATTGTGGTCTGCAGACTAGCAATAAGTACATGCAGACGACGCCTTATGCCCTGCATTAGCACAGGCAAAGGAAGATTTGTGTTGAGGTTTTCTCACCTCAGTACGCAACTTTGATTTGGCACGAGTTGACTCTTCTGCTGCCAAGTACTGGTACCTCCTATTCAGCTGTTTAGCACATTCTTCCCAAGACGGCAGCTTATCGTAGTCAAGCTGCTCCTCAAAACGAGACTTGGTCATATGGTCTACCTTTGCCATGACCATATGAATAATCATTGCATTCGCAATGTCTCTGTCGTCACCCAAAGACGACAGCGATGAATATATCGCAGACACTGTATCTATCATTGACCTTAAACTCGATGCAGATGGCTTGGTCATGCTTGGCAAATCGAATAGCTGAGCAACAGTATCGAAGAATATTAGTCATTTATTGTCATAAACCGAATTTAGACTGGCTAGGGCCTTAGGGTAGTTACAATCTGTCATTTGATATGGTTTAACTACGCCTAATGCTTCATCTGACAAACACGACACTAAATGATTAAATTTTTCTACGTTTGTCAAAGAAGCATCGTCATCAACGAGACTTTGGAAAAGGCACATAAAATTTTTGTACTCCGAATGTTTGCCACTAAATTTTGGCAAACGCATTTTCGGCAGCTGAGATCGCTGGCTCGAATTCATTGAGCAGTCATTTTGCGTATGTGTGTCGGCCCTTGGCTTGGCTGCATTCATAAACAATGCTTTTGTTACGACACACAAATCCTCTAACGGCCCTCTACTTTCATTGCTTGGACTCAAAAGGTCCAACTCTGCCTGTAGATTCATAGCCTTTTCAATATACCCCTCTAAAAGTTATAAGCGACAAGCTAGTTCTGTTTTATCAGATGAAATTTGCTTAAGCTTCAATGCTGTTTGCATGCGAGCAATATCAGCACTGACCTTGTCAAATCTTTGTTGACATAATGCCAGCTTGGTTAGCTTAGCTGCTGTTGGCTTTTCGGAATCAGACATAATTAAACTGACGAAAAAACTATTTATGAACACGCACCCAAAAGTTCAACTAACTTTGTGAGCTACCCTCGCACACGCACCGCAACTATGTAACGAAACGCTAAGCTTGCTTACTAAACACACACACGCACTCTGCGCAATGTGTGATCAAACAAACGAAAAAAACGGTCCAAGCGACCGAAAATAAGCAAGTGAAACGTTTGCTGCAGCCACTTTGTGGGCAACAGCTGTAAAATGCGGGGTGCGGGGGTTTTAAAGAGCAAGAGAGAGAGAATTTGGCGCGAGCGCAAGCACAAAAACGAATGTATTACACAGACGATCAAGCCAAGCTTGCAAAACGGGGATGAAAAGAACAAGCGAGAAAATTTGGTGCGAGCGCACGCACACACAAACTAATATATTGAACCGATGCAAGCACAGAGCGAAGAAAGGTTAACGAACGCACGAACAATCAGCTGTTAATGCCCAAATAACTTTAACAAGAGTTGTGTGTATGTGCAAGTGCAAGCATATGTCTGTATGTACATATGTACGTATATTTGTACGAAGCGGTTAAGTAGAGAAAGAGCGACAACCGAAAGAAACTGCGACACTTTGCAATTGCACAAACACACGAATAATATAAAATGCAATAAATAGACCACCGTTTGTACGTTAAATTTGAAACATATATTTTGCGTTTTTATTTATTTATTATCAAATATATGTTGCCGTTTTGTTAATTTAAATTTAAGTAAAGGTTAGTACACGAATATACGTATGTATGTTTGTTAAAATAATTTAACGACATCATTTATGTACGTATTACTTTACTTTGTTATGCACATAAATTTGTGCTTTTGGCAAATGAAATCAAAAAATAAGGTGCCAGAAATTGAGCTGTTTTCTATGTGTATGACCGAATGTACATACACACGCACATACTATATATCACAAGTAGTTTGATATTTTTTGTCGACTGCAGCGACACAACGAAATTTATTATTGATGCTCAATTTTTGGCACAGAATACCTGAAGACTTTCTAGCGAATCAATAGAAAGTGATCTCCTGTTTTTGTTGTCCATTTGCACTTCAAATTTGGCAGCGTCCAAGATGGCGAAAGTCCAAAAGGGCAAATCCAGCAAAGTCCAAAATCAGCGAGTTTTTTGTGTTTTATCACACGCGAAGCCTAAGCCACCACCGCGACAACAAGCAAAGTATAGAAAAACCGATGTCCCTGCTCGGGCGCCAATGAAAAATCTAATAGTTTTTAGATTTTAATAAAATACAAAACAGAGACGCGGTTTTTTCAATATTCAAGAACTAATATATTGTGGTGGCTTTCAGCAATTTACGACGATTAAAAGAAGCTTAACATGAGGTAGTAAGCGTGACCCACAGTCGGCTGCACGCAATGCAAATTGCCGTCGGCAGATTGCCGATCGGCTTACGGTTAACAGTGCAAGAGTACTTCAATTTTCTCTTAATCTATCTTATTCTATGCTACTATGTAACTACTTATAAATCTACTCCAACATACTTCATTATCAAACCCTACTCCAAAGTGCCCTAGCAATCGATCCTGCAATGAAGGCTTTCTAACTACTGCTGACAAATTCAACTCTGACAACTTTACTTTTATTTCGGCAGCTGTTAACGCCAAAATCTGATCTCTGTTCATCTTGTACTCGCCGTTGCTATCGCTTTACAATCATAATTAGATATCAGCAATCAAAAGGTAACATAACTTATTGGTTATTATTATTCTTCAAAATTATTAATATCGAAATTTTATCTCTTTAAGTGTACGTCACTAATTAATTTCTCTCAAATACAAAGTTCAATTTGAAATTACAGAAAGAATCAATTTTCTGCACAGCTGTTTAATTCTGAGACACCCTGTGCTCACTGCATACACAGACTTTACCGACACGAGCCAAAATCCAGTTCAATCCAGATACTGCACGCTGTGTCTTCTTCTTCATTCCAGTTAAAAGCTCTGTTCTCTTTGTGCTCTTCCCGTTTACCGTTAAACGCTCTGTACCATTTGCGCTCTTCCTCTTTCCAGATAATTTTTGGACGTAGATGTACTAACGAACAGTACAATCAAGTGGCCCAACGATACCAAGCACCGGCTTGTTAACGCGAGGACCCAAGCAAAATGCAACCACCTCCCGCCCGACCGACCGAGGGGCACACCGCATAACGTGCGGTTACGTAGATCGCGAACATGTAGACAAATGACACAAGACTAGCTTTTTAAGAGAACCAATAGAAGTGGCACTATTTATTAAATGGGATAAATCGTTATAGTTTGAACATGAAATACGGAAAGGATTATGAATAGCATAATTAGAGTAACATGCTTGAAGAGCGATGGGTAAAAAATTGCTTGTCCTCCTGATCGGAACTGCAAAACTAATTTGGCTGATTAATTCAGAGGAATCAATTTCACCAATTATTAGTTTGTGTAAAAAGACTACACCTAGCATTGTTCTGCGATCAGAAAGAGAAGGAAGATTTATTAGTAAAAGTCTACTGTGGTAGGAAGGTAAGTTAATGTTAGAGTCCCAATTAAGTCCCCTAAGGGCAAAGAGCACAAATTGTTTTTGTACTGATTCTATTCTATCCTGGTGAATCCTGTATTTGGGATACCAGATACAAGATCCATATTCAAGAATAGGACGTACAAGAGACGTGTAAACAGTTTGGTTATATACGGATCGTCAAATTCTTTCGACCAGCGCTTAATGAACCCCAAGGTACTAGAGGCTCGATTTGCAACTGAAGAGATATGCTTGTGAAATTTAAGTTTTGGGTCAAAAAGGATACCTAAATCATCAACCCATTCAATGCGATCGAGTGGGCTTCCATCAAGAAAATATATATTTGAAAAAGGAAGGCGTCTATAAAAAGACATGACTTTACATTTATTGCAATTAAGATTTAGTAAGTTAACACGACACCACTTTTGAAAGTTATCTAAATCTGTTTGTAATTTTGAGCAGACGACAGAGCAGTACCTGACATGCATAATTTTACATCGTCAGCATATATCAGCACTCAAGAATGGTTAATTAAAGATGGGAGATCATTGATGAACAGTGTAAATAATAAAGGTCCAAGGTGACTTCCTTGCGGAACACCGGAAGTGACATGAACCACCTTAGAGACAGAACCTTTAAAGCTAACTCTTTGTGTTGTATGAATTAAATATTCTCTTATCCACAGAATGAAATTGCTTAGAAAACCTAAAAGTTCAAGTTTATGAAGTAAGAGGTAGTGATTAACCGAGTCAAATGCCTTACTGAAATTAGTGTAAATAACATCCGTTTGCATTTTATTTTGAAAACCCTTAACAACTAGTGAAATAAATTCTAACAGGTTAGTGGTTGTAGATCTTTTTTTCACGAATCCATGCTGGTACGGTGATATTAAAGATCTACACAAATGTTGTAACTGAGAAGTTATCAATTTCTCAAATATTTTTGGGATAGCAGACAATTTGGAGATACCCCTATAATTTTGAACATTAGACATGTCTCCTTTTTTATGGAGTGGAATAATAAATGATTCTTTCCAGATGTTAGGAAAAGAACATTTCTCAACAGACAAACTCAACACACAGCTTGGTACGCCGTCAGGTCCCTGGGAAAATACGGGCTTAATGCCCTGTAGATCACGTAGTAATGAAAACTCCGTGATTCTTGGTTCAAAAATACAATTGGAGCCGTTAACCTGATACGGGTAAGGCAAATCAACCTGATCGTCAATTGAACTGTATGTTGTTTTGAAAAATTCAGCAAATAAATCGGCAATGGCCTGATCTGTGTTGGCCAACTCTTTTTCAGAAGATACACTAGATGGAAGTGTTGAAGACCTTCGCTTCGCATTAACGAAGTCAAAGAACCGCTTAGGATCTTGCTGAAACTGTAGTCTGCACCGACTTAGGTAATTTTTATAGCATGAGTTATTCATAACTGAAAAACTGGAACGCGCAACTAAGTATGATGAGTAATGAACAGAAGAGCCAGATTTTCAGAAACTCTTATAAAGCTTAGATTTTCGATTTTTAAGGGCTGTCAACTCTCTTGTAAACCACGCAGGTTTGTTTTTTCTACTTGGCTTACCAAAAGGGACAAACATGTCGAATAAATTTTCTTAGGTGCAATAAAAAAAACTGATTGCCGTATCCAAGTCCTCAGAACCATAGAGGGGCGACCAGTCAACCAGTGCTAAGAGCTGGGTAAGTTTTACAAAATCGGTTTTCCGAATCGGCTCAAATATTGGACTGGGTATAATGTTTCTGCAAGAGAACACCGCCATAACCATACATTGAAGCGTCTGTATAAACTTGCGTTTGAACTTTCGGGCTGTATAAACGTAATACTGGGGGGCTTATTATGGCTAGTTTTAACTGTTCAAACGCGATGAGCTGCTCTTCACTCATTTTAAGCTTTAAGTCTTTTCGAAGAAGATCAGAGAGAGGTTTAGCTACCACTGCATAATCTCTTACAAATCTTCTACAGTAGGATGTTAATCCCAAAAAACGTTGTAAACCAGAGACGTCATATTAGTTCTTATGGAAGAGCTTCACCAACACAAATGAACAAAATACACTAATACAAGTAAAGCAGGTATCACTGAGAAAATTGTATATTCATTTGAATGACAAGAAAAAGTAACAATAATGACCTTCACACATGTAGTTTTGTGCGTAAACTGATTGTCGCAAACACTTTTTTTGAGTGCAGTCTCGTCTGTAAAGCAACAACAAATTCCCTTGAAATTTCGTAGCGCAACAACAAAAATAGGAAAGCCCCGTTATTTTGCTGCTGGCATAGGCAGCGAACAGACGAACAAAAAGAATACGCAAAATTTTTCTTGTATTTCCCATTGCTTATGGGAAGAGTTGTTCATGTATACGCCAACTGCTCGCCTATACCAAAGAGCAGCTACAAAAACAAATGAGCTTGAAGAGCTAGGGCCTTTGACATCACTGTTGTAAACTCTTTCGGTCATGTGGTACGGGGTAATTTCGGATAGATTTTGTTTTTCCTTCGGACGGATTTATTGTACCGTTTTCTACAACATATCCTTAAAAATTAACTCTCTCCATTAGGAACTGGCACTTGCTCCACTTGAAATGCAAGTTATATTCGGAACCTCTTTTCAACACTCGTTTAAACTTTTGAATGCCTTCATTGATATCCTAAGAGGGAATAATAAGGTCATCCATGTAATGTATAGTGAGAATACAGCTGGGGAATTCGATATTCCAAATGGTACGAAAAAAAACTCAAACTGTCCTGCTTGCGTTACGAAGGACGTATACTTTCTCGAGCCAGGCTCCACTGGGACGTGAAAGAACCCATTTTCCAGATCAAGTGTTGTAAATACTTTGTGTCCTTGTAATTTTTCGATAACATCATCCAACAAAGGCATTGGGAAATTATCCTTTGCAATTTTGCGTTCAAACGTTTATAGTCGCAACACAATCTTTTGCTACCATCTTTCTTTGAAACAAGAACAACTGGAGACGCGTATTCTGAAATGCTTGACTGCATAATCCCGTCCTCCAACCATTTCTCAATTTGCAAGTCTACAGTGGACCTGTCAGCATGTGAAATGCTTCTCGGACGTTCATAAACTGGATGCTCATCATTCAGTAATATTTTCATTTCAATGGGACATTTGTTTTTAATTTCTGGCAAATAATCGTTAATCAATGATTTCTCTTTTTCTGCGACTGAACCCCCTAGGTGTGATAAATCTATGGTAGACTCAAGCTCTGCCGCATACGAACACAGATCGTTGAATTCCTCAAAAAACCCCAACTCTGCTTCTGATTGTGCTCGCTAACATCTTTGTTTGCCTTAAAGGACAACTTCGGACGAAACTCTACAGTGTTTTCGGAAACTATCATATCCACAAACTCAAGCACTGTATTCCCAATTAATGCAGAATACTTTACATCGCAGCTTCTAACAGCATGGAGAGGGACTGACAATGATATTCCGTCTATTTCGATTTGAAGCACAAAACTGCCCAATGTTCTCAACTCGCTATTGCTAATTCCGACTAAGCAATGCTTTTCTTCATTAAGTTCTATATTTCCTATCTTTTCACCCACATCAGAACGCATCAGGCAAAGATCACAGCCGGTGTCGATCAATGCTGAAAACGAAACGCCTTTACAAGAAAACTGTTTGAAAATAAAATTTCCAACGCTACGCCCTTTGTTCAACATTGTATTGCTTTTGTACTCGGACAACTGTTTGCTTTATGCCCTGGTTGATGACATTAATAACATTTTATTGTTTGCTTACACATTTTTGCGAAATGTCCCGCCTCACCACATTTGAAACATTTTCTTTCGTGCTCTTTGTTCTGATCTTGTTTTCTTTTATCGTTTGTGCTATGAGTTTTGTTAGTATTGATCGCTTGAGGACGACCACTACGAATTTTCTCATACACACAAATCTGCTCTTTTAACTGCTGAAGTGTTCTCGCTTGATACAAATTACTTTTATTACCACTCGAATCCGGTATGCCTTCTATAAAGTACTAATTAAACTAGGTTCATCCAATTTAACTGAGCTACCGATTTCTATTAGGCTTTAAAGATATTCTCTGTTGTCTTCATTTAGCGCTTTCGTCTATTTCGTAACATTCTATGCACGTCGACTGAAGAAATTGTTTTGCCAAACTCTTCTAACAATGCCTGCTTCAGAGACATCCAATTTGTTATACCACATTGATTACGAATGAATATTTTTGCCGCGTCTTTCAATAATTGCTTAGAGTATAAAAACTTTTGGAGATCATTAAATTGTTCAGCTTCTGCGTTATCTTCAAACTCCTGTATCCACTGCTCAACTGAAAGTTGACCAGACCCATTAAATTGGGAAAGTGTGTCTTCTATATCGCGCAATGTAAATGTTGATCTATTTCCCAAAGCCATATTCCTACTTGTGTGCATCGATCCAGATTCGCCACTATCAGAATCGACATATACTTCATTATCAAACCCTAATCCAAAGTGCTCTAGCAATCGATCCTGCAATGAAGGCTTTCTACCTACTGCTGACAAATTCAACTCTGACAACTTTACTTTTATTTCGGCAACTGTTAACGCCAAAATCTGATCTCTGTTCATCTTGTACTCGCCGTTGCTATCGCTTTACAATCAAAATTAGATATCAACAATCAAAAGGTAACTTAACTTATTGGTTAATATTATTCTTCAAAATTATTAATATCGAAACTTTATCTCTTTAAGTGACGTAACGTTAATTAATTTCTCTCAAATACAAAGTTCAATTTGAAATTACAGAAAGAAACAATTTTCTGCACAGCTGTTTAATTCTGAGACACCCTGTGCTCACTGCATACACAGACTTTACCGACACGAGCCAAAATCCAGTTCAATCCAGATACTGCACGCTGTGTCTTCTTCTTCATTCCAGTTAAAAGCTCTGTTCTCTTTGTGCTCTTTCCATTTACCGTTAAACGCTCTGTACCATTTGCGCTCTTCCTCTTTCCAGATAATTTTTGGACGTAGATGTACTAACGAGCAGTACGACCAAGTGGCCCAACGATACCAAGCACCGGTTTGTTAACGCGAGGACCCAAGCAAAATGCAAAAATCTCCCGCCGTGCGGCTACGTAGATCGCGAACATATAAACAAATGACACAAGACTAGATTTTTAAGAGAACCAATAGAAGTGGCACTATTTATTAAATGGAATAAATCGTTATAGTTTGAACATGAAATACGGAAAGGATTATGAATAGCATAATTAGAGTAACATGCTTGAAGAGCGATGGGTAAAAAATTGCTTGTCCTCCTGATCGGAACTGCAAAACTAATTTGGCTGATTAATTCAGAGGAATCAATTTCACCAATTATTAGTTTGTGTAAAAAGACTACACCTAGCATTGTTCTGCGATCAGAAAGAGAAGGAAGATTTATTAGTAAAAGTCTACTGTGGTAGGAAGGTAAGTTAATGTTAGAGTCCCAATTAAGTCCCCTAAGGGCAAAGAGCACAAATTGTTTTTGTACTGATTCTATTCTATCCTGGTGAATCCTGTATTTGGGATACCAGATACAAGATCCATATTCAAGAATAGGACGTACAAGAGACGTGTAAACAGTTTTGGTTATATACGGATCGTCAAATTCTTTCGACCAGCGCTTAATGAACCCCAAGGTACTAGAGGCTCGATTTGCAACTGAAGAGATATGCTTGTGAAATTTAAGTTTTGGGTCAAAAAGGATACCTAAATCATCAACCCATTCAATGCGATCGAGTGGGCTTCCATCAAGAAAATATATATTTGAAAAAGGAAGGCGTCTATAAAAAGACATGACTTTACATTTATTGCAATTAAGATTTAGTAAGTTAACACGACACCACTTTTGAAAGTTATCTAAATCTGTTTGTAATTTTTGAGCAGACGACAGAGCAGTACCTGACATGCATAATTTTACATCGTCAGCATATATCAGCACTCAAGAATGGTTAATTAAAGATGGGAGATCATTGATGAACAGTGTAAATAATAAAGGTCCAAGGTGACTTCCTTGCGGAACACCGGAAGTGACATGAACCACCTTAGAGACAGAACCTTTAAAGCTAACTCTTTGTGTTGTATGAATTAAATATTCTCTTATCCACAGAATGAAATTGCTTAGAAAACCTAAAAGTTCAAGTTTATGAAGTAAGAGGTAGTGATTAACCGAGTCAAATGCCTTACTGAAATTAGTGTAAATAACATCCGTTTGCATTTTATTTTGAAAACCCTTAACAACTAGTGAAATAAATTCTAACAGGTTAGTGGTTGTAGATCTTTTTTTCACGAATCCATGCTGGTACGGTGATATTAAAGATCTACACAAATGTTGTAACTGAGAAGTTATCAATTTCTCAAATATTTTTGGGATAGCAGACAATTTGGAGATACCCCTATAATTTTGAACATTAGACATGTCTCCTTTTTTATGGAGTGGAATAATAAATGATTCTTTCCAGATGTTAGGAAAAGAACATTTCTCAACAGACAAACTCAACACACAGCTTGGTACGCCGTCAGGTCCCTGGGAAAATACGGGCTTAATGCCCTGTAGATCACGTAGTAATGAAAACTCCGTGATTCTTGGTTCAAAAATACAATTGGAGCCGTTAACCTGATACGGGTAAGGCAAATCAACCTGATCGTCAATTGAACTGTATGTTGTTTTGAAAAATTCAGCAAATAAATCGGCAATGGCCTGATCTGTGTTGGCCAACTCTTTTTCAGAAGATACACTAGATGGAAGTGTTGAAGACCTTCGCTTCGCATTAACGAAGTCAAAGAACCGCTTAGGATCTTGCTGAAACTGTAGTCTGCACCGACTTAGGTAATTTTTATAGCATGAGTTATTCATAACTGAAAAACTGGAACGCGCAACTAAGTATGATGAGTAATGAACAGAAGAGCCAGATTTTCAGAAACTCTTATAAAGCTTAGATTTTCGATTTTTAAGGGCTGTCAACTCTCTTGTAAACCACGCAGGTTTGTTTTTTCTACTTGGCTTACCAAAAGGGACAAACATGTCGAATAAATTTTCTTAGGTGCAATAAAAAAAACTGATTGCCGTATCCAAGTCCTCAGAACCATAGAGGGGCGACCAGTCAACCAGTGCTAAGAGCTGGGTAAGTTTTACAAAATCGGTTTTCCGAATCGGCTCAAATATTGGACTGGGTATAATGTTTCTGCAAGAGAACACCGCCATAACCATACATTGAAGCGTCTGTATAAACTTGCGTTTGAACTTTCGGGCTGTATAAACGTAATACTGGGGGGCTTATTATGGCTAGTTTTAACTGTTCAAACGCGATGAGCTGCTCTTCACTCATTTTAAGCTTTAAGTCTTTTCGAAGAAGATCAGAGAGAGGTTTAGCTACCACTGCATAATCTCTTACAAATCTTCTACAGTAGGATGTTAATCCCAAAAAACGTTGTAAACCAGAGACGTCATATTAGTTCTTATGGAAGAGCTTCACCAACACAAATGAACAAAATACACTAATACAAGTAAAGCAGGTATCACTGAGAAAATTGTATATTCATTTGAATGACAAGAAAAAGTAACAATAATGACCTTCACACATGTAGTTTTGTGCGTAAACTGATTGTCGCAAACACTTTTTTTGAGTGCAGTCTCGTCTGTAAAGCAACAACAAATTCCCTTGAAATTTCGTAGCGCAACAACAAAAATAGGAAAGCCCCGTTATTTTGCTGCTGGCATAGGCAGCGAACAGACGAACAAAAAAGAATACGCAAAATTTTTCTTGTATTTCCCATTGCTTATGGGAAGAGTTGTTCATGTATACGCCAACTGCTCGCCTATACCAAAGAGCAGCTACAAAAACAAATGAGCTTGAAGAGCTAGGGCCTTTGACATCACTGTTGTAAACTCTTTCGGTCATGTGGTACGGGGTAATTTCGGATAGATTTTGTTTTTCCTTCGGACGGATTTATTGTACCGTTTTCTACAACATATCCTTAAAAATTAACTCTCTCCATTAGGAACTGGCACTTGCTCCACTTGAAATGCAAGTTATATTCGGAACCTCTTTTCAACACTCGTTTAAACTTTTGAATGCCTTCATTGATATCCTAAGAGGGAATAATAAGGTCATCCATGTAATGTATAGTGAGAATACTGCTGGGGAATTCGATATTCCAAATGGTACGAAAAAAAACTCAAACTGTCCTGCTTGCGTTACGAAGGACGTATACTTTCTCGAGCCAGGCTCCACTGGGACGTGAAAGAACCCATTTTCCAGATCAAGTGTTGTAAATACTTTGTGTCCTTGTAATTTTTCGATAACATCATCCAACAAAGGCATTGGGAAATTATCCTTTGCAATTTTGCGTTCAAACGTTTATAGTCGCAACACAATCTTTTGCTACCATCTTTCTTTGAAACAAGAACAACTGGAGACGCGTATTCTGAAATGCTTGACTGCATAATCCCGTCCTCCAACCATTTCTCAATTTGCAAGTCTACAGTGGACCTGTCAGCATGTGAAATGCTTCTCGGACGTTCATAAACTGGATGCTCATCATTCAGTAATATTTTCATTTCAATGGGACATTTGTTTTTAATTTCTGGCAAATAATCGTTAATCAATGATTTCTCTTTTTCTGCGACTGAACCCTCTAGGTGTGATAAATCTATGGTAGACTCAAGCTCTGCCGCATACGAACACAGATCGTTGAATTCCTCAAAAAACCCCAACTCTGCTTCTGATTGTGCTCGCTAACATCTTTGTTTGCCTTAAAGGACAACTTCGGACGAAACTCTACAGTGTTTTCGGAAACTATCATATCCACAAACTCAAGCACTGTATTCCCAATTAATGCAGAATACTTTACATCGCAGCTTCTAACAGCATGGAGAGGGACTGACAATGATATTCCGTCTATTTCGATTTGAAGCACAAAACTGCCCAATGTTCTCAACTCGCTATTGCTAATTCCGACTAAGCAATGCTTTTCTTCATTAAGTTCTATATTTCCTATCTTTTCACCCACATCAGAACGCATCAGGCAAAGATCACAGCCGGTGTCGATCAATGCTGAAAACGAAACGCCTTTACAAGAAAACTGTTTGAAAATAAAATTTCCAACGCTACGCCCTTTGTTCAACATTGTATTGCTTTTGTACTCGGACAACTGTTTGCTTTATGCCCTGGTTGATGACATTAATAACATTTTATTGTTTGCTTACACATTTTTGCGAAATGTCCCGCCTCACCACATTTGAAACATTTTCTTTCGTGCTCTTTGTTCTGATCTTGTTTTCTTTTATCGTTTGTGCTATGAGTTTTGTTAGTATTGATCGCTTGAGGACGACCACTACGAATTTTCTCATACACACAAATCTGCTCTTTTAACTGCTGAAGTGTTCTCGCTTGATACAAATTACTTTTATTACCACTCGAATCCGGTATGCCTTCTATAAAGTACTAATTAAACTAGGTTCATCCAATTTAACTGAGCTACCGATTTCTATTAGGCTTTAAAGATATTCTCTGTTGTCTTCATTTAGCGCTTTCGTCTATTTCGTAACATTCTATGCACGTCGACTGAAGAAATTGTTTTGCCAAACTCTTCTAACAATGCCTGCTTCAGAGACATCCAATTTGTTATACCACATTGATTACGAATGAATATTTTTGCCGCGTCTTTCAATAATTGCTTAGAGTATAAAAACTTTTGGAGATCATTAAATTGTTCAGCTTCTGCGTTATCTTCAAACTCCTGTATCCACTGCTCAACTGAAAGTTGACCAGACCCATTAAATTGGGAAAGTGTGTCTTCTATATCGCGCAATGTAAATGTTGATCTATTTCCCAAAGCCATATTCCTACTTGTGTGCATCGATCCAGATTCGCCACTATCAGAATCGACATATACTTCATTATCAAACCCTAATCCAAAGTGCTCTAGCAATCGATCCTGCAATGAAGGCTTTCTACCTACTGCTGACAAATTCAACTCTGACAACTTTACTTTTATTTCGGCAACTGTTAACGCCAAAATCTGATCTCTGTTCATCTTGTACTCGCCGTTGCTATCGCTTTACAATCAAAATTAGATATCAACAATCAAAAGGTAACTTAACTTATTGGTTAATATTATTCTTCAAAATTATTAATATCGAAACTTTATCTCTTTAAGTGACGTAACGTTAATTAATTTCTCTCAAATACAAAGTTCAATTTGAAATTACAGAAAGAAACAATTTTCTGCACAGCTGTTTAATTCTGAGACACCCTGTGCTCACTGCATACACAGACTTTACCGACACGAGCCAAAATCCAGTTCAATCCAGATACTGCACGCTGTGTCTTCTTCTTCATTCCAGTTAAAAGCTCTGTTCTCTTTGTGCTCTTTCCATTTACCGTTAAACGCTCTGTACCATTTGCGCTCTTCCTCTTTCCAGATAATTTTTGGACGTAGATGTACTAACGAGCAGTACGACCAAGTGGCCCAACGATACCAAGCACCGGTTTGTTAACGCGAGGACCCAAGCAAAATGCAAAAATCTCCCGCCGTGCGGCTACGTAGATCGCGAACATATAAACAAATGACACAAGACTAGATTTTTAAGAGAACCAATAGAAGTGGCACTATTTATTAAATGGAATAAATCGTTATAGTTTGAACATGAAATACGGAAAGGATTATGAATAGCATAATTAGAGTAACATGCTTGAAGAGCGATGGGTAAAAAATTGCTTGTCCTCCTGATCGGAACTGCAAAACTAATTTGGCTGATTAATTCAGAGGAATCAATTTCACCAATTATTAGTTTGTGTAAAAAGACTACACCTAGCATTGTTCTGCGATCAGAAAGAGAAGGAAGATTTATTAGTAAAAGTCTACTGTGGTAGGAAGGTAAGTTAATGTTAGAGTCCCAATTAAGTCCCCTAAGGGCAAAGAGCACAAATTGTTTTTGTACTGATTCTATTCTATCCTGGTGAATCCTGTATTTGGGATACCAGATACAAGATCCATATTCAAGAATAGGACGTACAAGAGACGTGTAAACAGTTTTGGTTATATACGGATCGTCAAATTCTTTCGACCAGCGCTTAATGAACCCCAAGGTACTAGAGGCTCGATTTGCAACTGAAGAGATATGCTTGTGAATTTTAAGTTTTGGGTCAAAAAGGATACCTAAATCATCAACCCATTCAATGCGATCGAGTGGGCTTCCATCAAGAAAATATATATTTGAAAAAGGAAGGCGTCTATAAAAAGACATGACTTTACATTTATTGCAATTAAGATTTAGTAAGTTAACACGACACCACTTTTGAAAGTTATCTAAATCTGTTTGTAATTTTTGAGCAGACGACAGAGCAGTACCTGACATGCATAATTTTACATCGTCAGCATATATCAGCACTCAAGAATGGTTAATTAAAGATGGGAGATCATTGATGAACAGTGTAAATAATAAAGGTCCAAGGTGACTTCCTTGCGGAACACCGGAAGTGACATGAACCACCTTAGAGACAGAACCTTTAAAGCTAACTCTTTGTGTTGTATGAATTAAATATTCTCTTATCCACAGAATGAAATTGCTTAGAAAACCTAAAAGTTCAAGTTTATGAAGTAAGAGGTAGTGATTAACCGAGTCAAATGCCTTACTGAAATTAGTGTAAATAACATCCGTTTGCATTTTATTTTGAAAACCCTTAACAACTAGTGAAATAAATTCTAACAGGTTAGTGGTTGTAGATCTTTTTTTCACGAATCCATGCTGGTACGGTGATATTAAAGATCTACACAAATGTTGTAACTGAGAAGTTATCAAACATTTTTGGGATAGCAGACAATTTGGAGATACCCCTATAATTTTGAACATGAGACATGTCTCCTTTTTTTTATAGAGAGGAATAATAAATGATTCTTTCCAGATGTTAGGAAAAGAACATTTCTCAACAGACAAACTCAACAATTTATGCAAAAGCTTTAAGAGACCATCAGCGCAGAACTTAAGCACACAGCTTGGTACGCCGTCAGGTCCCGGGGAAAATACGGGCTTAATACCGTGTAGATCACGTAGTAATGAATACAATTGGAGCCGTTAACCTGATACGGGTAAGGCAAATCAACCTGATCATCAATTGAACTGTATGTTGTTTTGAAAATTTCAGCAAATAAATCGGCAATGGACTGATCTGTGTTGGCCGACTCTTTTTCAAAAGATACACTAGATGGAAGTGTTGAAGACCGTCGCTTCGCATTAACGAAGTCAATGAACCGCTTAGGATCTTGTCTGTACACTCGCGTACGGCATAGGCAGGCAAAGTAATCAACACCTCCAACATCGGGTGGTATAAGTCTTCGGGAGTGGATATGGGAAGGGATCTTGACACAGATAGAGTTGATGGATCCGAAACAAAAACCAAATCAAGCATTCTATCAAGAGAATTTGGAATACCATTGATCCAGTGACCCAATGACATTTTAAATAAACCATCCAGAAAATCAGTCTGCACCGTCGGGGTCAACACGCTTGAGCCCGGCTGTCTCGCTCTCACACACGCTTACGGCTTACGCGTTTTCGTCACTGCAGCAACAGCAAATTTCGGGGAATGGCACAAAAATTGCGAATAACTTTTCATTTGGCTTTAACTAGTTATTTTTTTAATGTATCTGGTATTCTTTTTGTTTTTTGTTCGTACAATGTCTTACAATACCACTGCATTCACAAGCACCGTTATTTCACAATTCTTTCGAGAATTTTGTGACGCACTTTGTTCATTTGCAAGCTCGACTAAAATCCATTTCATCAATCCCACTTCTGACACCATATTTGTAGGTTCGCCGAGTGTTAATGGATTTTAGAATTTTTTATTTAAATTCATATCGGTTGTTTAACATAATTTTTGTAAGTTCTTGCTTATTTTAATATAACATTCTTGATAGGTTTTTACCGCGAGCATCTTTGATGCACCAGCTTGAACAACACATGAATAAGAACTCTACTCAAACTATTGTAATTTCCTTATCGGTGATACCACCACATTTATCGAAAACTCAGAGTAACTCTATTCAGGTCTAGCATAAAAATAATGATCGATTAAACAAACGTTACAATTCAATTTGCATCTTAATTTAATTCTCCACATACGTTATAATAAGTTCATGCAAAATGTTAACAAAGTGTAGGGATTTGACTGCCATGCTGCAGCTATGCCTAGTGTCGTTGCTAACAAAAGAAAATTAAGTTCGAGCAAAAAGCTCAAGTTCGATCGTCATTGTACCCCCCACCCACCCCCTATGGTGACGAAGCCACCTACGCAAAATAATTTATATATAGTATTCAAATAATTAATTAACTCGCGACACCATTACAAGACCATAACATTTAACAGTTCGTTGGAGCTTTAACACTCCGCTCCAAAATTACAACAACATCATCTGCATCGTTGGAAGGCCTTGCACCGAGGAGATATTCATGTAAGTGCGAAACCCAACTAATTGTTTTATAATGGTGAAAAAGTGTAACAAGCATTATTAATCCTTCTGATTAATAAAATGTTTAAAGAATATTATTGCAAGCTTTGGTTAACGCTGCGCCGGCGCAACGCGTTAGTTGTGTAGGCGAGTGCAGGTGCCCTCATAATTGACCTTTCCCCAATTTGCGTTGTTCACATGTGTAAGAACATATAGATATATACTATATACATAAATCTATGTTTGTCTATATGTATATATATACATAAATATATGTATGTCTATATGTATATTGAGCTTTCAAATATAAGAACAATTCTAGCGCCAACAACAACCATACTAGTCCGCATAGAACAGCTGTTGAGGTAATTCACCTTTGTGCGATCTTTGTTTACTTTTTGTATGCAGTAATCGCATTGTATTCTTTTGAATTTAATTTTTTTTTTTATCAATTGTTAACAATTAAATGAATATTTTCTGCAATGATGATACGAATAATTTAAAATTAAATAGTAATGTTATCGATAGGAGTAAGAAAGATTATGTTTCCATTTGGAAAAATAAAAACCTAGTGATTAATTAAGATGAATCAATAAAGTGTTATCTTTTCCTGAAGGCTTGGTAAGATAAAGATGTAGGTAGAGTTGTTACATGTTTTTTTTTTTCGAACACTTAATTTAAAATCTGTCTTCCATGGACAATTATTAAATTTCCCTAGAACTTGACATAAATTTTTTTTTTTTTTTAGCTGACGCCTTAAATTAGGTGAGGTCCAGTGGGTGGTTTCTTTTCAGTCTTCTTATGGTAGTGCTGTTATCCAGCAGGCCAGAAGCTAGAATATTGACATGTTGGTTTAAGCGTGTGACGTATCTGAGGCTGCTGTCAGAAATTACTTCCGCAACCCACGGAACCTTGAGAACGCTGTGTATCGTGGCGTTGTCATGGTATATATGTGCATTACCAACTATGCGCAGCGCTTTATTTTGAAAAATTTGTATGATTTGCCGGTTGCTTCGTTTGGCAGTTCCCCACAGTTGAATGCCGTACGTCCAAATTGGTTTAATAATTGCCTTATATACAAGCAACTTTGACCGAGTGCTGAGTCTACTTTTACGGCCAATAAGCCAGTAGAATTTCTTCAGCTTTTCATTGGCCTGCTTTCTTTTTTTTAATTAGATGAGCCCTCCAAGTTAGCTTTCTGTCTAAAGTCATACTGAGATATTTTGGCGTTGCTTCGTCCGGAATTAATATTCCTTCCAGGTATACAGCTGTGCAGTTACCTGGCCTTAGGGAAAATGTAGTGAAAGTGGACTTGTCATTATTTACTGCAATGTGCCACCTTCTTTGCCAGTCATTCACTAGATCCAGCTCAGTTTGCATAATTCGAGAGGCCTCCTCCGGTGTGTCAGCAGTGGCTACAAATGCAGTATCATCAGCGTAAGTGGCAACAAGTAGATCTGGGCTCACAATCACTGGCAGGTCTGCTGTATATATGTTATATAGCAGCGGGCCTAGCACACTGCCTTGGGGGACGCCAGCTCTGATGCTCTTGATTGCTGAGCTAGCATTACCACATTTCACTTGAAATTGCCTGTCAGCCAAATATGACACTAGGAATGCGTAGTAGGGCTGCGGTAGGCTCCCCCTGATTTTAAAGAGTAGCCCAGGATGCAAAACACGGTCAAATGCTTGTTGCACGTCAAGCATTACTGCGCAGCAATATTTTTTTTCTTCAAATGCGTACAAAATACGCTGGACGACTCTGTGGCATTGCTCCGGAGTTCCATGACCGCGCCAGAAGCCAAACTGATGATCGGGAATCAAACTAGTATCTTCCAGTATTGGTAATACTCTACGCAAAAATATTCTCTCAAGTATTTTTGAGAGAGTCGCTAGCAGACTTATCGGGCGATAAGAAGAAAGAATGGCTTCAGGTTTGCCAGGCTTAGGTATCATAACTACCTGGGCTCGTTTTCATTGCGCTGGAAAGTGCCCAATCTGTAGGCATCTATTAAAGATTTTGGTAATCGCCTCAATGCAGACTGGAGGAAGTAACTTTAGTGCTATTGCATTGATACCATCATCGCCTGGCGTTTTGCTGTTTTTTAGCATCGCAATACATTCAACTGTCTCATCTTCCAGTACCGGGTTTATTTGGCTGCTGTCTTGAAGAGTACCAGCGGGTTGCTGCTCCGACTCCGTCTCCGTTATTTCAGCAGGTGTACATCTAATGCGAGGCGAGAAGACGCTCTCTAGGTGACGTGCAAACGCATTGGCCCTGTCAGCATCCCATCTGCACCAACTGCCGTCTGTGTTTTTTACTGGAGCAGATCTTTTTATTGGCATTTTAATTGATTTGGTGACCTGCCACAGATTGTGATGAGGCTCATTGGGTTCGAGCTTCTCCAGGAAGGCATCGAAGGCCTCTCTCCTCAGGCTGATGAGCAACTCCTTTAGCGCCTTTGCAGCTCTGTTCAAGTCTGCCTTGTCTCTTGGGTTCCTTGTATTGAGCCAGACGCGCCTAAGTCTGCGTTTTTCGTGAAGCAGGTTGGCAATCTGTGGCCTCCATAGGTGGATTTCCCTGTCTAGAATCCTAGGACGCTGGCGCTGACTTATTCTTGGTGCAGCATATGCTGCTGCGTCTTGAATGTTTTTAGTGAGCGCGTCAATGGCAGCCTCAACATCCTGGCCACTGTCCAAGGTTGGATTGGGGTTGGTGTTTCTAATCAACCAGTCTTTGTATTTAGCAGTGTCAGTAGATTTATATATGAGTCTCCTGGGCGCTGACCTCATCACGACTGAAGCATTTATGTACAGCATAACCGCGCTGTGGTCAGAGAAGAGGACCTCATCTGCCACAGTTTGTATCCTCCCTGGGCCAACACCACAGGAAATTGCAAAGTTTAAAACGTCTGGTAGCTTCAGCGGATCGGTGGGCCAGTACGTTGGCGTGCCAGTGGAGTGACAGTTAAAGTTTCTTGCCTGGATCTGCCTGTATAGCGCTTGTCCCTTGGGGTTGTTGGCTCTGGAGCCCCACCAAAAGTGTTTCACGTTGAAGTCACCGCCGATGATGAATCTATTTCCAAGTTGGCTTATCAATTGAGAAAACTCCTCGTCCCTCACATTGTGTCTTGGTGGGCAATAGGCAGTAGCGATGGTGAGCTCTCCTAGCACGGTGTTGACTTTTATGGAAGCACATTGCACCCAGTCTTCCTGGATAGGTGGGAGCTCTGTGTACACCAAGTTGCTTCTTATCAGGATGGCAGCTCCGCCTCGGGCTCTTCCGTTGGGATGGTTACAGTAAATGAGGTCATATCCATTTATGGAGAAATATGACCTTGACGAGAAATGCGTCTCGGAAATGAGAAGTATTTCAATTCGATTAATTTTGCAGTAGTGCTCAACCTCTGGCCTGCTTTTGCACAGGCCGTTCGCGTTCCAGATGGTAACTTTCAATTCTACTTGCATAGCTTTTTTATGACGGTGGCCAACATGTTTGCAATTTGGCTAAACATTTTGTCAAGCATACGTTCCATCATTGCCTCCATACGTGCAACTACTGTTCCTAAGTCATTGTCAGTCCTTGGGGCCGACTGATTAGCCAGATTCTCAATACCTCTAGCGGCGTTGGCGTAGCTGACGTTATAATTTCGATGAGTTGCCCGCTGGTATAAGGTTTGCCTGGCACTGAGCCCTGGTTGATTTTGGTGCTGCCTGGTTTTTTGCCTTTTTATATGCTGGGCATCCCTTGTAAGAGGCCACATGATCACCTCCGCAGTGTAGGCAAAGTGCCGGGTCATCTTTGCCCTTGCGGCAAGTGTTGGATGCGTGGTCACTTCCGCACTTAACACAGCGCACCTCAAGGCGGCAGTATCGTTGGGTGTGACCAAACCCTTGGCAGCGGAAGCATTGTACCAGGTCATCAAACTTGAGAGGGGGTTTATCGGTGACAACTGAGTGGCAAATCCTCTTAATGTTGTATGCCTCTTTGTTGTTGCTGGGCTCAAGATTTGCAAAGAAGATGTTGTACCGCTGGTTTTTTGCTTTATTGACCAGGTTATGGACAGCCCTGGCTTCATGACCGTAGTTGTGCAGAGCTGCCTTAATATCTTCGACATCAGTGGAGAAGTGTAACCCCTTGATCACCACACGATATGGCCTTTCATCTCGAGGCTGAAAAGTTTGATATCTTTTTCCCGATTCATCCAGGTACTTCTTTAGCGCCGAGTAGCTTTCTTTGTTATTAGTCATAACCCTTATGTTATTGTCTCTGGTTGCCTTGTACGTGAAATCATTGCCCTCTCCAATAACCTGGGCAATGGTACTGGCAAACATTTTGATGTTTGTCACATCCGGGATGAAGATTGGCTGGGGCTTTATTGTTCTGGCCTGGGGTGCCTGCTTAGGCTGTTGGACTGGGCTGTCGTCCTTAGAGGAGCTGCCTACATTCATGTGGTTGCCGACATCGTCTTCATCGTTAGAAAGTGCCGCAAATCTGTTGTTGTTAAGCCTAGAACTTGCTGCAGAGCTGGTGCTGGGCCCATCCTGTCGACTAGTGAGAGTCCGCTTACGGGCAGGCTTCCTTCTAATTTCTCTAGGCTCGGTTCCTGAGCTGGAGTCGTCAGAATCAGACGCATTTGCCGTTATGTTGGCCTTCTTCGGCTTGCTTGATCCTTTTCCATTTCTGATGACTCGTGGCGGGGCTTGCCAGACCATCTTGTTGCAGGGTGGTGCATCGGGGGAAGCAGGGGGAGTAGTTTCCGCGTGGGTCACAGACACCTCACTGCTGTCCGACTGTCCGGTATCAACCAGTACGCGATCCAGCTTCGTACTAAGTGTTATCTTTTCCTGAAGGCTTGGTAAGATAAAGATGTAGGTAGAGTTTTTACATGTGATATTCAAATAAAGTCCCCGCTGAATATCGTGGTTGGGTAGGGTAAAGAACGCGAATGTCGAACACCACCTCAGACATCGCACATACAACTACTATTTATAGCCGTCTTCTATCATCTATAGTTTTATCTTTTTAATCCAGTCCCACTTCAATTGTTCAGGAGGATAGCTCCTTATCTAGTAGATTCTGTAGAGGTCTTATATTAAATATGATTGTGCATCGTGATTCTTGGGCTGGCACAACCCTCTCCCACTCTCTCCGACGAGCATGGTCCAGAAGACCTCGACCGCCAGTTTCCAGTTCGCTTAGGATACGGTGTGTGGTTAGGTTCAACCAGCAGCCAACTCCTTTACAACCCCGAGTTATCCGAGGGAATGCTTTATGATTATTTCTAGATAATTATTTTTCTATTCCGACACGAATAGATGTACATCACATAATTCAGAGGAATAAATTTCACCATTTATTAGTTTATGTAAAAAGACTACACCTAGCATTGTTTTGCGATCAGAAAGAGAAGGAAGATTTATTAGTGAAGGTCTACTGTGGTGGGATGGTTGGTTAATGTTAGTATCCCAGTTAAAAGACCAAAAATTGTTTTTGTATTCATTCTGTTCTATCCAGGTGAATTCTGTATTTGGGATACCAGATACAAGATCCACATTCAAGAATAGGACGTAAAAACGACGTATAAAGATTTTTGGTTATGTAGGGATCGTCAAATTCTTTCGACCAGCGCTTAATGAACCCCAAGGTACTAGAGGCTCGATTTGCAACTGAAGAGATATGCTTGTGAAATTTAAGTTTAAGGTCAAAGAGGATACCTAAGTCGTCAACCCATTCGATGCCTTCAAGAATATATATATTTGAAAAGGAAGGCGTCTATAAAAAGACATTTATTGCAATTAAGATTCAGTAAGTTAACGCAAAAATTATTCAAATCTGATTGTAATTTTTGAGCAGACAACAGAGCAGTACCTGACATGCATAATTTTACATCAGCATACATCAGAACACGAGAGTGGTTAATAACAGATGGGAGATCATTGATGAACAGTGTAAATAATAAAGGTCCAAGGTGACTTCCTTGCGGAACACAGGAAGTGACATGAACCACCTTAGAGACAGAACCTTTAAAGCTAACTCTTTGTGTTGTATGAATTAAATATTCTCTTATCCACAGAATGAGATTGCTTAGAAAACCTAAAAGTTCAAGTTTATGAAGTAAGAGGTAGTGATTAATCGAATCAAATGCCTTACTGAAATCAGTGTAAATAACATCCGTTTGCATTTTATTTTGAAAACCCTTAACAACTAGTGAAGTAAATTCTAACAGGCTAGTGGTAGTAGATCTATGTTTCACGAATCCATGCTGGCACTGTGAAATTAAAGATCTGCAAAAATGTTGCAATTAAGAAGTTATCAATTACTCAAACATTTTTGGGATAGCAGACAATTTGGAGATACCCCTATAATTTTGAACATGAGACTTGTCACCTTTTTTATGGAGTGGTATAATAAATGATTCTTTCCAGATGTCAGCAAATGAACATTTCTCAATAGACAAACTCAACAATTTATGCAAAGGCTTAAAGAGACAATCGGCGCACTACTTAAGCAAACAGCTTGGTACGCCGTCAGATCCCGGAGAAAATACAGGCTTAATACCCTATAGATCCTGTAGTAATGAACACTCCGTGATTATTGGTCCAAAAATACAATTAGAGCGAATAACCTGATGTGGGTAAGGCAGAGCATCCAGATTATCAAATGAACTGTATGTTGTTTGGAAAAATTCAGCAAACAAATCGGCAATGTCCTGATGTTTTCAAAAGATATATTAGATGGAATTGTTGAAACTTGCTGAACCTGTTGTCTGTTCCGACTTAGGTAATTTTTATAACATGAGTATTCATGACTGAAAAACTGGAACGCGCAATCAAGTATGATGAGTTATGAACAGAAGAGCCAGATTTTCAGAAACTCTAATAAGGCGTAGATTTTCGATTTTTAAGGGCTGTCAACTCTCGGGTAAACCCCGCAGGTTTGTTTTTTCTACTTGGCTTACCAAAAGGGACACACATGTCGAATAAATTTTCTAAGGTGCAATAAAAAATACTGATTGCTGTACCCAAGTCCTCAGAACCATAGAGGAGCGGCCAGTCAGCCAGTGCTAAGAGCCGGTTAAGTTTCACAAAATCGGTTTTCCGAAATTGACTTACTCGTATTAATGATTTACTACATTGGCGGACGGCACAGGCAGGCAAAGTGATCAACACCTCCAACGAACAGTGGGCGATTCGGTCTCGCTAGCGGCATTAAGTTCAAATTTTCAAATATGAAAAAGCGTTGATTTTTTTTCACAAATCGATAATAAATGCTTTGATTAGATTTTCGGCGGTTTTTTATAAGCTCTACGATCAGCTGATTATCAGCTGTGAGCTGTCAAATACAACATATGTTTTAGCAAGAGCTATACAAAATTCTTTCTTTATTGTGCGCATTGATTTCGAGTTCCTGGGAAATTTACAATCTTTACTTGTTTTATTTAAAGTTTGGCTTTTTATTATTTTCGAGGTATGTATTACATAAAAAATCAGTGTTTGTGACCGGTCTATAAATGTGTTGCTCATAAAACGTAGTGGTAATTAAGTGTACTAACAACGATGCCGCACAAGCGTACACCTGTAGTTCGTGGAGTTGAACTTTCCTCATTTACCCGGATTCAGTCTAACTAATTTTTTTAGCTGGAAGTGTGAATCATTGTGCGTCCAATATGTGTAATATGAACTGCTTATACCTGTTAACCTTCGAATTATGGCACTTTTTAGGCACAATGTCAGTAGCAAAACGGATACGTTTTTTTACTATGGCACGAAGAAGCGATCCCAACCAAGAAGTTTCTCATCATGGAAAACTTTGTATTTGGTACTGTTCTCAAAAACCTTAAATATACTCAGAAGAAGCAGTGCGAGATTGGCAAATAGCTGCGAAATTTTACTAGTAGGCTTATAATAAAGTGGAAAAACTGTGAAAGAAATAAGGATTTTTTTGAAAACAAAAACCAGGAATAGCTTGATATGCCGCTAGTATAGATTAAAAGATCATCTTCCTGTCAGATGCATTGTTGGTAGCTACAAGCTGCAGCTTGTATAAAGCTGGAAAACGCAGTGCTTCACAGGTGGTGTCAATGCTAAACGCCGACGAAGATGATAATGAAAACTATGACTACCCCTCAGCGTCTACCGTCAAAAATTTCCGATGAAAAAGCACTGGCGCTATTTGTAGATGTTGGACATACCAAGTACACATGGAATTTGTCAAAGAGAGCCATGCTACGATAAACTGCGTTGTGCGAAAAAAATGCTATCCTAGTGTCATCATCATTTCGCTGAAGCACCACTACAAAGCTAAGTGGACCATACGATTGCTAGGATTATTGAAGAACACCCAGAAAGTTTTCAAAACCATATTGAAAATAATAATAACATACAATTAACTGCTTCCTACAAATGGGGTTGTGATGGCAGCAGTGGCCATTCTACATACAGGCAAAAATTTGATATCTTCATTGTCAATGGGTCTTCAATTTCGTCTGCAAAAAATATTATTATGGACGATGATGTTAAGAGCTTGCTTTAATGAAGCATCTGGATATGCCTGACTCTGAATACGAAGATTCCGAATAATGTTTTAGTGCTTTAGATAATTTTGATTTATAAAATACGTTTATTGAAGATAAAAAAAATTTTTGAAATTAAAAAAAAAATTCAAAAAATATATTTTTCTTAAAAAATGCTATGACTTTTTTCTGAGCAGTGAAAAAAAAACCGACTGAAGATATCTATTTTCGTTTAGAAGTTATTAATTAAATGCTGCTATCGAGGCCCAATCGCCCACTGTGCAACGTTGGGTGGTATAAGTCTTCGGGAGTGAATATGGCACAGATAGAGTGAATGGATCCAAAACAAATACCAAATCAAACATTCTACCAAGAGAATTTGGAATACCAATGAACTGACCCAATGACATTTCAATCAAAACAACCAGAAAATCAGTCTGAACCACGGAGGTCAACCCGCTTGAGTCTGGTCTTGAAATCCATGCAGAATCAGCAATATTAAAATCGCTAAGAACTGCAAGAATATAACGGTTATGAAAGCATAGAAGAAATGGAATGTATTGCTGACAAATGTTCATTGTAGCCAGAGTTGTCAGATAAAGGTGGTATATAGGAACAAGAAATATTAATACCAAAACCATTAATATTTAACTTAACAGCAACAAATTCAATATCTATAGAACCACTTAATATTACTGTCTCAGAGGGAAAGTCAACATCAACAGCAATAAGCACCCCACCGCCACGGCGGGGTCCTTTCTATAGATGCAAAATCTTTTAAATATTTCAGAATTAAGTATGTCTTGTCTTAACCACGTTTCCGTGAAGGCAACGACATGAACGGGAAAAGATTGGCTATTAAGATACAAAGTACTAAGTTTACTACAAAGTCCTCTAACATTCTGATATCCCAGAGAGAAGGAGGTTGTTAGTTTTTTGAACGATCAGAAGTACAAGGCCAAACCACCAAAGAGGGGGATACAATCGGAGTCAGATTTTTCTTTTTATTTTTATTTTCAGTATATTCATTTTTTGGACTATGATGTGTTCTGGCCAAAATTTTTTATTGCAAATAGCATAAAAATCTTGGTTTGAAACACTTATTTTAAAAGACGAGATATCACGGTCATACGCAAATTTAAATTTTTCCACCGAAACTTTGGTTTTGGATTTGGCCTGAATATACCCCTTTACATCTTCTGTTGTCAAACTAGAGATGAGCCGAGAAACAAATACATGCATTTTAGGTGAAACACCTACCATTTTTTTTAAAAATATTCTCGACTGAGCCCCCTATAGGAGCCACAGTTCGAGGTATGTGACTATTTGGTTTGATTCGTAAGTCAGTCACCTCAACGCAACCGACGTCCGAAGGAGCCATTGAGTACACACCCTCAACAGAGCCCGCTATAGGAGCTGCAGTCTGATATATATTATTATTAGACATTTTTGGCTAAACTATTTTTGATCTACCATTTACTTTATGAAATTTCCGTTGAGGGAGATGTAGGAGGCTGACTTACAAGCGGCTTCCTACTCTTCGGTGATTCCGAATTCAAGATTATGTTATTCTTGTATTGGGAATCCAAAACTGAGAACAGTTCATATACTTTTGTAAATAGTACGAACTTTGAAGCCAACTTGCATCTGCCTCATAAAATTATAAATATTCTTCTTCAACTCTCGGCATGACCAGCACGGGCACTTCATATTGTCATTGGACGACAGGTCATAAAAGCAATTAGATCGACACGAGTGCGACTACCGAAAGCAACACAACGGAGTATAACTGAGTGAAAATTGAGACGCGGCGAACAGCACACAACGAAAGAGCGCGTGACAGCAATCGAAAGAAAATAAACGGTTTTTGATGCTTTCTTTAAGCCAGGGAAAAAAGATTCAAAAGAAGACTTTTACAAGAATTTAAAATTTTCAATGGGTACTTAATGGGTTAAGGCTCAAATTCTTCATGTCCGGTTAGTCAACTTATTCTAAGTTTAGTCGAATTGGAGTTTTTCAATGTTCGATTAGCACTTATGTACTTATCCGATGCCTGGAGGTCCGAACAGCTGACTCAAGCTGACACTTGCATTGATTTTTTTTTTTTATGAAGCAAATTTTCAAAATGCTTAGTTGAGTCTTCTAGGTCCACAAACACATGCTCCTCAACAACTAAAAAGTTTTTCCCTCGTTGCCGTTTACAACAAGGCTCATAGAAAGTTAATATATATACATTTTTATGTGCAACATGTAGCAGTTTAGGAGTCACATTCAAAAACAAAACCAAAACAACAGCTGAATCCCCGTTAAGGTTGGCAGCACCATTCGGCGATATTGATATACCAATGATAGGTTAATTTGGCTTTTCTCAAAGCCATCTCAAGCAATTCGTCGCAAGCAGACGTGTTTTCCTCGTGCTCCGGTTACAAATTGATAAACAATGAAGTGCCTAAAACACAAAAAAAAAAACTTAACTTACGCGAAAAGAGGCTTTGTGCAATAAAAATTCACATATATAGGTTAATTTGGTGAACACACAATCAGCTACATATTAGCAAATACACAAAACTAAAATCAAAGACAAAACAATAGCTTAACCCCGCTTAAGACAATGACCCAGCACGACATTCGCTCTCAGCGACAGCGCGAGCAAGACGAGCGCCGGCTCTCTATACAACGGAACAACAAGTACTTTGCCTATATCGCCCAAGAGATTGACAGCGAGGGAGCAACCGAAGTGTTGCTCTCAGCGCACTCCAGTGAACGTTCGTGCTCCCCTTCCCCGTCCCTACTTTCGACGAAATCCGACTGCGCGCGGTCTACTACACCAAACGCAAACAACAATTGCACCGGTGCCGACGGCCCTCTCTCCAAACACAAAGACTGATGCGCCGTCAGCAAAACATTCCGCAGCCAACGCAAATGTAAAGCCGGCCATACATACAGGTATGGATCGCTACATACAGATAAAGCGTAAGTTAAGCCCCCAAAACTCTACAAATAAATCGAAAATCTCTCTTGGCAACTCAAGCGATTTGAAATCTTAGCAGATAATGCTGACGACCTGCCCCCAGAATCAGTTGGAGGTGACAAAAATAAGCCAAAGCCACCACCAATATTCATTCGAGAGAAAAGCTCCAGTTCTTTTGTTAACTGAGTTGTAGAGCTCATCGGTCAGGACAATTTCCATATCATTCCCCTAAAGAGGGGTAACATCCAGGAGACAAAAACCGAAAACAACTTTAGAGTCTTGTCAAAGTACTTTAACGAAAGCAAAAAAACTGTTACACGTACCAACTAAAAAGCAGCAAGGGCCTGCAAATTGTACTGAAAGGCATAGAGTCTGATGTCACGCCAAATGAAATCCATGAGGTGCTAAATGAGAAAGGATTCTGAGGTAAAAAAGTTTTTAATATTCTAAACAAGAACAGACAGCCGCAACCACTCTTCAAAGTTGAACTTGAGCCAGAAACGCATATAAGTAAAAAATATGAGGTGCACCCCATCTACAAGCTTAAGTTTCTACTGCACCGCAGAATCACCGTTAAGGAGCCACATAAACGCAACGGCCCGGTACAATGCATGAACTGCCAAGAATACGGCCACACAAGGTCCTACTGCACACTGTGCCCGGTAAGTGTAGTGTGCGGCGATTTTCATGAGTCGTCGCGCTGCCCAGCAAGCAAAGGAGAGTCTAGAAAAAAAAGTGCGGCAACTGCTGCGGCAATCACACAGCTTACTATAGAGGCTGCCCAATTTACAAAGAACTTAAGGCTCGCATCCATCAGCGCGTGAACACAGCACGCACGCAGAGCGCACAGCCTAAATACATTCCATCGATAGGCAACTCAGACGTCTTCTTCTCGAATGCAGCCAGGTCCTCCATTGGTCCCGTATCCGTATCGAAAAACGCGACTTATGCAAGCGCCTTAAGATCAGGTCTGGTGCCTCCTGCCTTTAATGCACCGTACACACAAGCAAAGCATGAGGATCAAAATACGGAACAAGACAACAAGCCACAAGAGCAGCCACAAAGCAACTTCGAAGCAATGATATGTACGTTGCAGCAGAGCTTGACAGAGTTTATGGCATTTATGCGCACAACTATGCAAGATTTAATGCGAAATCAAAATCTTTTGGTGCAAATGCTTGTATCACAACAGTCAAAATAATCAATGGCTTCGCTACGTATGTATATCTACGTGGAATGCTAATGGCGTTTCACACCATAAACTTGAGTTAGCTCAATTCCTACTCGACAAGCACATCGACGTTATGCTAACACACCTTACAAACAAATATAATTTTTCAATAAGCGGATACACATTCTACGGAACCAATCATCCCGATGGTGAGGCACACGGTGGGACTGGTATTTTGATTAGAAGCCGGCTGAAACACCACTACCACAAAGTGTTCGCCGGAAACTATCTACAGGCCTTATCTTTAAAAATACATCTTGATAGTGGTAACCAAATTGCACTAGCTGCCGTCTACTGCCCCCCTCGAATCACCATATCTGAAGACCAATTTATGGAATTTTTCAACTCATTAGGAGAACACTTTATAGCAGCAGGAGACTACAACGCCAAGCACACACACTGGGGATCTCGCCTTCCTCCAAAGATAAAGCAGCTGCACAACGCACTTGTAAAAGTAAACAACAGGCTCGGCCACGTCTCTCCTGGCACACCAACTTACTGGCCCACAGACCCCAATTGATTTTGCAGTTACCAAAAATATTCCCTGCAGTCTGATAAGCGCCGTAAGCCTCTCGGATCTTTCATCCGACCACTCGCCAGTTCTTATAGAATTACCACGATACCCAGAGTCTGTAAATCGCCCCGGTAAGTTGACCTCACACAAAACTAACTGGCTCAAATACAAAAAATATATAAGTTCACACATTGAACTATTGTAAATCCGCATCTGAATGTGGAAGCTGACATCGAATCTATGGCAAACAAACTTGAGTCAGTTTTCGTCGAAGCAGCTCGCATCTCAACACCAAAACCAGCATATGCAGTACACATTCAAATGAAAACAAATCCTCAAATTGAACAGCTCGTTCTTGAAAAGTTGCCTCAGACGACATTGGCAATCACACTGATCGCCGTCAGCAAAGCAAAATCTAAGAAGAGCCACACGTAAACTCACCAAAGCGTTAAAGCTAGAAGAAGAATATGCCCTACGCCGATACATTGAGCAACTATCAACATCTGGCACTAAAAACTCTTTGTGGAAAGCTCATCAAGTTCTTAGTCCACCTACAGAAACAGTTATGCCTTTAAGAAACCATGCAGGCGGCTGGGCCCGGAGCGATGAAGACAGAGCCAACACATTTGCGGATCATCTGCAAAAAGTTTTCCAACCTAATTCTGCTACAAACGCGTTCGCACTCCTGACCGTTATAAACGACTCTCGGCTTCAACATGAGCCAATTGTATCCGCCCGAATGAAGTCGCAAAAAAACCCAAAAAAATCCCCGGGATGGGACTTAATAACCCAATAGATGATTATTGAGCTTCCCTATTGTGCAGTCTGCATCATTGCACAGTAATTCAATGCAATCACACAACTCGGACACTTTCCAGAGAGATGGAAAAAGTCTATCATCATAATGATTCCAAAGCTGGGTAAAGATCGAACTGTTGCCTCGTCGTATAGGCCTATAAGCCTTTTATCGTGTCTTTCGAAACTCTTCGAAAAATGTTTGCTGACTAGGATTAATCAATTTCTGAATCTTCATAACATAATCCCATCACATCAATTCGGCTTTCGTGAAAAACACGGAACTATTGAGCAGGTTAACTTCATAACATCAGAAATACGAGGCGCGTTCGAAAAACGAGAATACTGCACTGCAATATTTTTGGATGTGTCTCAGGACAGAGTCTGGTTGGAAGGTCTGATGTATAAGATCAAAACAACGCTCCCAGTCAACACACATAAACTGTTACAGTCGTACCTCTACGACAGGAAGTTTGCATTACGGTGCAACTCTGCAATATCCGACGAACACCCTATTGAAGCTGGCGTTCCTCAGGGCAGCGTACTTGGGCCGACACTATACGGCCTAACAACATCAACCTTTGCTGACGATACAGCTATTCTTAGCCGCTCCAGATGCCCACTGCAAGCAACATCACAGCTTGCTCGTCATATGGCTAGAGTGGAAAACTGGCTATCCGACTGGCGAATTAAGGTAAACGAACAAAAATGTAAACATGTAACTTTCACCCTAAACAGGCCAGATTCCCCACCACTCACGCTTAACAACACCCCACTCCCGAAGGCAAACGATGTAACGTACCTGGGAGTAGACTTGGACAGAACTCTCACATGGCGCAGGCACATTGAAGCTAAATTGAAAGCCAATAGCCTCCATTGGCTTATCAACGCTCGCTCTCCGCTAAATCTGGACTATAAGGTTCTGCTCTACAACTCCGTTTTGAAATCAATCTGGACCTTTGGCTGCCAGCTATGGGATAACGCGTGCAGCAGTAACATCGACATCGTCCAAAGAGCCCAGTCGAAGATCCTGAGAACTATCACCGGGCACCGTGGTACGTTCGCAACGAAAACATACAAAGGGTCTTAAACGTACCACCGATCAGGGAAGTCATAGCGGAACAGAAGGAAAGGTACTTGAGGAAGCTCACATCGCACCCAAACAATCTCGAGAGAGGCCTCACAAACACGTGCAGTCGATCCCGCCTTCATCGTAATGATCTTCCTACCTAGCGATAAGTTGAGGAACGCGATTCCAATCTACCAGTTAAAAAATTAGCTGTTAGATAACACGGTGTGACAGTCAAAAAACTTCTGGGATGCGATATAGGTAGGTTGTAGATATAGCTAATATATAATAGGATAAAAGCTAAGGTGGCTACATGTTAAAATATAATGATTTATTTTAGTTTTTTGCGACTTTGCCTTACTTTGAGCGAAAATTAATAAGTCAAACTTATATAAAACTGTTTACTTTGGTATGCAGTTTCAAAAAACATTTAATTTCGCGTATTCTGCAATTTATTTTATTAAAATATAGTAGTTTTTGATCGAGTAATGAATTTTTTTTAATAAAAAATCCATTTGCCGATATTTTATATTCATGATGTGTATTTATGTGGGTTTACAATATCAGCGTGAGATTGGAAAATATTTTGTTACTGTCTGACACACATAATTATACTTTGATACCGAAGGTCTCATAGTATATTGGTTTTGTGCAATGTCCGTCATGGTGTCTGTCCGTCTGTCCGTATGAACGCAACTTTTTTCGACACCCGTAAAGCTAGAGACTTGAAACTTTGCAATTATGTTTGTCTATAGGCGAGACAGATAAAGTGTCAAGAAAAAGTGGGAAATCGATAAATTCGATAACAGAAAACCGATAAAACCAAATATTTCTCACATTCTTACAGCTAGAGTTACCAAATTTTGCACGCAGATAGCTAGTCATGACCCTGAAAAAACTGCATCAAAATTTTGGATGCCACGCCCACTCCTTCCGCCCCCATCATCCCTGCTCCTTGAAATTGGAAACGCCTATAGTTTTCACATTTTTTGGGCTAGAGCCACCAAATTTTGTGTCAAGATAGATATTGACGTTCCCCAAAAAAATGCATCAACATTTTGGATGCCACGCCCCCTTATTCCGCCCCCATCCCCCCTTCTACTTGAAATTGGAAACGCCTATAGTTTTCACATTTTTCGAGCTGGTGTCACCAAATTTGGTAGGAAGATATATGGTGACATCTTCAAAAGGTCTGCATCAAAAATTAGGATGCCACGCCCACCTCTGCCCCCCACTATTTAAAATCGGAAATTTCGATATCTCTTATAGTTTTTAAGCCCGTAAATTGGGTAGAAAGATAGAAGGCAGCATCTACCATAGATCTGTTTCAAAATTTTGGATGCCACGCCCACCTAAGCCACCCGCCTTATAAAATCGGAATCGGCTACATCTTTAACAGTTTTTGAGCTAGAGCCACCAAACTTGGTAGGCAGATAGATAGTGACAGTTAAAAACATTTGATTCAAAATTTTGGATGCCACGCCTACCTCTGTCGCCCACCTTTTAAATTTGGGAGTTAAGTTATCTTCCACAGCTTTTGAGCTAAAGTCACCTAATTTGGTAAGATGATAGCTGGCGATGTTTACCACATGGGCCACTCCCTTCGCCCCTGCATTCCCCCTTATAAACCGTTCTTTTACTGGTATCAAAGTATTCCGCAGTCGGTTGCGTCCGACTGCAACTTTTTTACTTGTTTTCACATAAGTTTGTCTGACTCACTTTCAATCTGTAACCGGTTTCACTTGTATCTCAGCTTGGAGTGGAAAAAAGCTATTCGGAAATTTAGTTTTAAAAGCTGTCAATAGATGTCGTAATTTCGAAATTTTACCTTATGTTCGCATATTCTCATGCATATTTTCACGCTGACATTGTAAACCATCAGCGTACATTTAAAAGCTTCAATCCAAGCCAAGCTGACATTGTAAACCCACCTTTAACCACCGCGAAAGTTCAATTTGGTCGAGCACGAGGGGAATGAGAGAATTGAGCTTTTTGAATGATACAGTTATTGAGTTGATCTTCTTGTATGATACCGTTATTGAATTGAGCTTCTTTTATAAAAAAACGTTATTGAAAGCAAAGGCAGAATAACTTAAACTAATAATCATAACAGATTGGCATTGAAGCGTTCATTATTTGGTGATTAAGATCGTATGAAATTTAAATTTAAAATGTGTAATAAGCGAAATCAGTTTTGCTATGTTTGTGGTTTATTTACGGACATTAGTCGAAGGCGTAATTTTCGAAATAATATTTCAGTAGTGGAAACATAGAATGCTATCTTCGATCGTTCTTACAAAACTAGTCGCTGGTACGAACCAGAAAATATTTGCACGTATTGTTGCACTTTACTAAACAAAGTTAAAGACAATTCGTCATTGACTTTTCCATTTTCTGTGCCCATGACTTGGCATCATCAGCCTTATCATAAGCAACATGATTGCTATTTTTGCCAAACCATACTTATCTTGCCACAGCTTCAAAACACTCACGGCTATAAAGTACGCTGATGTTTCAATGGTAATAAATCCAATCGCCGCAAGTGGTAGACACCGTGTGATGGTCTCTTATGAGAGTGATTCTGATGAATATGAATAAAAGGACCCACAACAGCTCCTTCCATCAGGATCCAAATCTGCAGAACGACACATCATACCAAAAATGGATTTCGATGATCTTGTTCGGGACTTGAACTTGTCTAACCGACAACAAGAAATGCTTGGTTCACGGTTGAAACAGTGGAATCTAGTACAAAGTGAATTCCCAATAACAGCAAATAGAAGGAACAGCGAAAGGATGTTACTGGGAGAGAATTTGAAGTCCGATGCCGATAACAATGAGTTTGTGTATTGTGCAGATGTAGCGAAAATATTTAATGCATTAGATCACAAACACAATGTCGATGAATGGAGACTTTTCATTGATTGGTCATGCAAAAGTATGTACAAAATTAAAATTTATTAGTATTTACTAATTAATATTAAACTTATAATCTTAATTTGTATAATCTTAAAAGCTGCTTTATTGCACAGCCAAAACCAATTTCCCTCAGTCCCAATTGCGTACGTTACTGGCGTTAAGGAAACTTATGAAGTCATGGAAAAAATACTCCGATTTGTGAACTACGCAACATACAAATGGAAAATTGTTGCCGATCTCAAGGTGTTGACAATTCTCTTGGGCACGCAAGGTGGAAACACAAAGTATCCATGCTATCTTTGTGAATGGGACAGCTGAGCACCAAATCGCTATCTATCAACGCAAGAAATGGCCACCACGTGCGTTACCACAAATTGGTAGAAAAAATGTCTTAAAGATTCCTTTAGTTAATTATGAAAATATAATTTTGCCACCACTGCATTTGAAACTGGGCTATATGAAGCAGTTCGTAAAGAAGTTGGATGTTGAAAGCGAAGCTTTTCATCATCTAAAAGCCACGACTTTTCCACGACTAAGTGAAGCAAAAACAAGTAAGAAGGCTCTAGTCGAGATTTCCCGACTAGGAGATACCCCGAACCCTGTACATAACGCGTACAATCATTGTCTGTATGCATCTGTGACTAAACTTCAATCTTCGATATCTCTGGTGTTTCTTAACCGATTTCGATGAAATTTTCAGAAAAGTTCTATCGTTACCCATTAATTCAACCCCCACTTTTACATTTTCCAACTTCGGGAAATTTTTGTAATCGATTCCATGTGTATATCGGAAACGGAAATAGTTATCGAAAATCGGACTTACCTAGGACTTAGATGAGCTTATGTGCAAAATCTGAAGTCTCTAGCTCTTATAGTCTCTGAGATCGACGCGTTCATACATACAGACAGACGGGCAGACGGACATGGCTATATAATAAAAGCAGGTATGTAATGTTTTTATACCCCTAACCCATAAAATGCGTAAAAGGGGTATAATGGTTTTGTGCAAAAGTATGTAACAGGCAGAAGCATCAACAGCCGAGTCGATATAGCCATGTCCGTCTGTCCGTCCGTCTGTCCGTCTGTATGAACGTCGATCTCAGAGACTACAAAAGCTAGAGACTTCAGATTTTGAATATAAGTTCTCCCATACCATGAGCGGAACAAGTTTGTTTCAAATTATCGATAACTATTCTGGTTTCCTATTGAGCAGGTTAACTTCATAACATCAGAAATACGAGGCGCGTTCGAAAAACGAGAATACTGCACTGCAATATTTTTGGATGTGTCTCAGGACAGAGTCTGGTTGGAAGGTCTGATGTATAAGATCAAAACAACGCTCCCAGTCAACACACATAAACTGTTACAGTCGTACCTCTACGACAGGAAGTTTGCATTACGGTGCAACTCTGCAATATCCGACGAACACCCTATTGAAGCTGGCGTTCCTCAGGGCAGCGTACTTGGGCCGACACTATACGGCCTAACAACATCAACCTTTGCTGACGATACAGCTATTCTTAGCCGCTCCAGATGCCCACTGCAAGCAACATCACAGCTTGCTCGTCATATGGCTAGAGTGGAAAACTGGCTATCCGACTGGCGAATTAAGGTAAACGAACAAAAATGTAAACATGTAACTTTCACCCTAAACAGGCCAGATTCCCCACCACTCACGCTTAACAACACCCCACTCCCGAAGGCAAACGATGTAACGTACCTGGGAGTAGACTTGGACAGAACTCTCACATGGCGCAGGCACATTGAAGCTAAATTGAAAGCCAATAGCCTCCATTGGCTTATCAACGCTCGCTCTCCGCTAAATCTGGACTATAAGGTTCTGCTCTACAACTCCGTTTTGAAATCAATCTGGACCTTTGGCTGCCAGCTATGGGATAACGCGTGCAGCAGTAACATCGACATCGTCCAAAGAGCCCAGTCGAAGATCCTGAGAACTATCACCGGGCACCGTGGTACGTTCGCAACGAAAACATACAAAGGGTCTTAAACGTACCACCGATCAGGGAAGTCATAGCGGAACAGAAGGAAAGGTACTTGAGGAAGCTCACATCGCACCCAAACAATCTCGAGAGAGGCCTCACAAACACGTGCAGTCGATCCCGCCTTCATCGTAATGATCTTCCTACCTAGCGATAAGTTGAGGAACGCGATTCCAATCTACCAGTTAAAAAATTAGCTGTTAGATAACACGGTGTGACAGTCAAAAAACTTCTGGGATGCGATATAGGTAGGTTGTAGATATAGCTAATATATAATAGGATAAAAGCTAAGGTGGCTACATGTTAAAATATAATGATTTATTTTAGTTTTTTGCGACTTTGCCTTACTTTGAGCGAAAATTAATAAGTCAAACTTATATAAAACTGTTTACTTTGGTATGCAGTTTCAAAAAACATTTAATTTCGCGTATTCTGCAATTTATTTTATTAAAATATAGTAGTTTTTGATCGAGTAATGAATTTTTTTTAATAAAAAATCCATTTGCCGATATTTTATATTCATGATGTGTATTTATGTGGGTTTACAATATCAGCGTGAGATTGGAAAATATTTTGTTACTGTCTGACACACATAATTATACTTTGATACCGAAGGTCTCATAGTATATTGGTTTTGTGCAATGTCCGTCATGGTGTCTGTCCGTCTGTCCGTATGAACGCAACTTTTTCGACACCCGTAAAGCTAGAGACTTGAAACTTTGCAATTATGTTTGTCTATAGGCGAGACAGATAAAGTGTCAAGAAAAAGTGGGAAATCGATAAATTCGATAACTGAAAACCGATAAAACCAAATATTTCTCACATTCTTACAGCTAGAGTTACCAAATTTTGCACGCAGATAGCTAGTCATGACCCTGAAAAAACTGCATCAAAATTTTGGATGCCACGCCCACTCCTTCCGCCCCCATCATCCCTGCTCCTTGAAATTGGAAACGCCTATAGTTTTCACATTTTTTGGGCTAGAGCCACCAAATTTTGTGTCAAGATAGATATTGACGTTCCCCAAAAAATGCATCAAAATTTTGGATGCCACGCCCCCTGATTCCGCCCCCATCCCCCATCTTCTTGAAATTGGAAACGCCTATAGTTTTCACATTTTTCGAGCTGGTGTCACCAAATTTGGTAGGAAGATAAATGGTGACATCTTCAAAAGGTCTGCATCAAAAATTAGGATGCCACGCCCACCTCTGCCCCCCACTATTTAAAATCGGAAATTTCGATATCTCTTATAGTTTTTAAGCCCGTAAATTGGGTAGAAAGATAGAAGGCAGCATCTACCATAGATCTGTTTCAAAATTTTGGATGCCACGCCCACCTAAGCCACCCGCCTTATAAAATCGGAATCGGCTACATCTTTAACAGTTTTTGAGCTAGAGCCACCAAACTTGGTAGGCAGATAGATAGTGACAGTTAAAAACATTTGATTCAAAATTTTGGATGCCACGCCTACCTCTGTCGCCCACCTTTTAAATTTGGGAGTTAAGTTATCTTCCACAGCTTTTGAGCTAAAGTCACCTAATTTGGTAAGATGATAGCTGGCGATGTTTACCACATGGGCCACTCCCTTCGCCCCTGCATTCCCCCTTATAAACCGTTCTTTTACTGGTATCAAAGTATTCCGCAGTCGGTTGCGTCCGACTGCAACTTTTTTACTTGTTTTCACATAAGTTTGTCTGACTCACTTTCAATCTGTAACCGGTTTCACTTGTATCTCAGCTTGGAGTGGAAAAAAAGCTATTCGGAAATTTAGTTTTAAAAGCTGTCAATAGATGTCGTAATTTCGAAATTTTACCTTATGTTCGCATATTCTCATGCATATTTTCACGCTGACATTGTAAACCATCAGCGTACATTTAAAAGCTTCAATCCAAGCCAAGCTGACATTGTAAACCCACCTTTAACCACCGCGAAAGTTCAATTTGGTCGAGCACGAGGGGAATGAGAGAATTGAGCTTTTTGAATGATACAGTTATTGAGTTGATCTTCTTGTATGATACCGTTATTGAATTGAGCTTCTTTTATAAAAAAACGTTATTGAAAGCAAAGGCAGAATAACTTAAACTAATAATCATAACAGATTGGCATTGAAGCGTTCATTATTTGGTGATTAAGATCGTATGAAATTTAAATTTAAAATGTGTAATAAGCGAAATCAGTTTTGCTATGTTTGTGGTTTATTTACGGACATTAGTCGAAGGCGTAATTTTCGAAATAATATTTCAGTAGTGGAAACATAGAATGCTATCTTCGATCGTTCTTACAAAACTAGTCGCTGGTACGAACCAGAAAATATTTGCACGTATTGTTGCACTTTACTAAACAAAGTTAAAGACAATTCGTCATTGACTTTTCCATTTTCTGTGCCCATGACTTGGCATCATCAGCCTTAACATAAACAACATGATTGCTATTTTTGCCAAACCAACTTATCTGGCCACAGCTTTAAGACACGCACGGCTATAAAGTACGCTGATGTTTCAAACGTTATAAAACCAATCGCCGCAAGTGATAGCCCCTGTGTTATGAGGTCGTGTGATAGTGTTGCTGATGAATATGAAAATAAGGACCCAGAACAGTTCCTTCCATCGGGATCCAAATCTGCAGAACGACACATCATATCAAAAAAGGAATTCGATGATCTTGTTCGGGACTTGAACTTGTCGTGCCAACGAGAAATGCTTGGTTCACGACTTAAACAGTGGAATCTGGTAGAAAATGAATTCTCAATAACAGCAAATAGAAGGAACAGCGAAAGGATGTTACTGGGAGAGAATTTGAAGTCCGATGCCGATAACAATGAGTTTGTGTATTGTGCAGATGTAGCGAAAATATTTAATGCATTAGATCACAAACACAATGTCGATGAATGGAGACTTTTCATTGATTGGTCATGCAAAAGTATGTACAAAATTAAAATTTATTAGTATTTACTAATTAATATTAAACTTATAATCTTAATTTGTATAATCTTAAAAGCTGCTTTATTGCACAGCCAAAACCAATTTCCCTCAGTCCCAATTGCGTACGTTACTGGCGTTAAGGAAACTTATGAAGTCATGGAAAAAATACTCCGATTTGTGAACTACGCAACATACAAATGGAAAATTGTTGCCGATCTCAAGGTGTTGACAATTCTCTTGGGCACGCAAGGTGGAAACACAAAGTATCCATGCTATCTTTGTGAATGGGACAGCTGAGCACCAAATCGCTATCTATCAACGCAAGAAATGGCCACCACGTGCGTTACCACAAATTGGTAGAAAAAATGTCTTAAAGATTCCTTTAGTTAATTATGAAAATATAATTTTGCCACCACTGCATTTGAAACTGGGCTATATGAAGCAGTTCGTAAAGAAGTTGGATGTTGAAAGCGAAGCTTTTCATCATCTAAAAGCCACGACTTTTCCACGACTAAGTGAAGCAAAAACAAGTAAGAAGGCTCTAGTCGAGATTTCCCGACTAGGAGATACCCCGAACCCTGTACATAACGCGTACAATCATTGTCTGTATGCATCTGTGACTAAACTTCAATCTTCGATATCTCTGGTGTTTCTTAACCGATTTCGATGAAATTTTCAGAAAAGTTCTATCGTTACCCATTAATTCAACCCCCACTTTTACATTTTCCAACTTCGGGAAATTTTTGTAATCGATTCCATGTGTATATCGGAAACGGAAATAGTTATCGAAAATCGGACTTACCTAGGACTTAGATGAGCTTATGTGCAAAATCTGAAGTCTCTAGCTCTTATAGTCTCTGAGATCGACGCGTTCATACATACAGACAGACGGGCAGACGGACATGGCTATATAATAAAAGCAGGTATGTAATGTTTTTATACCCCTAACCCATAAAATGCGTAAAAGGGGTATAATGGTTTTGTGCAAAAGTATGTAACAGGCAGAAGCATCAACAGCCGAGTCGATATAGCCATGTCCGTCTGTCCGTCCGTCTGTCCGTCTGTATGAACGTCGATCTCAGAGACTACAAAAGCTAGAGACTTCAGATTTTGAATATAAGTTCTCCCATACCATGAGCGGAACAAGTTTGTTTCAAATTATCGATAACTATTCTGGTTTCCGATATACACATGCAATCGATAGACAAAAAAATCTCGAATTTGGAAAATGTAAAAATGGGGGTTGAAATAATGGGTAACGATAGAACTTTTCTGAAAATTTCACCGAAATCGGTTGAGAAACACCAGAGATATCGAAGATTGAAGTTTAGGTCACAGATGCATACAGACAATGACTGTACGCGTTAAGTATAGGGTTCGGGGTATCTCCTAGTCGGGAAATCTCGACTAGAGCCTTCTTACTTGTTTTTTTTTTTAAATTGCTGGCAGTATTTGATCGATTTGAATTCTTTTTCGCTACGTTTAGGTGTATTCATCGGACCTCACATTCGAAAGCTAATGAAAAGTGACGATTTCAAGACCAAATTAGACCCTGTTGAGAAACGTGCTTGGGAAAGTTATATTGCGCTCTGTGATAATTTTCTTGGCAATAACAGGAGCGTCGACTATGTTACATATGTAAACAATTTTTTATGTGCGTACAATGAAATGGGCTGCAACATGTCCATAAAAATCCATTTTTTGCATTCCCACTTGGATTTCTTCCCAGATAATCTGGGCCAGTAAAGCGACGAACAAGGTGGAAGGTTTCACCAAGAAATCGCTCCTATCGAAAAGCGCTTTGATGGCAAAGACAAAATCAACATGATGACGAGTTACTGCTGGTCACTTAAACGAGAAACCGATGATGATCAGTTCAAAAGAAAAAGATCGAGTAAACATTTTTAAGTCGCATTTCCAAAAACGGTGTAATACAATTTCATCAAATGTCTTTAAACTGTCACAAAACATGATTAAAAAATTTAAATTAACTGAAGTAGCTTGAAATGTTTTATTTTAATTTACAGTACCTACTTAAAAACAATCTCAATCTCAATAAAAATTCTCTAGGAATTTTCTATAAAGTGCTCAAAAATATTATGGTCGATAGTGATATAAGGCGCTATTCATCAACATATTGCACAAATTTTGTAATCCGAAAATATATTATAACTTTGCTAATTATTGACTGATTTTAGAAAATATTCTCACGTTTTACTCGTAAAAATTTATTCTTTTCAAATAATAATAAAATTATAAAGGGTTTCTACCAAAATAGTGTTCAAAAACATCACCAAAGTCAAAAAAATTGTAAAAAAAACCCAAAAAAAATTGGTTTACCTAGCAAATACTCCAATATAGGAAATGAAACCTGTTAAGTCATGTATAGCACGTTTAAAGACCTAAGTTTCTTCTTTCCTAAGAAAATGAAAATCAGTGGATATTTGACGAAGCTATGGGCGTAAAAGTGACCGTATGTGCGAAAAACTGTTTTTTTTAACGTTATTCAAAATTTCGATGTGATCCAAAAAATTCTGGTATGCCACAAAATTCTATTTAACTATACCTACAACCTACGCTATGTCCCATCCCAGAAGTTTTGTTTTGTTTTTTTTGTTAAAGTGTGTAATTAATGTTTCTAAGATTTGTAAACTTTTGGCAGTTCCTTGTTCTTATATCTTAAGGGATAAAATCAAAAAATAAATAGCAAAGCTAAAAAAAACAAAAAAAATCCAAATTGCATAACTGCAGTATAGCTCGAGCATAAAAGTTATTCTGAAGTTAACTTATTCCAAGTTTAGCTGGATATTGAGAAATTGGGCCTTAATGAATAAGTACATACACAAATAAGTGAATAATGAAAAATTTAAATTTCATAATTTTATGTTCATTTATCACTTCGCATAGTGCACAATTTATTTTTTTTTCAGATTTGTGTGCCTATGACAATTGATTTTCGACTTAAGTAGCGTTTGTTGTTGTTGGGCCCGCACTGCTTCTTTTGGTGCGTCTAGCAAAATTTTTCACACCAGAATATGTTATGGGGGTGGTTTTACTTACTTGCTAATTATCAAACTCAGACAAAACGTAACACACAAACACATACATAGAAGCACAAGAAATTTTACTTTTGATCTTCCATTTGAAATTGTTTTGATATAATTTTAGAGCTGGCATTTGTAACTTTGATTGGTGTTGCAAATTCACATATGTAAGTACATACATATGTAAGTACAGTGTTGTACACATATATTAACAAATGCAAGTGCAAATATAAATGCACGCATTCATTGTTGACTTCTGAATTCAGTGCGTGCGAAGAAGGTAGCGATACTAAGCTTTTTGTTTGACATGCAGAGCGCGCGCATACATAAGAGAGTGAGCCGAAATGGGCAACAACAAAGGCGCATGATCGAAGCGAGATTTAAAATTAATTTGTCATCCAGCGCCCAACATGAAGAGCGATGCGTGCTCGTGTTCACGTTTTAGCCGCCTCTTTGGGTTTGGGACCGACAGCGCGACTCACACGTATGACGCAGACATGCATAGATTCGCTCAATTCTATGAATGTATTCATGAGGCAGGTGTACCTATGCCGACTGTCACCACATTACGAGAATAAGCGAATCTGAAAGCAAGTAAGAAGGCTTTAGTCGAGAAATCCCGACTAAAAGATACCCTGAGCCCGTGTATTAAAATGACTTGCAGCAGTGCAGCTTTTCTTGACTTAACTTTAATTTAAAATATCTCCAGTGTTTCTTAACTGATTTGAACCAAATTTTCACATAAGCTATAAAGTTACCCATAGTTTGAACTTCTATTTTTTAATTTTCTAAATTCAAGATTTTTTCGTTATCGATTCCATGTGTATATCCGAAACCAGAATTGGTATCGATATTTTGAAATAAACTTGATCTGCCTATGGCTTAGGAGAAGTTATGTTCCAAATTTAAAGTCTCTAGCTCTTATAGTCTTTGAGATCGACGCGTTCATACATTCGGTCGGACGGACGAACGGACATGGCTATATCGACTCGGCTGTTGATGCTGATTAAGAATATGTATACTTTATGGGGTCGGAGATGGTTCATTCTACCTGTTACTTACTTTTACCCATTTCATGGGTTCAGGGTATACAAATAATGTAATATTTTACGCATCAATTGCTTGCAAAACAAAGTTTTCTTATATTTTGTAGCCACAGTAAAATAACAGAGAAAAGAACAATGAAGAAGAAATGTAACTGTAAAGGGTACTCACTTCAAGCAGCATACGCAGCTGAGCGAATTTTTTGCAAAAACACAAGAAAAACAAGTGAAAAAGTTGCAAGTCGGACGCAACCGACTGCGGAATACTTTGATACCAGTAAAAGAACGTTTGGTAAGGAGTCTGCCTGCAAAAGAGTGGGCCGGGTGGTAAGCATCGCCAGCTATCATTTTACCAAATTTGGTGACTTTAGCTCAAAAACTGTGGAAGATATCTGAATTCCAAATTTAAATGGTTGGCGGCAAAGGTGGGTGTGGCATCCAAATTTTTGAATCAAATGTTTTTAACTATCACCATCTATATTCATACCAAGATTGGTTGCTCTAGCTCAAAAACTGTTAAAGATATGGCCGATTCCGATTTTATTAGGCGGGTGGCTTAGGTGGGCGTGGCACCCAACATTTTGATGCAGATCTTTGGTAGATGTTGCCTTCTATCTTTCTCCCAAATTTATCGGCTCTAACTTAAAAGCTGTAAGAGATATCGAAATTTCCGATTTTAAATGGTGGGCGGCAGAGGTGGGCGTGGCATTCAAATTTTTTATGCAGATCTTTTGTAGATGTCACCATATATCTTCCCACCAAATCCGGTGACTCTAGTTCAAAAAATCTGGAAGATACACACATAACCGTTTTAACAATGGCGAGGGGTTGGGGGCGGAAGGAGTGGGCGTGGCATCCAAAATTGTTATGTAGTTTTTTCAGGGATGTGACTAACTATCTTCGTGCAAAATTTGGTAACTCTAGCTGCAGGAATGTTAGAAATATATGGTTCTATCGGGTTTTAGTTATCGAATTTATCGATCTCCCAGCGTTGTAGGAGATATGAACTCCATACAAAAATCAGAGTTTGGCTCCAAACTGAAAAATTTGATTTTGCTCGTTTATATATTTATACTAAATATATGTACCCATGAAATGGGTAAAAGGGGTATAATGGTTTTGTGCAAAAGTATGTAACAGGCAGAAGGAAGCATCTCCGACCCTATAAAGTATATATATTCTTGATCAGCATCAACAGCCGAGTCGATATAGCCATGTCCGTCTGTCCGTCCGTCTGTATGTATGAACGCGTCGATCTCAGAGACTACAAGAGCTAGAGACTTCAGGTTTTGCACATAAGCTCATCTGAGTCCTAGGCAGAACAAGTTTGTTTCCGATTTTCGATAACTATTTCCGTTTCCGATGTACACATGTGATCGATAACATAAAAATGTCGAATATCGAAAATGTGAAAACGTTTTAGAAACTTGATTAAAAATAATGAAAATCTGTAAACTTTCATCGAAATCGGTTGAAGTTTAGTCACAGATATTACATATTTTAAAAACTTAATTTTTTATGTTTGTTAAATAAAATTACATATTTTTGTACAAAAAAAGGAATTAATCCAAGTTTGTGCGTCTTTCATTGAGAATTTTACCACATGAAGAAAAAACTCGCATAATATTTTTCAATTTCTAAATCAATGGCATTTATGTCAAGTTTTATTTTTATACTTTGATACTGAAAGTATCATAGTATCATAATGTTAGTACACATAGAGGAGTCAAACGCAAAAAATCCAATAGCCTAATTGGTCCAATTTTCGGAGGAACCACCCTCATTCGGCTGCTGAAAGCATCGAGCCGAACGCAAATTTTGACTCGATACAAACGGAGTGCCAGCAATTTGCTGTGTATACGTCTGTATGTCAGCGACGTGATCGCCGTTAGGTGTATATATGTGTGTATGTATGTTTCTGTATGCTGTTTGCTCTGAGCTGCTGTATATTGTGGAAGGGGGATAGCAGCAGCAGAGTGCGAACAACAACAACACATGTGCATTTTTTCTGTATTTGGTGGCTCCGAGCTCAACAAGAAAAATCATTAGGGCGAACGTATACCTAAATACACATATATATATGTGTGTGTATGTGCGCATACATATTTTTTCAGTTTTTGGTGGCTCTCAAGTGATTTGGGATTTTGTTACTTTTCTAGCAACGCATATCAATGTGTGTGTGTGTGTGCATGTGTATGTTCATGTGCAGCACATTTGAATGTATGCGTAGCAATTGCCTTGGCTATTCCTGACCTGTCTCAATTTTAATGATTTCTTAGCAATTATATGTGTATTTAGGTATACATTCGCCCTAATGATTTTTGCTTCATTTGATCTCGGAGCCACCAAATATAGAAAAAATGCACATGTGTTGTTGTTGTTCGCACTCTGCTGGTGCTATCCCCCTTCCACAATATACAGCAGCTCAGAGCAAACAGCATACAGAAACATACATACACACATATATACACCTAACGGCGATCACGTCGCTGACATACAGACGCATACACAGCAAATTGCTGGCAGTCCGTCTGTATCGAGTCAAAATTTGCGTTCGGCTCGATGCTTTCAGCAGCCGAATGAGGGTGGCTCCTCCGCAAATTGGACCAATTAGGCTATTGGATTTTTTGCGTTTGACTCCTCTACGTGTACATACTTATTGGTCATAGCGAATGCCTATCTAATTGGGAATTGTATTAATCATAGGGATTCGTGGCAGCGACACATTTTCGCCTTGAAACTTTCCATTCAAAATGATGGCTACAATAATTTTTCTCATTAGTGCCATTACACAGCCGTGGTGGGTTCAAGTTACGAAACAGAATGATCGGAGATCCAACCTTCAATTGTAAATGGTGTGGTGGCATGCCTGGCAAATTAAATGAATTTAAAAACTCAATTGGTTAATTCACCAAAATCTCTCGTTCTGCCAGCCAATTATGATTTTCATAATGTGTGTGTACATCGGGGAATGTGTTATCGATGAGAGTATCTTGCGAGTCGATGATTGTGCAGAAGTCCGTCTGTAGTTTTATGCATCCAGTATTTTCATGTACAGCAACTTTTCCATCGCCAATATCTAACAGTTGTTTAGAGAAAGTTTCGGCGGATGGATCCTGAAGCATTTTAACGCGCATGTTCACCGTCAGCTGTACTTTTTCAACATTACGCCACAGTCGCGATGATTTTAAGCAAGCGTTGATTTCATCAGCGTACGTCGAACGTGGAATAACGGAAAGTGTTTGTCTAAAGCAGTGGTGTCCAAACTCACACAATGAAAGCGTTGCGCTTGTGTGCGAAGCAGCGAAACACGAATGCAGCATAGCGAATGACTGCGCGTTTGACTTCAGCCGAACACATGAGTCGTGAGAGCAAATGCAGCCGAGCACGCGCATCGTACGAGAACAAGCTGCCGAGCGTTCTATTTATAGAATACACATATTCTCTCTCTCTATATATGTGTCGGCTACAACGCCGGCAGAATTTTTCTTGCCAACCACGCGTGGCTGCCTTCTTAAATTTTGGACATCACTGGTCTAAAGCCACCTGAAAGGAGTAACAAAGTGCCGCCAAACAGATCATCGTTGTTTTTAAAATCCTTTAATGTCCTATCCAATGCCATCAGCGAATGTTTGTGTGCCATGGTGCATTTATCCTAAAAAATAATTTTACATTGCTTCAGCACTGTGGCCATAGACGATTGTTTTTTTATGTTGCACACTGCATATGGATTATTTTGAATGTCTAATGGCAGCTTAAATGCTGAATGAGCTGTTCTGCCTCCATCTAATAAAGTTGCTAATGCCAGAACATGCAACGGCCAATGCGATGCCATTTTTTGATCGTATCTCGAGCAAGAGGTAGCGAAATATGGAACGTTTTGCCAGTTCCACCTGGTGCATAAAAAAAAAAGAATCCTCCTTGTCCTGCCGAAACTGCCAGCATTATGCGGTCGTAAATAACTTTTTGTTCATCATTTAGTAGTGGAACATTGCGACTAACAATGCCTGCCATTTCTACAGTATCGTATTGCAGTTCACGATTCATATCTGTGTTGAGTAAATTAGATGCACTTCGATTCGGTGAGCTCAGACCGAATGGACTGATTGGTAAATTCGCAATAGCAATGCAATGATTCTCGATAGCAATCAACGCTTCATTGTACATTGCATCACTGAACGATATCTTTTGATCGTTGCACCTTGTACGATGTCGATACAGTATATCATCAGTCTTTGAATCTTTGTGATTATCTCACCACATTTGTGCTCGGGCCGGGAAACATGTAGTCAGTACTATAGCAAATAGTAGACGAATTTGTGTTCCTGTGCAGTTTAATGCTGCTTCAGCAAGCATACTGTCCCAATTATTGTCGTCTTCTAGCAAGCCTAGTGCAAGGCATCTTTATACGTTGGTACTGTTGTCCATCTACCCTACGAATATCTTGAAATGACAATGGTCCGGTGACATTCACCAACAACAGTCGCAGATAAAAGCACTCAGTCTGCCTTGCATTGACTGTATATACACGACCCAAACTATTTGATTTGAATAAACCGGGGCAAGCATCAACTGCTGTCCCTTGCTTGTGGGGCATCCAGTTTTTTTATTGAGACCATGAAAAATATCATGGAACTTCAGAATAGGGCAGTTTTTGAGCGAAGGCACCAAAAGCATTCGCTCGATTGCACAGTTCAAAAAATTCGGTGAGCGTAGTTTTTGGTGAATTTATGGCACGATCAAGCGCTGTAATGTATAACTGCTGGATCCCGTTCATGAACTGGGAAACCGAAAATACGCCAAACAGCTTCATTGGAACTGCTATACCGGTCAATTCTAAATACAGCCATATCCCTTCCCTTATTTACATACTTGCAAATATATTTAAAACTCTTCACCGAACTGCATGACTCAACATTAATAACAGCATTGAATGTTTTGCTTAGCAGAGGTGAATATGGTACCACCCAACGATGTCTGTTGTTGGTCAATTCTTCTACGTCTGTCGACCGATGTTCATGAAATTTTATCTGCTTTCGATTATACGTAAATCCCCGCACACTTATAGTAGATTATTTTAGTTATTTTTATTGAACTAAAAAAATGTTTCCTAGTAATAGTATACATGGGAAAAAAACGTTTGCCGGGTCAGCTGAACGAAACTTGGTCAAGACATAGAGGCGTGTAAAAAAATTATGCATGACCCGATCAGACCATTCCAGGGAGGTACCCGAAGGAGTGGTCTGATCGGGATGAAAATAGATGTTGGCCTATGCGCAGACCTAACCAATAAGCACACACAATTTCACGAAAATCGGTCAAGCCATTTCGGAGGAGTTCAATTACAAACACTGTGTAACGAGATATTTATATATAAGATATAAATTTTTATATTCAATTTAATTGAATTCTATACTTACCTACAGCGAAGTCAATTGACTCACAGCCAAATTAAAATATGTTGTTTCCATAATTGGTGATGGATGGTGATACCTTTTTAGATGTATTTCCTACCTTTCATTTGGTAGGCAAGGCTTCCATGGCACCATACGCCAACATATTGTAGCCCATGTTGTAACCAACTGGGAAACTTTTGCTTTATTTAGCTTAAACGTAAATGGAGAGTGTTATAGCTCTATGTCAAATTCATATACTTCTAGTACTGCATGTGAGCTTCAAGCAGCAGCAGAAATTTATGCTGTTAATTTTCAATTTATTCAAAATGGAAATTTATTACCATCATTTGGAAACACTATGCATCCTGTAAAAAGATTGCGTTTTCCGGTCCATTAATGTTTGGACATTTTGATGTTTATATTCCTTTAGAGGAAGTATTAACTCAAGATTCTGATACGTCAAGTGAATGTAAAACTGAAAATGTTAAAAGTCCCGTTAAAAGACGTAGTCGGGTCACCGACAAAACAAAAAAAACAAGTAAGAAGGCTCTAGTCGAGATTTTCCGACTAGGAGATACCCCGAACCCTCTACATAACGCACAGCCATTTTCTGTATGCATCTGTGATTAAACTTTAATCTTCGATATCTCTGGTGTTTCTCAACCGGTTTCGATGAAATTTAGCAGATTTTCATTATATTGTATCAAGTTTCTAAAACGTATTTCAGATTTTTTATGTTATCGATCACATGTGTAATTTGGAAACGGAAATAGTTATCAAAAATCGGAAACAAACTTGTACTGCCTAGGACTTAGATGAGCTTATGTTCAAAACCTGAAGTCCCTAGCTCTTATAGTCTCTGAGATCGATGCGTTCATACATTCGGACAAACGGACAGATAGACATGGCTGTACTCGGCTGCTGATGCTGATCAAGAATATATATACTTTATGGGGTCGGAAAAGCTTCCTTCTGCCTGTTACATACTTTTGCACAAACACATTATACCCCTTTTCCCCTTTTTATGGGTTCGGGGTATAAATAGGGTTAAGCACATAGAAGCATCAAAAAGATTTCAGGTTAATCAGGAAAAGAGAATATTACTTTGCTATAATATGTTGTTAAATATTTTCTAATTTATTTATTTTATATATGTCTACAATTGCTCAAATTTATATAAACTATTGGCGCAGCGAAGCAAGCGGGGCACTTACTAGTACATACATGTATCTCCGTTGGTATACATATTTACATGTGTTGTTGTTGTTCGCACTCTGCTGCTGCTATCCCCCTTCCACAATAGAAAGCCGCTCAGAGCAAACGGCACACAGAGACATACATACATACCCTGCAGTTCGTTTCAGATATGAAAAAGATCTGAAACATACATGATCTGATCATGACCATGCATGAACTCTTAAATGCAAATACAGGCGTTTTAGGCATGAATTTAACAAGGGGATGTCCAAGGGCTTAATGCATGCACGCGCGCATTAAAAGAGAAGCGAAGCGGCATGCATGTACGCTCGCATGAAAAGAGAAGCGAAGCGGGCATGCCTAAGCGCACTCAGAGAAAATTTAAATTAAACTATTTTCGGGTATAATTTTATCTAAAACATGAATATGGTAAATAATAATCTATATAAATAAAAATCAATGCCACTTTTTTCATATCGTTGACCGGCTTTATTTGAATACAACTAACGGCCTGGTACGTGCTTCGCTACGTATATAGTTAAATATAAAAAAAAATTTAATTGGAACAAACGGTAAGTTTTGAACTGTTTCTTTATTTGAAAAAACATATTAATGAGCAAATTGGTTTTTAATAGGATTTATTATATTTTATTTGAAGGAAAAATGCCGCGAGCCAGACGAGCAATTATAGGTCGCCGAACGCGTAATGCAAATGATGTAGTATCACTAAGACGATCACAGACTGCAGATGAACGCGCGCAATCTAATGCATCGCAGCGTGAACGTTATAGTCGCAGAACACGTAATGCTGCAAGTCAAACTGTTGATCCTGAGTTATATCAAGTTGTCGTTAAAAACATTCGCCATGTATGATTGATGGAAAGTGTTCGAAACGATACCCAAGGCAATTGACTTCAGACAAAATAACGGGCAATGACGGATATCCGTTGTATCGACGTAGATCACCTAATGATAATGGCAAAACAATTGTTAGAAATTGGTGATGGCAAAATACAAATCGACAGTACCAACGGATTGATCGCTGTACCGAAAATTTTTTTGTACAATTGCGCAATCGATAGATGAATTGATCGAATGTGTATATCCGAATATTCTTCAGAATTACAGAAATCATGATTGTTTGAAAGAACGCGCTATTTTAGCACCGAAGAACATTCATATCAATGCCATTAATTTTCAAATTCAAGCGAAACTGCAAGGTGTTGCTATGTGTTTGCTTAACGTTTGTGGTGTGAATTTGGAGGAATCATGTTTTTCACATGGCCTACTTTATGTTGCCTGTTCCAGAGTCGGTATCCCCAGCCGTTAGTTTATTTATGCTCAAAATGCAAATACAAAAAATATTGTTTATCAAAATGTTTTCGATTATGTTTTAAAATAGCTAGCAACTAAAAAATATTTTTTTTGTTTAAATAAATGAATTTGATGTTCCAATTAAATTTTAATACTTTGATACCGAAGGTCTCATAGTATATTGGTTTTGTGCAATGTCCGTCATGGTGTCCGTCTGTCCGTCTGTATGAACGCAACTTTTTTCGACACCCGTAAAGCTAGAGACATAAACTTTGCAATTATGTTTGTCTATAGGCGCGACAGATAAAGTGTCAAGATTGGGGTGCCACGCCTACTAGGAGGCTGGGAAATCGATAAATTCGATAACTGAAAACCGATAAGACCAAATATTTCTCACATTCTTACAGCTAGAGCTACCAAATTTTGAACGCAGATAGCTTGTCATGTCCTTGAAAAAACTGCATCAAAATTTTGGATGCCACGCCCACTCCTTCCGCCCCCATCATCCCTGCTCCTTGAAACTGGAAACGCCTATAGTTTTTACATTTTTTGGGCTAGAGACACCAAATTTTGTGTCAAGATAGATATTTACGTTTCACAAAAAAATGCATCAAAATTTTGGATGCCACGCCCCTGATTCCGCCCCCATCCCCCCCTTCTCCATGAAATTGGAAACGCCTATAGTTTTCACATTTGTTGGGCTAGAGCCACCAAATTTTGTGTCAAGATAGGTACTGACGTTCCCCATCAAAACTTGGATGCCACGCCCCCTGATTCCGCCCCCACACCCCTTCTCCAAGAAATTGGAAACGCCTGTAGTTTTCACATTTTTGGGTTAAAGCCACCAAATTTTGTGTGAAGATCGATATTGACGTTCCCCAAAAAAATGCATCAAAATTTTGGATGCCACGCCCACCTAAGCCACCCGCCCTATTAAATCGGAATCGGCTATATCTCTAACAGTTTTTGAGCTAGAGCCACCAAACTTGGTAGGAAGATTGATAGTGACAGTTAAAAACATTTGATTCAAAATTTTGGATGCCACGCCCACCAAAGCCACCCGCCTTATAAAATCGGAATCGGCTATATCTTTAACAGTTTTTGAGCTAGAGCCACCAAACTTATTAGGAAGATAGATAGTGCAGGTAAAAACATTTGATTCAAAAATTTGGATGCCACGCCTACCTCTGTCGCCCACCTTTTAAATTTGGGAGTTAAGTTATCTTCCACAGTTTTTGAGCTAAAGTCACCAAATTTGGTAACATGATAGCTGGCGATGTTTACCACATGGGCCACTCCCTTCGCCCCTGCATTCCCCCTTATCAACCGCTCTTTTACTGGTATCAAAGTATTCCGCAGTCGGTTGCGTCCGACTGCAACGTTTTTACTTGTTTAATATTTAACTTTATACGTAGCGAAGCACTTACCCTGCCGCTAGTTAATAATAAAAAAAATACAAAAATATAAGATTCGATTATAATCGAATAATTATTGTTCATATTAATTTTGATGAAATTTTCATTTTAACATCTCATATATCTGAAAAATCAAGTATGGCACTTTTGCATTCAATACACTTGCATTCTACTAGAAATGTTAGAATTATAATTTAAATTATTAAAATTGCTAGAAAGATCAAAATTAGTTTATATCAAAACTCACCGAATACGAAATATAATAGCCTGCGCCGAAATTCGAACCTGCACCTCCCGTTTACTTAGCGGATGCCTTCAAAATTGCGCTGTTGCCTAACATATTTCGTATGCAGTTAGCTTTGACTTAAAACGAACGAAAAATGCCTGCTCTTTGACTTGAAGTGTAAGAGTTAAATATAACTGTTATTTTTCTCTCTTAATCTCTCTTCTCTCTTGCTTCGACCACTGCGGCCTTCGCTGCAGCCTTCGCTGAAACCTTCACTGCAAATTCAGGTGTGATTGAAACCTGCATCCATTCAGATTTGAATTGGGAGCGATCGCTCCAAGTCAAACTAAAGGGTATATATTCACCTAACGGCGAACATGTCGCTGACTTACAGACTTATACACAGCAAATTGCTGGCACTCGGTCTGCACTGAATGAAGCCGGCTTATGAATGGCTTGCACTGTTTTAGCTACGCAAATGGTCTGCAAAATTTCGGACGCTTTGCGATCGGCTCGCTGCTTTCAGCAGCCGAAATGCTGGTGGTCCTTTTCTTAATCAGACCAATTAGGCTATTTGATTTTCGGCGTTTGACTTCTCTATGTATAACTGCTTGGTGCTGGTACATTATTGCACTCATGCTATAGTTTAGATACAATTTTCTGTTAAGTTACAATTTGTTACCCCTTGCCCAGCGGCACACTTTGCAATCGTGCGCTCCAGCTGATAACTGTCTAAATGTTAGTTATACGCCTCCTCGACGAGGTTTTGGCTCACAACATCAGATCATCGCAAGAATTCTAACAATAGTTTCTCCTACTCTCTGGTTCCTCTCTAAGCATCACATGTCTTGCGGCAGGCTCACTAAATTCAGCACTCGGTAGCGAGGATTGTGCCTTGCAAAATGCTGTGCTTCACAATTCTTCACTCAAAGCTTGACTTATAATAATTTCGCAAAATCGCACTAAGAATAATTTTCACAATTTGGGACTTAGACCAATATGTTCAACTTGCACTTAGGATTATTATACTCTGATACCGAAGGAAACAAGTATATTGGTTTTGTGCCATGTCTGTTCGCCTGTCCGTCTGTCGGTCCGTCCATACGGATGAACTCGCGCTTCTCCGTCACCCTTAAAGCTAGACAATTGAAACTTTGCAAATATCTTTGTTCATGCCTGCGTCAGGAAAAGTGTCAATTTAGGCGCTACGTCCCGTGGAAGGCTGGGAAAAGGATACCAGTAGTAGGGTACAGCCGGTTCTAAACCAATTTATGGCTTTTTGACCTGTCAAAATTTGACAGTTTTATTACCCCCCCCCATCAAATTTTATTATCGCCATAAAATTTTATGACCCCATCAAATTTTATTACCCCTCCCTATTTGGTGATCGTTTGTTTGGTATATTGCATAGGGATAAGGGGGCGGAGATCATGATATCACTATGACCTTAGATGACCCCCTTTTGTCTGTTTTGTAAATTCTTTTTTTAATATACATTTGTAGAGTGTTGCTGGTGCTATCCTAGATAAGGATGGATTTTGGTTCAGGGATAAGATATTGTTAATTGCATACTGAACATGATCATGCTCGTCGAGTATTGTGGCTTATAGATAAGATTTTGTTAATTGCATACTGAACATGTTTATGCTCGTCGAGTATTGCGGCTTATTGATAAGATAGTGTTAAATGCGTACTTAAGTGCGTATGCAAGTGCATGAGTATTGTAATGTACAGATGCGCATGTTTTATCAATAAACTAGGCTTCTTGATAAAAATGTGTTTAATGTGTACTGAAATAGTACACTACTGGGCTTGTGTGTGCAAGTGCGTTTGTGTGTGTGTGTGTATTGTAATGTACAGATGCGCATGTTTTATCATTAAACTAGGCTTCTTGATAAAAATGTGTTTAATGTGTACTGAACATGCTCATATTCGTGCTTATCAATTTGAGGGAAAGTGATTCTTGCTGATCCTCCTTCAAGCAATAGGCATCAAACCTAAAGGCTTATCATTCTTAATATTTGGTGCCCTCCCTTTTATCTTAGAGGCTTTCTGATTTAAAGCTGTGGTGCTATCCCTTTCTTGTACGTACCCAACTTATTTAAGTAATGATTAGCTCGCTAGAAAATAATATATTCCTGGTTTCAAAAGGAATAAAAGGAGAGTTTCGTTCAATGAACGATCAGTTTCTCTCAAAGTGAAGTGAGTGCCCAACATAAAAACGTAGTGTTAAAAAAAAAAAAATCAGTTATCAACAAAAATTGTTAAACAATATAGTGCTGAAAATAAAAATTTGTAATAAAATATAATAACATTAACAATGGCAAACAAAATAATATACACAACGGAGGCGCCCAACACCCTGGCCGAAGTCTTTAACATGGAGACATCATCCACCATGACCGCACACCCAAGTAAGAAGATGAAGAAAACTGTGTCCAACACAGCAACGTTAAACGCCCTGGCCGAAATTGACAACGTCAACACACCGCCCACCCCCAATGCGCCTCTCCGCAAGAAGACAAAGAAGACCGTTCAACACCAACATTGCTCCCAACATCAACACATTCCCTACCGCATCCGCTACCTACATCAACACACCGAACAACGCCAACATTGCTGCCCACCTCAACACATTTCCTAACGCTCCCGCTACCTACCTCAACACATCGCTCAACACCAACATAAGAACCGGCACTACCCATACCACGACAAAATGGTGTGAAGCGTGTAAGATTTTTGTACCTACATATAAGTGGCATGGGCATATAAGATCAAAAAATAAAATTTGTGTTTCCCTGCCTGTTAATAGTGCTATAAAGCAGATTTCAAGTAGGTTTAAAAACCGAATTTTAACATATTCTTTTGAGAATAAGCGTGAGGAAATTCTAGAGCCAAAGGAGTTCCTCACAGATGCTTCATCAAACATCATTTCACAAATACTCAACGTTTTATCTTTGCACACATCGTATAAGATTAACTTTGAATTATTTGCTGAATACATCAAGATGCGCCATGATGGGTTAGATTTATCTATTAAATCGCACCAAACCAGTATGTGTGTAGTAACAAATGGAAGTGACCTAGAAGAGGTCTATAAAAATCATGCTCAACAAATTGAAAGGAAAATGGATGAGTTCCAGGAAAGGGACAGTGGATGGACGATGACCCAATATTTAAGGTTGGAAATTAACCTCAATAAATATACACCAATTAAAGTTTCCAACTACATTGAGACACCGAAAGTGTTGAGAAAAAAAACCACTCATCAATGTAAAAAATACAGATGAATATTGCTTTAAATGGGCTTTAATTTCTGACCTTAAAACACTGCTCGATACTCATTTAGAGAGATGTTCGAGCTATAGTATAAATATTATAAGCTCACAAATCAATGTAAGTGATTCACTTAAGTTAGATTTTGAGGAGTTAGAGTTTCCGCTTGCACTAAAACAAATTAAAGTGTTTGAAAGGCGGAACTCACAAATAAGTATAAATGTCTTTGGGTTCGATGAGGAGAATGGTAAAGTGATTGGACCACTTTGTTTAACGGAGATAGAACGAGAACATCATGTTAGCTTAATGCTTTTGGAGAGTGGTGGACGGGCACATTTTGTGTGGATAATAAGTTTATCAAGGTAAGAGTTGTAGGAAATATTACTTTTTCAAAATTTTATAACTAATAAACTTTCTTTTGTTTTTTCTTATGAATTTTAGACTGGTTAGCTCACAGGTGACAGAGCACCATTATCAACTATTCTTCTGCAACACCTGCCTAAACTTTTCACACACAGAAAAATATTCACAGAAACACAGGAGGAATTGTGGGAAGATGGTGTCTTCGCTTCCATCTCTGGAGAAGGCAAGCATTATTTTAAAAATTATAATCGTAGTTTAGACGTACCATTTGTAGTATACGGAGATTTCGAATGTATGCTATCCCCCATCGAGTCGAAAGTTAGTGAGAATGTTATAGCAACAGCTTTACATGTTCCTATAGCCTTCGACCCATCCCTTGATAAGCTTGTGCTAGAGACATGTAAAGATGCAGGTGTTAAATTTGTTACATCTCTTATTGCAGATGTAAATGAAATTTACACATCTTACCTAAGTAATATTAAACCCATGACATTGAGTGCCGATGAGGAAACCAGATTTAAAAATGCAGCTAATTGACATATCTGCAAAAAAAATGCTGGGAACTGATCGAGTACGTGACCATTGTCATTTAACTGGTGTTTATAGGGGACCTGCACACAATGTGTGTAATATTAATTTTCAAATAGCATCTTTTGTCCTAGTTTTCTTTCACAAATTTTCGAAATATGACTCACATCTCTTTGTAAGAGAACTTAATAAAGTTGAGCGTGATAATAAAGTACTCCCTCTAAATAAGGAGCTCTATATTTCACTTTCCAAATTTACTCACATTGCGTCCCATAAAGTTGAAAGTGTAGTGTTTCTACCCCTCCTCCGAGGAATTTACTTTACTACGTAGGAAGGGAGTTTTCCCATATGAGTATCTAGATTCAGAGAGCCGACTGTCTGATACGTCTCTGCCTCCGAATGAAAAATTATTTAATAGTTTAACTAATAAAGAATGTTTGCTTGAGGACTATTCACATGCCCAACATGTGTGGTCAGTTTTCGGCTGTCAGTCATTAAAAGAATATATGGAACTTTATCTAAAAACCGATGTTCTTTTATTAACTGACGTTTTTCAAAATTTTCGAGCAATATGCAAGAAAATTTACTCTTTAGATCCGGCTCACTATTACACCACTCCCGGTCTAGAGCTATTTACTGACATCGATATGTACAGAATTATACAAAACGGAATTAGGGGTGGGCTGGTGCAATGCTCTAAACGGTATTCAAAAGCCAACCACATGTATATGGATGCGTATGATTCAACCAAACCATCCGAATATTTAATGTATCTGGATGCCAACAATTTATATTGTTGGGCAATGTCGCAAAATCTCCCATATGCTGATTTTCAGTGGATGAGTGAGAATGAGGTTGCGACATTTGACATTGGGGAAATAAAAGAAAATTCAGAATATGGTTAAATTCTTGAAGTTGATCTTTTATATCCAGACACATTGCATGACTATCACAATGATCTGCCTTTTTGTCCGCTTAACCAAAAACCAACTCCCGAGGCGAAGGTTTGCAAACTTGTTGCAGACCTAAGACCTAATGTAAAATATGCAATTCATTATAACATTATAACAAATGAAATTTGAAACGTCTGAATATCCTGAGGAACTAGCCCTGAAATATGGAAGGTCTTGGGTATGATGAAGGATGAAAGCTCAGGTAAACAAATGTCAGAGTTTGTGGGTCTTAGGGCAAAAATGTATTCACTTTCTCTTGATGGGGGAGAATGCATTAAAAAATCGATAGGAATTAAAAAGTCTGCGTTAGATAAACTTACTATAAATAGTTATAAAAATTGTTTATTTAATAATGAAATATTTAGTGATGAGATGATGTTGTTTAGATCACATCTTCATAATTTATATACTAATAAAATAAGAAAAACAACTTTAAGTTGTTCAGATGATAAGCGAAAAATAAAGCCTGATGGGCTTCATACCTATGCTTGAGGTCACTTTAAAATTTTTATCTTTAAAATTGACTTATACTACTTTAAAAAAAAAACAAGTAAAAACGTTGCAGTCGGACGCAACCGACTGCGGAATACTTTGATACCAGTAAATGAACGGTTGTAAGGGGGAATGCAGGGGCGAAGGGAGTGGGCCATGTGGTAAACATCGCCAGCTATCATGTTACCAAATTTGGTGACTTTTGCTCAAAAGCTGTGGAAGATAGCTTAACTTCAAAATGTAAAAGGTGGGCGGCAGAGGTGGGCGTGGCATCCATATTTTTGAATCAAATGTTTTTAACTGTCACAATCTATCTTCCTACCAAGTTTGGTGGCTCTAGCTCAAAAACTGTTAAGGATATAGCCGATTCCGATTTTATAAGTCGGGTAGCTTGGGTGGGCGTGGCTTCCACAATTTTGGTGCAGATCTTTGGTAGATATTGCCTTCTATCTTTCTACCGAATTCGGGAGCTCTAGCTTAAAAACTGTAAGAGATATCGAAATTTCCGATTTTAAATGGTGGGCGGCAGAGGTGGGCGTGGCATCCAAAATTTTGATGCATGTTTTTGGGGAACGTCAATATCTATCTTCACAAAAAAATTTGGTGGCTCTAGCCCAAAAAATGTGAAAACTATAGGCGTTTCCAATTTCTTGGCGAAGGGGGGATGGGGGCGGAATCAGTGGGCGTGGCATCCAAGTTTTGATGGGGAACGTCAGTACCTATCATGACACAAAATTTGGTGGCTCTAGCCCAAAAAATGTAAAAAACTATAGGCGTTTCCAATTTCAAGAAGCAGCGATGATGGGGGCGGAAGGAGTGGGCGTGGCATCCAAAAATTTGATGCAGTTTTTTCAGGGACATGACTAGCTATCTGCGTGCAAAATTTGGAAACCTAGCTGTAAGAATGTGAGAAATATTTGGTTTTATCGGTTTTCAGTTATCGAATTTATCGATTTCCCAGCCTCCTAGTAGGCGTGGCAACCCAATCTTGACACTTTATCTGTACCGTCTATAGATTAACATAATTGCAAAGTTTCAAGTCTCTAGCTTTACGGGTGTCGAAAAAAGTTGCATTCATACAGACGGACAGACGGACGGACAGACACCATGACGGACATTGCACAAAACCAATATACTATGAGACCTTCGGTATCAAAGTATAAACACACAAAAGACATTTAGTTCTATATACTATATATATATACTTTTTTAATTCAATTACAGCTGCCACTCTTCTTCTTCTTCTTGTTGTGCCTGCTGCTGCTGCCACTCTTCTTCTTCTTGTTGTTTCGCCTGCTGCTGCTTCCACTCTTCTTCTTCTTGTTGTTGCGCCTGCTGCTGCTGCCACTCTTCTTCTTCTTCTTGTTGCGCCTGCTGCTGCTGCCACTCTTCTTCTTCTTGTTGTTGCTCCTGCTGCTGCTGCCACTCTTCTTCTTCTTGTTGTTGCTCTTGTTGATATTGTTGTTCGAAGAATGGTGGTGATGTTGCTGGTGTTGGTGGGTAGGAGAAGGTGAGTGGTGGCTTAATTTCTATTGACACGAATCTCGCCCTACCATCATCTTCCACCTCAAAGTCCATATTTTGTATCGATCTCTGAGCCCACATCTGTGCGCTATCCTCCTCTTCTTGTTGTTGTTGTTTTTCTTGCACATTTTAATTTTTTACACCCCGAACCCATGAAATGGGTAAAAGGGGTATAATGGTTTTGTGCAAAAGTATGTAACAGGCAGAAGGAAGCATCTCCGACCCTATAAAGTATATATATTCTTGATCAGCATCAACAGCCGAGTCGATATAACCATGTCCGTCTGTCCGTCCGTCTGTATGTATGAACGCGTCGATCTCAGAGACTATAAGACCTAGAGACTTCAGATTTTGCACATAAGCTCATCCAAGTTCTAGGCAGTACAAGTTTGTTTCCGATTTTCGATAACTATTCTGGTTTCCGATATACTCATGCAATCGATTACGAAAATTTCTCGAATTTGGAAAATGTAAAAATAGGGGTTGAAATAATGGATAACGATATAACTTTTCTGAAAATTTCATCGAAATCGGTTAAGAAACACCAGAGATATCGAAGATTGAAGTTTAGTCACAGATGCATACAGACAATGACTGTACGCGTTATGTATAGGGTTTGGGGTATCTCCTAGTCGGGAAATCTCGACTAGAGCCTTCTTAATTGATTTTTTTGAGCGTGTACTTTTACATCGCTTCATTTTTATCTATCCAAGAGTTGTGCGCATTCGAAAATCCCAACCATTTTACTAATACATGACTATTTCGTCGTTTAATTATTTTTCAACTTAGTAAGTATGTGGATATTTTGTTTTTCTCAGCTCCTTCTTATAGAAACATCCTTTCACTTCGACATCCTCATAGTCCTTCAATATATATGTAGTAGGATTGGTAATTTGTATTTTTTTTATTTGAAAAATTTCAGTTGTCCAGTTTGGTGTTTAGCCTTTCTCAAACATGTGCTTATGTTTACTTATACGCACATATTCGTTGACCTTGAGTTTACTTCCACTAAATATTTTTCTGTGGCTATAGACAGTACATAGACGAATAAATGTAAAAAGACTGGTAACCAGAGCCGGCGATGTTAACGCAACAGAGAGCCTCAGAACATTTTCGAAGCATACACAAGTAACGAGTAGCGGCAAGTTCCCCTAACATCGCACAGCTGCATTTGTTTTGATTTTTGCTTCTTTGTTTTCAACCTGCGTTTGGCGCCATATTTGTATTTTGCGTTTTGTTTATGCGCTGCTGATTATGATTTTTTTCGCAGGGCATGTGCACTAATATGCATTTACGCGCTGATTACGATTGAATTAATATTATGAAGCTAATTTTTATAGTATTATACATTAAGAAAACTAAGTTAAAAGCATATATTATTTATAATAATATTATTATTTGCTGGCTGCAAAAATGTATGGATAAGTGCTTGCCTGCTGTAGTTGTTCGACCCCGGATTCAACACCGCGTTCGAGTTGATGTTTTTATATATGCTTATATTTTTTTTTCTACTTTTTAATTTTTTTTATCCAATTTAATGTTTTCGCACCACTCCACTTGTAGTTCTTCAGGTACGCGGAACAATTTGTTGCCCCCAACGCAACTTTTCACTACGCACTTGTAAACTACTCTTTTAACAATGTTTTCCATATTGAAATGGAACAAATAACATAAAATTAAGCAAATAAAAGTATAAATAATATTTTAGGGCTTTTAGTTTTGAAAAAAACTGTTGTATATCGCACTTTTGTTTAATCGCTTTAGATCTCAACTAGTCGCTTCAATCGTCAGCACAAAAGTATTAAAAAAGAATTAAAACCGCGAAATTTTTTGGTTTATTTTTCCTTTATCCACTTATTTTAACGCGCGTAAGCTTTTGTTTTTGATTTGATTTCCTTTTGTGTTCCATTACATTGAACACAAAATAAGACCAACCTCAAGTCATCAACCTGCAAGAGCGGTCGTGGCGCAGTTAGCTAGATGCTTCTTTGTAAAATGTTTTTTGACCCAAGTTCAACCCCCCAGCTAAATTAATCAAACTCTTTATTTTTATATTTATATAAATATTATAATATTAAATACAATTATTTATTTTAAAATAAAAACGGCGGCTGACTTTCAAAGCGTAGTCTGGCCTGTCTTTGTGTGTATGCATATTGTTGTGGACACCTAGGCAAAGAAAACGCACGAAACGTAACCTAGGTCAGCCTCGTATTTGTGTGTATGCATGTGTAATACACATTGTGTATGTGAACAAGAAGAATAAGCAAACGCACCAAGGCAGCTAAAGTAGCAGTTGCTGACATTTAAAACTGCACAGATTAAAAATACCCTATGTCACAATAATTAGTTATTGTCTATAAAACCACAAATATAAGCTTAGTATAGAAAGATAAGTATTTGAAAGCATAGTATGTTTTTTAAATGTTATTCTAAATTTTACATTAAGATATTTAAATTACATTTAATTAGTTATAAGTGCCTTTCCTTATGGCCAAAACACATTTTAAAAATATCATTATTAAGTATATTGTATATTATCTATTTAATAACGCAAAGTTTAAATAAAGTCAAACTACCCTTCCTTGCTAGGGTAGCAGCAACCAGATTCAAGCAAAAGTCTAAAATTGCAAAACTCAATTTCTGCGACAACAACAAGAGAAATGAAGTGCGGCAACTAACAATCTTTGTCCGGCACATCGCACACTTTGCAATCAAAACAAAATGAAAACAATAATGGCCGACTTAATTCGGCGAGTATGGAGTGGAAACCTGCCAAAGCAAATGACAAAAATTACTCGCTATATTCTGTTTCCCCTTGTGTATGCTTCGCAATTGTGCTATGTTAGTTTAACAGAACATCGCCGGCTCTGGTTACCAGTCATTTTACATTTATTCGTCTATGGACAGTATTCAACAACATCTTTTCATTCGATGAATTAACTTCTACTGGAGCCATTTTTATTGTTCTATGATATTGATGGTTGTATTCTTCGATCAACTGCTTGTACATTTAAATCCAATTATATGTGCCATTGAAACTAAATTCTTGCCACATCATTTCCTTTAAAGTTCTATTAAAACGCTCAACAATCGACGCTTTGAGAACACTATAAGTTGAATAATGATGAATGTTATGTTTTTTGCACAAGTTTTTAAATTCAGTATTAAAAAATTCTTTTCCGTCATCAGTTTGTAAATTCTTAGGAATTCTTTTGTCTTTATTTTTTTTTATATCCTTTTTTTTATTTATTTTTCCTTATAAAGTAGTACAGGTTTGATGACGACGTCTTTTTGAGTCATGTTTAGAAAACATTTTATTGAAACACATTTTTTTCTTCAAAATGGTTATCCACACTTTCAATACCGATGTTTTTTCTCTCATTATTCTAACACATAATTTAAATATACACTTCCAAGATTCAGAACTCATGTTTCTTGAAGTAGTAGTAGTACAAACTTGCAAGTTAGATCCAACCTTGATGAGAGCAAGTACTGATTAAGGATCCTATCTTTTATATTATTATACTGTTCACATTCTTCGGTTTATTCTGATGTACATTGCTAATGTTTTTAATGCTTTTTCAAGTTTTTCTTTCAAATTTTTGAGCTTTTCTTGAGTATTATTTATATTCTTTTCCAATAAAACAATATTTGGATTTTTATGGCTTAATAATGATGAATTAATGTTTAATTTAATATGATTTTGGAGTTGATTTAATAGTTCGTCTACATATTCTTTTATAACCAAGTCATTTGCATCTTTCGGCTGCGTACAATACATAATTGGTTTGCCCTGAACATTTAAATTACCATCCTGGTCAATGAGCAAACCAAAAAATCTTTTGCCATTTCTGTTAAAGTATTCAAAATTCTCTTTTTCTTTCGAAAAATGTCCAAACTTGTCGAGGGGCATAATGGTTTAGCGTTGAATTAATTTGTATTTAGATATTTTGTGCCTGATCCTTCTCAGTATGCAAAGTTACAAAGCTCTCATACTTATTAGTTTCGTTTATATTTGAAATGAGCTCATTGCCTACTTCATTTATACTATCCATAAGCTTAGTTATTTCATTCATTTTACTTTCCAAGTCTTTAAGCTTAGTATTTTGCACGTTGACTTAGTGGGAAATAGTTGACATCTGACTTTTTTTTAGTTCTTGTACTTTTGCATCAACATATTATCCTTTGATTACTAAATCATCGTTATTTATAGGATTAATTGAATTTGTAATGCGTTTGTTCTGAGCATTTAAATTACCATCCTGATCAATATGAATCCCTGTTATAGTTTTAATTTGACTTTTTAACTTGTCTGAATGTTCCTTAGCATTTGAGTACAGCCCAAACTTGTCAAGAGTCATATTAATAAAGTATATATTTATTTAGTGTGCATCATATTTATTAATAAGTAATGTTCGCCTCTCGCAACTCTTCAATTATCAATACAATCTCATTACTATGGCTACTGTTACCAGCTGACTGCGAGGCAACCAAAAGCTTAAGTCTATCAACAATCTCATTAGGATTATCCCAGTATACATAATTTGTCATATTTTCGTTGAGAAGCATTAGAGTTCCACCTTTATAATATGATTTTATTGTATTTAAAGACATTGCAATTGGTTCAGCAATTTTCGGGAACAGGTTTCTTATTATTTCAGTATACTTTTTTGAGCGATTGCCTTTCAGTGGCTCATTTGGGTGATGATTTTTTCTTGTGCATTTGTTTTTATCAAGATTTCTCGATACGAGTCGAGATCTATTTGCGTGTAGTTACGAGGATTTTTTAAATAGATCAAAGAATATAGTCCAGGAGTAAGATCCCACTTTTCACCCGATTCCAGCTCAATTTTCTTGTTGGAAACACTTATTTTAGATCTTCCTAATTTAATTTCTCCTTCTTGTTTAGTTGGGCCAAATGCTTTATCAAGCTGTCTTTCTCGCTCTAATTCATTTATACTGAGATTAAAGTTCACACTACCTAATACATTTGACTGATAACAGTCTTCATTGCTTACTGCAACTGGGTTAAGAAAGCTTTGTTCACTTGGTGTAAACGAATCATGAAATATTTCTTTTGTATCTATTTCCCCATCTATCGCATCATAAAAGTCAGTATTTTTTTTTTTTTTTTTTCTGTACTTTCACATTAGGTTTAACATTTTAGTAGAGTTTTAAATATAAATAATACATATAATATTATTTAAATATTTAGCCTATAAGTTATTAGCTTCAAAACGTGCTTTCAAATATTTCATTTAGCTTATAATATGTATATCCAGACAAAGCTGTTAGATTTTGCTTTCGGAGCATTGCGCAATTACAAATACAGATACATATACAATAATACTTCAAAATAAATTAATGGCTAATAGTGGGGCGACTGTTTTACTGCTGCCGTATTTCCCATTAAAGGAGTGTTATTTTTACTTTAAAAATCCACATACATAAAAAATGTAACAAAAATTCCTGCGACCAGCGCACACAAATAATTAAGCTGCAATGCTGCGCTCTTTTGACGATAGCGCTGCTTGGAACGTGGCGAGAAGGGTGCTGGAGGATTAACTCCTGGCAATGCGCTGTCCAGGTAAACGATGGTATAAAGGAAAGTAGCTAGGATCAGGCCACACAAAACTGGGCTCAGCCTGGAGGGCAGTTGGTGCTGCTCCGTCCAGTCCAAGGCAGCGCTCAGCTGTGCCTGCACATAGCCGCTGAGCTCCTGCATGTTGCTACCGATTATGTAGAGCATTGCTATCATGATGACTCGGTGGCCGATAATTATAATGCCAAATAGGAATATTAGAGCTTTTAGGCGTACATAGAAGGTCACCTCATGCCCCTTGACACCGCCTACGCAAATGTAATGTTTAGTTGTTGCCTTGGCTAAATCACAAAATCCAATGGCGTCGTTGAACCGCTGCTGCGATTCTCTTACGTTTTTGGGGGTTGAGGTAAATATGCGCTGCTGCTGTTGCTTTTTTTTTGATTTTCATTTCCTGTAATCGTTGTTTCCTTTTATCTGCTTCTTCTTTTTTGTATCGCGTGGATGGTTTGATATCTAGATTCTCTTGAATAATTTTGTTAAGTGGCTCTGTTAAAGACTTAAATGTTTCCTCCAACTGTTATTCATTAGCAGCTCTACCCAATTTAATACTTTGAAATTTTCTTTTCAGCGCATTCCTTGTTTTTGTCAGTTCCTTCAATATATTCTCATTCATTTTGAATACTGTGCTGTAAACAGGGGGTCGTTTGTTGTTTACCGTTGAGCTGTTTGCTGAAAACAGGGGGTCGTTTGATGGTAACCGTTGAGCTGCTTGCTGTTAGCCAGAGAGCTGTTTTCCTGTTTTACAGTGCTGTTTTACCGGGCTGTTCGCTGAGAACAGGGAGCCGTTGTTGTTAACCGCGGAGCTGTTTTCCTGTTCGAGCTTAATGTTTAACGCTAGAGCTGGTATAAGTGAACTATTCAGATATTCATAACAAACTAATCCCACACACATTATATTAAAAGCATTTATTGAGTTTTTCTTTAAATTTTCTTTATTAAAAGTCATACAATATCAAAGTAAGAATTCTGATTTTGTAGAGTAAAAATTACTTTAAGCCATGTTTAATACGAAGACCTGATGTTGCGCAAAGCATTAGAAATTGAAGGCACACTTATGCCTTCAATTAAGTTTAACGTACCAAATCTTTGTACTTGATTATAATTGTATTTTATGTTCTCCCAAATATCTTATAAGTTCTAGAGGTGGTGGTAAATTTCCAAAACTATCAAAATGTCTACACTCCTTGTCCGCCTTAAAGTAAGCTACCCAATACGTTCCAGTTCCGACTACCGAGTCCAAGTTGACAATACCACATTCTCTTTTTCGTACTTGATTCGGTAGGGAGTCCCTCATATAAACCCCTCTAAAATGAGGGATATGCTTGTGTGCAAATTTTAAAATATCTATGTTTGAAAGCGGTTTATTGGGCAGCTCATTTAAAAAATGTATTATTTTTATCTGTGGTTATTCCAAATCCTTTTTGATATGGTTTCAAATAGAGGCCATTACCTAAAGCTATGGCTTCCATTTTTCTATTATGACGTTTTTTCTCCTCTAGCTCTTTTTAGCATTCTTAGCATTGTTAATGCTTTTAGCTATTGCCGCCCCATCTGATGCGAGTCCCCCTAACGCACTGAGCGTTGTCAAGATGGGTACAAGTGGAAGAAAACCTCCAATTTTAGGAACGCTGATTACTCTAGGAATTATAACTTTATTTTTTTTTTTATTTCCACGAAATATGCAGCAGACTTTTCTCCAAGAGTACTATCGTGGGCTTACACACGCTCCCACGCTCTTTCAGCTAGTATTTTGTCAGCTATATGATTATGTTTAGAATAGGCTATATCGTGATCTCTACAAGCGGCATCCAAGGGATTGATTCCTCTATCACCACGTTCCAAACGTGTTTTAAGCTTTGTTCCCGGACCACAAAACTGATATCCCGGTATGTGTAGTTCAACAGGTAAGGAGTTGATTATTTTATTCACAATACCTCTACCCTGATAGAGCGGCAACTTGTTACTATTTAGTTTATAAAAACGCAACACCATTTTATTTGATGTTTATTCATCAACAGCATTTACCTAAGTGAGTAACGAGTTGATTTAAAGAATATTACTCATATGCGCTTAATAAAACAAAAAACTGATATAGAGGTGAAAAATATCGATTCTAAGAGCGGTGATATCAAACAAGTCAGACATAGTTGCTTGTTATCAAATTCAATACGAGCTCTTATTGTCGGACCTTCCAATTGTGGAAAAACTAATGTTATGATTAGGTTGATTGAAAGCCCTGTAAAGTAGTGATTTGCCTGGGTACAGATCTCAGTCTGGCCAGGCTCAGCTTACAAGAAAATTTGTAGTTCGCTGGGATTGTAAAACGGGGTTTAGCATAATCTAGGGAGGAGTGAGAAAGTTAGTCCCGCAGTCGGGTCGGATGTTAACAACGGGGCGTCAAAACCTCCACACAAGTAACAACTTTAATACAATTGGCACAACAGACGCGTGTGCAACCACAAAAAAAATCAACACAAGTGTATATCTTTATAATCACCGGCGTGTTTGCTTGAACGCAAGTTCACTGACCGTCACTTTATTATCCTTTTGTTTCTTTTGGCCTAACTCGCTCTATCATTATTATAAGCTGGCGCCCTTCCTTATCTACTTACAAGCCTTTTAATTCCTCCGGGCACGTTTTAAAAAATCCACCCTCTATTCCTTTTTTTCTGTAATTTTTCTTTCTCCGCGCGTCTGCTCTATGGCACCGATCGTTTTTAACTCCCGAGTCGCCCACGCTTCAGTTTCGGCCAGCGCTACCGTTGCCAAACTCCCCACGTGGTGGGTTCGAAGCCCACAGCTGGCGCGCTGCACCCTTTGCGACTCTGCGTTATCGGGCGGTCCATTCGAATCTATTATTTAAACTAATCTGCCAACTCCACTTTTAATTCATTTTATAATTGTATAATATTCAATAAAAGAAAGCAAAACGAAATAAAAAATAAAATCAACTGAAAACTCCTCGCTCCTTGCGTTACGGAAAAATCATAGGAAAAATAACGAAATCAATAAATCTTTTCCTTATACACTACGAATTAAATCTACAAATTAAATCTACAAATTAAATACTACAAATTAAATACTACAAAATTAAATACTACACAATCAAGGTTGTTGTGGGGGAGGCCAGGGGCCTACTTCACAGCCCCAACGGTCTAAGGTTTGAGAATATTTATTTGTATTCAAAGTCCTTATTATTATTATTATTATTGGGATGAGGATCGTGCACTGCGACCACTAGGATCTATTGTGCCCTCTTACTGTTGTGTGAGTTACAGCTCCTCGAACAGTCCAATCGAGGAGCCCTCATCTCCTCTGTAGACAGAAAGGGGCTCCCCAGAAGAGAGAGCCTCAGTCGACTGATGGCGGGACACTCCACAAGCAGGTGCTCTGTAGTCTCATCCCCCTCCAGGCACAGTCTGCAAGGACTGTCTTCCCCTAACTTGAGATTATGCAGATGCTTGCGCAGTCTGCAGTGCCCGGTCAAGAAACCCGTGACTATCCGAAGAGATCCTTTGCTCAGCTTCAGACAGTCCTCAGTTCTCTTCTTGTTGTAACTACCTAGCAGTCGCTTGCTCTGTCTTACCCCCTGTGAAGACCGCCAAGCGTCCTCGCAGGCATTGAGCAGATCGATGCGACTGCTCTGACTAATAATCCCTGGTCCTAGCCCACAGAAAGGTTCAGGGCGGTGGAAAGGAGTGCTAGCTCCTCTCCTGGCCATAGTATCGGCTACCTCATTGCCGGGAATACCCGCATGTCCTGGTACCCAATAGATGGTGACTGTGTTGTTACTGCCCAACCTGTTGAGTGCTTCTATACATTGCCAAACCAGCTTGGAGACGATCTTGTAAGCACTGAGTGCTTTGATCGCTGCCTGGCTGTCAGAGAAAATGGCTATGTCTCTATGAACGTATCCCCTCTCGATGTTAAGGGAGGCACATCTTTCAATCGCATGCACTTCCGCTTGGAATATGCTGGCGAATTTACCAAGGGGTTCATGATATTTGACCCGGGGTCCGCAGACTCCAGCTCCAGCCCCCTCCTCTGTTAGTGATCCGTCCGTATACCATCTAATAGCATGTGGTTTCACATTATAGGTGGTCGACAGACTAGTCCCCTCTGCTTTATTACTGAGTTCCGATTTAAAGAGCTTCTCGAAACTAAAAAGGGCCATCTGCGCATCTTGCGGAAAGGCCAACAGTGTGCCAGTTGCACTAGTGACAGAATCGATTGCATTCGCTCCTGCCATTCTCATACTAGACCTGTTTGCACTGTGTTTGATGTAAAAATGCAAAGGCGGAAGTCCTAGTAGTACCTCCAGTGCTGAGGACGGGCACGTACGCATTGCGCCCGAGATGCACGTGCAGGCAAGTCTCTGGAGTTTGCCCAGTTGCCGTTTAGTCACATCAAGGTCTACACGTCTCGCCCAGACCACAGCGCCGTCGCTGACTATGGGCCTCACCATTGCTGTGTACATCCACAGATTTTTGGGGACACCCCCCAATTTTTCCCTGCGAGAGATCTGCAACTCATTAGAGCCAGTGTGGCCTTGCGTACCGCATGCTGGACATGCTGTTTCCATAGTAGCCTCTTGTCCAAGGTTATCCCCAGATACTTTATCTCCGTAGAGATTGGGATTGACGTACCCCCAATAGATATGGGTCTAATGGAGTTTAGCTTGTACCAATTGGTGAAACCGACAATTGTGGTTTTTGCTGGATTGATATTCAGCCCCACGTCCCTGCACCAGTCCAAGCAAAGTCTAAGACCCAGTGTAATCCTATCACATAGCGTGTTCTCGAAGTTACCTTTACAGAAAATATTAATGTCATCGGCGTAGCCTTGGCATCCGAATCCATTATCTGTAAGTTTAACTTGTAGCTCGTCCACCACGAGACTCCAGAGGAGAGGTGATAGGACACCCCCCTGTGGACATCCTCTGGTGGTTTGGGCTCTGACCGTCAAGTTATTGACCGTGACTTCTGCTATTCTAGTGTCAAGGAGTTTGCCTAGCCAGAAATTAAGTCCTGACTCAACCCCTTTACCCCGAAGCGCCCTAACTACAACATCATGTGCTGTGTTATCGAACGCACCCTCAATGTCCATGAAGGCACAAAGAGCAACCTCTTTGGTCTTCACTGAGCACTGGAGGCTGTTTACTAGGTCTAGGAGAGCCGATTCTGTCGACTTTCCTTCTCTGTAGGCATGCTGATGATCATGCAAGGAACTGGACACTAGGTACGAGGTCCTAATGTGATTGTCAACTATCTTTTCGAGGGTTTTTAGCAGGAAGGATGTCAAGCTGATCGGCCTGAAGGATTTGGGGTGAAAGGGGTCCTTTTTCCCCACCTTCGGGATAATAATCACCCTGGCCGTCCTCCATGCCCTAGGTATGTAGCCCATTACTAGGCTTCCCCGGAAAATACGAATGAGGAATACCATTAGCTGTTCCGTCCCCTTCTGAAGATGGACGGGAAGGATTCCGTCCGTACCTGGGGCCTTGTAGGGACTGAGCGTTCCAATGGCCCATCTAATCTTTTACTCTGTTACTATGGCTGCTGCCAGGCTCCAGTCCGGTCTCCTGTTGGGGACCGTTTCGTAACAGCTGTCAGTGTTGGTGATGGTTCTACAAAGTGGAAAGTGAGTTTGCAGGAGAAGTTCTGCCTTCTCCACCTCATTTACCGTGAAGAAACCATCTGGCCTCTTTAGACAGAGTTCGGACAGCACTTTTCCTTTCGAGATTGCCTTAAAGACTCTTACAGCTGGTGTGGCCTGTTCTAGGTTGGAGCAAAATCTCCGGAAATGAGCGCGCTTGCTGTACCGGATTTCCTTGTTATATTCTGTTAGTTTCTTGGTGTACAAGTCCCATCTGTCACTTTTCTTTTTGGCTGTATTAAGCAGCTTCCTGACTTCTGCTCGAAGCAGCCCTAGCTTTTTATTCCACCAAGGGTTATCCCTGTTTGACTCTATGGATTTGGCTGGACAACTTGCATGATAGGCAATCAAAATCGTCTCGCCAACTTCTACTGAGAGTTGCTCTAGCTCTTCATGGGAAGAGACCCTCCTACTATGGTTCAGTCTGCTCAGATTTAAACCCAGGCAGGATTGGTAGAGCGGCCAATCGGTCCTCCGAGGATTCCTGATGACTTTACTGAACCTTAAATTGCTACTAATGTCGAAGAGGATGATCCTGTGATCCGACATTGACGGTTCTGTTGAGACCCTCCAATTGTTGACCAGCTCAGAGGCCCCCCCCGTTGCCGAAAGTAATGTCAAGTACTTCGGCCCTATTTTTGGTGATAAAGGTGGGTTCAGCCCCTACATTGAACACCGTAAGGTCACTAGTTACAAGATAGTCAAGTAAGCACTCAACTCTACTGTTGTTGTCAGTGCTGCCCCACGCTATATTGTGAGCGTTTGCGTCGCATCCCAGCAGCAAAGGGAGTCTGTTGCTCTTGCAATGTGCCACCAGATCTTGAATCTCTGTTGGAGGGGCTTCCGCCGTATCTCCCGGGAAGTAGGCTGACGCCACCACCATACTCCCGAACTCGCCAGTGATTAGCACCGCTACAAGATCACTGCTGAGAAATTTGGAGAGACAAAGAAAGTTAGTGTTCTTTCGCACCAAGATGCACGCTCTTGGCGATGTCTCCCTGGACCTGGAGATCAACCTGCTGATGACAGCCGAAGCTGCCCTCGCGTGATGCAGGTTGATCTGTGCCACGCTGGTGGCCACCATCCTTAGAGCTCTGGTTCCCCCTCCGAGAGCGTCAGATATGCCTCTGACTGCGTCCCAGTGGGTGTCTGCTCATCAGCGGACGGCTGCTCATCGCTCAAGGGGTCTACCTCGCTGCGCACGTGTAGCCGCGACAGGTCCGAGTCCAACTCGGCTTCCCAGGTCGCGATGGCTTCGGCTTCTGCTGCTTCATCGATGGGGCAGGTGGGTGTTGCTTTGGCTGCAGCAGATGAAGTGCCAGGCACGTCATCTGCTTCCACCTTCGCAGCCATCTCCGTCGCGGCTTGCTTTTTGTGCAGTCGGCTCCTCAATTGCCCGAACCTGAAGCTCACCATCATTCCCCTGTTCTTGAGGAGTGAGAGTGCTTCGTCCTCCATGCCAAGTGTCAGCACCTTGCCGCCCTTGGTCTCTAAGCGCCTGAGCACGCGCCACGTCTCGGTGAGAAGACCCTTGTTCTGCTCAATGAGCAGCCCAAGAGATCTCTCCACCGTCTCACCAGCCGTGCGTGGCAGGTAAATCGTGACGATGTTCGTCTCCGGGATCTCCTCTTGCAGGCATGTGCGGAGTTCCACACCCACTGCGACACTGATGCTGGGCATCTTCAGCTCCAGCCACTTCCTGGCATCCTCGTCCAGACAGTCCACTAGGACTATACCGTCCCAGAATTATATGCCATATAAGTTGAGATTGGCGGTCCAGCCCTTCCTCATCTCATCGACAAGGGCTGTCTCCACCGCCGACAGCTCCTCCTTGCTCAGCCGCTTCCTCGGGAAGTCACGAGCCAGTATAGCTAGGTTGGTACCCTTGGCTACACTGGCGTACGTGGCCGCCTTCGGTCGTTTCGAACCGCTTGAGGTACCTTGGCCCTCCGGAGCCGTGTTGCCTCCACTCTTCGTCCTCTTGAGGTCCTTGGGGAGTTTAGATGGCGAAGTATGGTGGAGCTGTCGCTTCCTCCCCGCCACGGCCTGGCCGTCGGTTCGCTCAACTTGAGACGCGGTCGGGGCCCGATGCTCCAGTGCTCTTCTGCGCGCCTCTTCCGGCTTCAAGCCACGCTCGAGGTACCGGAGGTACCACTTGCAACCGGCTCCGCTGAGCCGCCAGGCTGGCCTGGTGCCGGTAGAGGCGGCTTCTGCTGCAGCCTCTTCTGTGGTGCAGAAGGGCCTGTTGCGGCGTCTCCCCTGCTTGCTGTGATAGCCCGCAGGGCAGCCACCGGCGCAGTGCCAGGCACTGCCGACCCACCCCCTACGTCCGTCCGTGTGGCGGCCTGCTTGACAGCCACTAGAGACTTGAAAGTCTCTGCACTCTTCGAGGTGCTCGGCTTCGGGGACGAGCCCTTCGGCTGAGCAGTGCTCTTGGAGTGAGGGGCCTGGCCTCTGCGCGGCGTCAGCTTGCCGCCTTCGTCCATGGATAGATCCCACGAGTGTAGGGGAAAGTAGTACCGGCGTGTCATAGCCCCCACTAACACGCCGGGGCCAGGTATACTCACCGAGGAGGCCAGGTATCGGTGAGGCTCCGTTCAGATACAGTCGGTAACCCCTGACTGCAAACCAGCCAATGAGCACGGACCACGTAACACTCTGGCTTAGGGGGGTGAAGTGGCACCCTTGCCTCAGGACGTCACCATTGCCCTAAGTGAGATGTGGGGGATAGGAATTGGGTAGGAACACATGTAGGAGAAGGGTGTGTGTAAGACTATGGTTTGAAGACGGTCAGACAAGCGCCTTGTCAATCCCACAAACGGTGTGGTACCCGTTGTTGTCCGGGACTGCTTATTCACGACAAGTCGCTATTCGCAGCTAACTTCTACTAGAGGCCTTGCGCTATCCGCAACCTGCGACCCGTCCGGTGGCCTCAGCTTGCCCACCTCAGAACCATCTCACTAGTTCATCGGTACCATATATATCATATCAACCGAAATATGAATACTTAAAGGCACTTATAGGCCCAATAAAAGGAATGGGATACTTTACGTTTTCTGACAATGAAAATGTAATAGCACCAAGCGATGCCAAAAAAAACTCTATAATGATTTTTGATGACTAGCATGTGAAAAACAGGATAATATTCGTGCATACTTCTGTATGCGAAGACATAGTAGCGTACACGCGTTCTATTTGTGTCAAACGTATACACGTATCCCGAAGCATCTTGTGCGTGATAATGCAAATTTAATTATTATGTTTCGACAAGATGATTTAAATATAAAACACGTGTATCAGGACCACGTGGGTGTAGACATGACACTTGATTCATTTAAGAAAATATGTAAACTTTGTTGGAGAGAAAATACGGATTATTATTAATAAGTAAAGACGATCTGTTAGACAATGGGCGATATAGAAGAGGATTCGCCGACTTCATTCAAATTTAAAATAAAATAATTGAAACTTGAACTATAAATTCACTTATTATAAATCTTTCGGAATGACAACAACACTGACATTAACGGGTAACGACGCTATTTTAGTGGCAAACTATCACCCCCCTATCGAGTTGAGTGGGAGGTATGAGTGTGCACTAATTGACTTGAATATGTACAACTCGATCCCAAATGTTGGCCACGACAATAATTTATTCCATGTTGGAGAGCATGTTATTGAGATCCCCGTGGGATAGTATGAGCTTGATGACATAAAAGAAATTATTAGTGAGAAAATGAAGCAAAAAGAGCCAAATAAAACCAAACACCCTCTGACCGAGAGCAACAACAATACCCTTCAAGTAGTGATATCTACTTAACCCATTAACGACCGACCCTAGATTGGCTTGCACGATTTTTATGAAATTTCAGTATGTTTGCCAGGGGGACCATAGTAGTTGATAGAAAAAAGAATTTTGTTGATATCTCTCCTAGAACCCGAGATATAGCATGGGTATTTAAATACCCAATGGGCTTTAGTGTAACCTAATTCCATCCGGACTTATTTGTTTGAAACTACCGCGCGCTTTTTCTTTTTCATTCTGTGTGTGTATTTTTTCATCTAGCATCTGGCCCTGACTCTGCTTCTTCCTCGCACAAGCGGTAAATTCACCTCAATCTAGCTTTGTGGAGGTGAATTTCCCTTTGTGCGGGGAAGAAGCAGACTCACATGATTTGAATGAAATAGCGTGCTTGGTGAATAATGGGGCAAATCATCTAGATGGACGCTATTTCATTCAAATCATGTGAGTCTCAACAATAATGTTGAGCCCGACAAACAAAAGATTGCTAAGTCTCAATGATTTCATATTCTTATAAACATCATTAAATTTCAAAAAAATAATAAAACGGCGGTATAGATGTGTAATTTTTGCTTTTAAAACAAAATATTTTGTTTACCAGGAAATTGTATAGTTAGTATACACCATGGACCATTGGGTATTTAAATACCCATTTTCAAAAAATCTGGTGTGACGGGCACGTGTTTCGCCATATCACTATAGGTTTTTTTTTATTGCATAAAGGAAACCTTAAACTATCTGAAAAGGTTCAAAACTTTCTTTTATTTCGATTGCTCAATAATTTACAGCACTCTTTTGGAGAATTTTCTGACAAAAAAAACCCCGTTATTAACCGGTATCTAACTTGAGTTATACCAAGCACTAATTTTTTGTAATTTTTTGTTTTTGGTAGACCTATCTTTCCAATTTCCCACAAAAAAAAAATTATAGCGATATCTTTCATATGTTCAACGCTAGAATTTTTTAAATGGCAAATACAAATACGTTTAAATACCCATTGGACTAAAATGGGTTAAGAAGACTCAATATACTTCAACAAAGATCGTTCTATTGGACAATTTATTCCGATTTAATAAAAAAGAACTGAAGCCTAATGCATTACACATATCAGACCAGTATGTAGACATTTTGAAAGTCAATACGATACGTTTGGAATGTAATATTGTTAGCGGATCATATGTTAATGAGGAGTCGAGTCATGCCCTGAATGAGTTTGCACTTAACGTTCCGCCAGGGTATAAATTGAGTGAGAAACCAAATAATCTCATTTATTTGCCTGTTAAAACGAGAGAGATACACTCGTTGATAATACGAATTGTTGACCAGAACAGTAATTTGGTAAATTTAAGAAAAGAGAGTGTGAAACTACGCTTACACTTGAGGCGACGAGAATGATTATTTATAATAATAAAAATGCAGGCTATCTGCCACCAGTTAACACTTTGAATTCTACTACGGAAGGAAGCAGATCGTTGAAAAAAGCTCTTACGTTTGAGAACATATTATTTCTGAAATCATTGGGACTAAAACTAAGAAAATAATGAGTAGTGTATTAAATGTTCGAGATAAAGCGTATTCGGATGAGAGTATTACTAAAAAAGAATATCACAGCTATTCTCCTTACCTACAAGCCTTTAAAAGCAATGATGAAGTCAGAATTACAATTCAGAATCAGGACTTATATGTTTTACCTTGTGAAGGCTCGATTTGTTTGGCAGATGGTTCGATTGCTACAGATGGGCAACTTAAAAACAATTGTATGAGCTATCTCTTTGATGAGGTTCGCTATGAACTTAATGGAATTGAAATTGATCGTACTCGCTTTGTTGGTATTTCAACAACCTTAAAAAGTTACATTTCCCTAAATAATACGGAGAGCCGAATGCTAGAAAATTCTGGATGGTTTAATGGAGACGACCGACAGCTCGCAAACGGCTATTTTAATTTTTCTATTCCTCTCAAATACTTACTTGGATTTTCTGAAGACAATAGCAAGGTCTTACTAAATTGTAAACATGAATTAATATTACTCATGAGTCATGACTAAAAATATGGGGGATGTATATTACAGTAAACTTGGGAGTACTGAGTATATATTAAATATTTCTAACATAACCTGGAAAATACCACATGAAACTTTAAGTGATGAAAAGAAGTTGCAAATGTTTAGTCTTACAAAGAGTGGGGGGTCACTCCCACTTACGTTCCGCAATTGGGATTGTTACCTGAATCCAGCATTACCTGAAGGTACACAACATGTTTGGAATGTTAAGCTTGCAGCTAACAGAGAACGTCCCCGGTTTGCAATAATTGATTTGTAGCGGACAATAAATTAATACAGAATTATTTGAGAAACTTGAAAGTATACCTGAACTCAGAGAACTTTCCGTATGACGATATGAATATAAATTTTAAGCGAGAACTCTTTGCTAGTTTGTATGATATGTATACAGGATTTCAAACAAGCTACTACATGAAGGAACCTGAACCATTGCTAACGCCCATAGAGTTTAGAGATAAAGCACCGATGGTTGTTGTGGATTTGTTTCATCAGAACGAAACAGTAAAAACTGGGCCAATCGATGTAAGAGTTTCGATCGACCTTGAAAGTAGTAGTGAGAGAAATACTAAGGTATATTGCCTGCTTATGCATGATCGACTTGTACAGTATTCGCCCTTGACTGGATTAGTTCAACGAATAGTTTAATATTTATGATTTAAAATTAAAATAAACTGTATCCCTCTCTTAATTAAACAATAAAAACTAAATAAAAACAACTCGAAATTTGAAAGAATATAATTTTTAATCAAAATATTTATTTTTCAGGTATCTCAAACTTACAGCTTTCTAAGATTACAAACAGTTTAAATAAATTGTTTAGTGCACATTGATTTGTTATTTTTTATTGTATTCTACAATTAGTAAAGAAGTTTGGGGATTGGGCCAAACTCTGTTCAAGATTTGAATCTAATATGTTTGTATCAATATAATTGTGTAGGTATTCAATGGTTTTAGTATTTCACCAAGGCTTAGATATGAGATGTCCCCTTCAGACCAATCTAGATCATCGACATAGTGTTTGGTTATCTTTAAAGTTTTTCTAGTCACTTCATCTAGTTCCCTTTTGTGATAGGGTGGTTTGAAGTGAAAAAAATTGGGTATGACAGATCCAGCTTGCATAAATGCCAACTCTTTGACAAATAACTGCCTGTCGTTTCCAAACATATATTGAAAGTCAACTAGAACACACGAGCTTCTATCAAGAATGACCATTTTGCTCCTACTGTATAAAACGAACTGAGAAACGAGCTAAAAATGAAAGCCTTAAATATCATGTTTGTTACAATTTATGTTTAGTTTGAATCAAAAGCCTCAACAAGATGGATACACTTCACTTAAAAAAAACAAAGAATTCAAGGAAAAAACAGGATCATGAAGTTATTTTTGGATTTGAATATTTTGCGAATCTAGAGCTTAAACTAAAGTGTGGTTTTTCTACGAGTAGAGGGTTCACGCCTATGGTTTGGATGCAGCAACATAAACATAACTTCATTGGACTGGGAAAGGAGGAATGGCTACAATTATTAACATATAAAGAGTACATTCAAATAAAACTTGAACACTTTGACTTCCTAATGCCAGATACAAAAATTGAACATCCAATGCTTGGAAGTGTTGGGTGTCATTTTAAAATTAGAAAAACTGATAGACAAAGAATATTAATACTAAATCAACATGGAAATAAAATTGAATTTGATAGGGAATCATGGAGGTCGTTTATAAGATTAGGAATTTTTTGTTCAACATTTTTGTGTTGGAATACACTAATAAAAAATCAAATTAGAAATATATGAGGGTATTCCCCAGCTCTCGTAAAATTGTAAAGCTTAAAATTGTAAATCCAAAAGTTTGCAACGCAACAACAAAACCCATGAGAAAAAAATTACGACATTTGCGATGCCCTGGGGTATGTTTAAAAAAACTGTCGTAAAATAGTAAAGTTGTGTTGAGTTGAAGTGTTGTAAAATTATTCAAAGTATCGAGTAAAAATACTTGGTATCGAGCCATATCGAGATTTTTGTCTTCATTAAATGCGGTCACACCATACAAACAACAAGTGAAAAGAGTAAGTAAAACGCCAATTAAAACCAATTTAATTATTTTAATCAAATATATTTTAGTGTCGGAACAATTATAAAAAGGAAACGGGAAGGTGAGATAAAGCGCTGAAGCGAAGATGAAATATCGCGAATGTTAGCTTACATTCAGACGCACAGGAATTTTGATGTAAGTATGCCCTCTGACTGCCAGAAATAAAACATGCTAAGAAAATAAATACTTGCAGAAACCATCAGCTCAGTTGTTTTACAAAAAACTATTGAGCGAAACGCAGAATGATGCCAAGTGGAATTTGGTAAGGGGCAAAATGAGATATTTGAAGATGCAGCTAGTCAAAGCCAATGAATGGCTCGGATCGACCGGTGCTGGAGTTGACGATGGAGACGGCGTGCAGACTGTGCAGGGTAAGTTTGATGGTAGCAGACTTATTTGTTTAAAAATTAATAGAAATTTATATATTTAGCAAAGGTGAAAAAAATGTGTCCACATTACGACCAACTTTCGGATATATTTAATAAAGTCAAGGAAGTTGATGTGGTTGTGCATAACACCATGGACGACTTCGAAGATTCGTTAAATTCCTCTATCGCCATTGACAACGGTAGCTAAGAGAATTTATACGATGCAGGCACATCGGGTCAAAATGGCCGAACAAGATTTTATTTATAAACAAAAAGAGTTGGAGAAACAGGAACGGATGGAAAAATTAGAGCTAGAACTTAAATATAAACATAGTCAGTGAAAATGTACAAAATATATTAGAAAACATTTATGAATCAAACATTAAGTTATTTATAGCATGTTATATAGCATTCTTAGAGCAGTTATGGTTGCATCTGCTTCACCATCGTTCATTGGATCATCGTCAGCGATAGATTTGTCGCGCCCTTCGAGTAATATATTGTGCAAAATACAGCAAACTAGAATTTTATTATTAGTTTTGTTGGCTCTCACCGAATGCGTATCCTCATTTCTTTCAGACTACAGAATTTTTCTTTCAGTATACCAAAGCAATTTTCAATGCGTACGCGAAATTGGCTATGTCTCTTATTGTATCGCATTACTTCTATATGGAGTGATTAAAAATTTGGATAGTGGGTAAGCAGAGTCTCCTGCAATCCATTCCTTTCCAATTAAGTATTAATCATGCTCCTTATAAAGTTTCGAGTTTTTGAAAATGTTTGCATCATGGTAGCTACCTGGATTTCCAACTACTACATTGCGAATTCTTAGCTGGTAGTCGCAGACAACCTGTACTTTGATTAAGTACACATGCTTTCGCGAATAATACACCTCGTGGTTTAAAGAAGGCTGTTCAGCCAGCTTAATTTCGCTGCCATCGATGTACCCAATGCAGAATGGCATCTCGAGGATGGTTTTTGAAACACGTCGCTTTCTTTCTGCTGCATCAGGCCAGTAAATGAACTGCGACATCTTTCTCAAAAGAGCTCCGAACACTCTGTCGGTAACAATGCCTAGAGAGCCACCATCACCTACTCCAAACAAAGTTGCTGTTTTTCTAACTGATGCAGCTTCTCCAGAAGACCCCAAGCAAAAAGTGCAATCGCAACCTGCATATTAATGTCCATTTGTGGCCCAAACACAGATGACTGAAAGCATGGGTCCGCTCTGATCAGTTCGACGATAGAAGAGAACTGACACTTTGTCACCCGAAGCATCTGGAGAAAGCGACCATTATTTAATAACGGCAGCACATTGCTTCACCAGTTTATTGACTTTGGTACAGAGAACTTGGTTCCTCGCCGGCAGCATACAATTGCAGTGAGGTCCTCCATAAGGTCGTCCATCACTTCATCAGCTGCATCATTGTCCGAACCTAAAATTGTATGCATTCATATTTCATCATCTTCGATTGATTTGCACACCTACCATTAATGCATTCCATTTCAAAAAGGGCCAAGTCTATTTTTCGCTTTATCAAAGCTTGTCGCTCACTTTGTCTTGGCATTTTTATTATGTTTTCGTTTTGTTTATATTTGGCACGAATAAAATTTTTGCAGTCACCTGTCACTTGTCAAAACAGCTGTTTTACCACAACAATTACTACAGGGTCGCTCACTAGCTTGCTTGTAAAAAATTTTCGATTTACGATTTTACGATAACTGGTGATTATATTATTCCAAAGTGCTCAGAGCTGCGTAAATATAGTGTACAACTCTCAGATTTAGAAGCAATTTATGACTATGAAGTAGAAATTGACCTTACTCGTCTATGCTTTGAAATTTCACAAAAGATGGGAAAAGAATAAAAAAAAGAGATGTAAGCCAGTTGAGAAAACAACTTTGTAAGAATAAAAAAATAGAAACGTGAAAAAAACAGAGATAAAAATTAAGTCAGACATGTTTGAACTTGCATGTCTTTGCATTGAGTTTTGAAAATATGAGAAAAGAAATAAAAAGAGATGTAAAAATAAAAATTTTAGTCAGTCTTGATTGAAAGTTTTAGAAGTAAAGTACAAAATGGGTCTGTTCTCTAACTTTGGATTGCTAACAATTGTGAAGAAAATCGACGATTTTTTGAAGGAATTTGATGAAATGATATTTCCCGAGCATCGCAAATTGCTTAAAGAATACCGAGAGTATTTCTCAAAGTATACAAGCTGTCGTCTAGTAAAATCGAAATTTGGTGAACATCTTACAACGTGCTCCTGGTCATCTGATCTAGCTATAGAGGGAGCTGACACATGTGGCTGCTATTTCTATGGAATGCGTCAAGCAAAACTGGAGAAGATTATTTCACAATACAAAAATTTAAGCAAAAGATTAAATAATAGCCATTGTTATAACTTTAATAAATAAATTTTACTTTAAACACACAAAAAAACTCTTCTTTTATTCATTTTGAAAGCAAGAATATTATTTTCTAGCGAGCTAATCATTACTTAAATAAGTTGGGTACGTACAAGAAAGGGATGGCACCACAGCTTTAAATCAGAAAGCCTCTAAGATAAAATTGAGTTCACCACATATTAAGAATGATAAGCCTTTAGGTTTGATGCTTATTGCTTTAAGGAGGATCAGCAAGAATCACTTTCTTCAAATTGATAAGCAGGAATTTGAGCATGTTCACATTAAACACATTTTTATCACCAAGCCCAGTTTAATGTTAAAACATGCGCATCTGTACACTACAATACACACACACACACACACACACACACACGCACACACACACACACACACACACACACACACACACACACACACACACACACACACACACACACACACACACACACACACACACACACACACACACACACACACACACACACACACATTTTTGTGTTGGAATACACTAATAAAAAATCAAATTAGAAATATATGAGGGTATTCACCAGCTCTCGTAAAATTGTAAAGCTTAAAATTGTAAATCCAAAAGTTTGCAACGCAACAACAAAACCCATGAGAAAAAAATTACGACATTTGCGATGCCCTGGGGTATGTTTAAAAAAAACTGTCGTAAAATAGTAAAGTTGTGTTGAGTTGAAGTGTTGTAAAATTATTCAAAGTATCGAGTAAAAATACTTGGTATCGAGCCATATCGAGATTTTTGGACAACTTGCATGATAGGCAATCAAAATCGTCTCGCCAACTTCTACTGAGAGTTGCTCTAGCTCTTCATGGGAAGAGACCCTCCTACTATGGTTCAGTCTGCTCAGATTTAAACCCAGGCAGGATTGGTAGAGCGGCCAATCGGTCCTCCGAGGATTCCTGATGACTTTACTGAACCTTAAATTGCTACTAATGTCGAAGAGGATGATCCTGTGATCCGACATTGACGGTTCTGTTGAGACCCTCCAATTGTTGACCAGCTCAGAGGCCCCCCACGTTGCCGAAAGTAATGTCAAGTACTTCGGCCCTATTTTTGGTGATAAAGGTGGGTTCAGCCCCTACATTGAACACCGTAAGGTCACTAGCTACAAGATAGTCAAGTAAGCACTCAACTCTACTGTTGTTGTCAGTGCTGCCCCACGCTATATTGTGAGCGTTTGCGTCGCATCCCAGCAGCAAAGGGAGTCTGTTGCTCTTGCAATGTGCCACCAGATCTTGAATCTCTGTTGGAGGGGCTTCCGCCGTATCTCCCGGGAAGTAGGCTGACGCCACCACCATACTCCCGAACTCGCCAGTGATTAGCACCGCTACAAGATCACTGCTGAGAAATTTGGAGAGACAAAGAAAGTTAGTGTTCTTTCGCACCAAGATGCACGCTCTTGGCGATGTCTCCCTGGACCTGGAGATCAACCTGCTGATGACAGCCGAAGCTGCCCTCGCGTGATGCAGGTTGATCTGTGCCACGCTGGTGGCCACCATCCTTAGAGCTCTGGTTCCCCCTCCGAGAGCGTCAGATATGCCTCTGACTGCGTCCCAGTGGGTGTCTGCTCATCAGCGGACGGCTGCTCATCGCTCAAGGGGTCTACCTCGCTGCGCACGTGTAGCCGCGACAGGTCCGAGTCCAACTCGGCTTCCCAGGGCGCGATGGCTTCGGCTTCTGCTGCTTCATCGATGGGGCAGGTGGGTGTTGCTTTGGCTGCAGCAGATGAAGTGCCAGGCACGTCATCTGCTTCCACCTTCGCAGCCATCTCAGTCGCGGCTTGCTTTTTGTGCAGTCGGCTCCTCAATTGCCCGAACCTGAAGCTCACCATCATTCCCCTGTTCTTGAGGAGTGAGAGTGCTTCGTCCTCCATGCCAAGTGTCAGCACCTTGCCGCCCTTGGTCTCTAAGCGCCTGAGCACGCGCCACGTCTCGGTGAGAAGACCCTTGTTCTGCTCAATGAGCAGCCCAAGAGATCTCTCCACCGTCTCACCAGCCGTGCGTGGCAGGTAAATCGTGACGATGTTCGTCTCCGGGATCTCCTCTTGCAGGCATGTGCGGAGTTCCACACCCACTGCGACACTGATGCTGGGCATCTTCAGCTCCAGCCACTTCCTGGCATCCTCGTCCAGACAGTCCACTAGGACTATACCGTCCCAGAATTATATGCCATATAAGTTGAGATTGGCGGTCCAGCCCTTCCTCATCTCATCGACAAGGGCTGTCTCCACCGCCGACAGCTCCTCCTTGCTCAGCCGCTTCCTCGGGAAGTCACGAGCCAGTATAGCTAGGTTGGTACCCTTGGCTACACTGGCGTACGTGGCCGCCTTCGGTCGTTTCGAACCGCTTGAGGTACCTTGGCACTCCGGGGCCGTGTTGCCTCCACTCTTCGTCCTCATGAGGTCCTTGGGGAGTTTAGATGGCGAAGTATGGTGGAGCTGTCGCTTCCTCCCCGCCACGGCCTGGCCGTCGGTTCGCTCAACTTGAGACGCGGTCGGGGCCCGATGCTCCAGTGCTCTTCTGCGCGCCTCTTCCGGCTTCAAGCCACGCTCGAGGTACCGGAGGTACCACTTGCAACCGGCTCCGCTGAGCCGCCAGGCTGGCCTGGTGCCGGTAGAGGCGGCTTCTGCTGCAGCCTCTTCTGTGGTGCAGAAGGGCCTGTTGCGGCGTCTCCCCTGCTTGCTGTGATAGCCCGCAGGGCAGCCACCGGCGCAGTGCCAGGCACTGCCGACCCACCCCCTACGTCCGTCCGTGTGGCGGCCTGCTTGACAGCCACTAGAGACTTGAAAGTCTCTGCACTCTTCGAGGTGCTCGGCTTCGGGGACGAGCCCTTCGGCTGAGCAGTGCTCTTGGAGTGAGGGGCCTGGCCTCTGCGCGGCGTCAGCTTGCCGCCTTCGTCCATGGATAGATCCTACGAGTGTAGGGGAAAGTAGTACCGGCGTGTCATAGCCCCCACTAACACGCCGGGGCCAGGTATACTCACCGAGGAGGCCAGGTATCGGTGAGGCTCCGTTCAGATACAGTCGGTAGCCCCTGACTGCAAACCAGCCAATGAGCACGGACCACGTAACACTCTGGCTTAGGGGGGTGAAGTGGCACCCTTGCCTCAGGACGTCACCATTACCCTAAGTGAGATGCTGGGGATAGGAATTGGGTAGGAACACATGTAGGAGAAGGGTGTGTGTAAGACTATGGTTTGAAGACGGTCAGACAAGCGCCTTGTCAATCCCACAAACGGTGTGGTACCCGTTGTTGTCCGGGACTGCTTATTCACGACAAGTCGCTATTCGCAGCTAACTTCTACTAGAGGCCTTGCGCTATCCGCAACCTGCGACCCGTCCGGTGGCCTCAGCTTGCCCACCTCAGAACCATCTCACTAGTTCATCGGTACCATATATATCATATCAACCGAAATATGAATACTTAAAGGCACTTATAGGCCCAATAAAAGGAATGGGATACTTTACGTTTTCTGACAATGAAAATGTATAAGCACCAAGCGATGCCAAAAAAAAACTCTATAATGATTTTTGATGACGTAGCATGTGAAAAACAGGATAATATTCGTGCATACTTCTGTATGCGAAGACATAGTAGCGTACACGCGTTCTATTTGTGTCAAACGTATACACGTATCCCGAAGCAACTTGTGCGTGATAATGCAAATTAAATTATAATGTTTCGACAAGATGATTTAAATATGAAACACGTGTATCAGGACCACGTGGGTGTAGACATGACACTTGATTCATTTAAGAAAATATGTAAACTTTGTTGGAGAGAAAAATACGGATTATTATTAATAAGTAAAGACGATCTGTTAGACAATGGGCGATATAGAAGAGGATTTGCCGACTTCATTCAAATTTAAAATAAAATAATTGAAACTTGAACTATAAATTCACTTATCATAAATCTTTCGGAATGACAACAACACTGACATTAACGGGTAACGACGCTATTTTGGTGGCAAACTATCACCCCCCTATCGAGTTGAGTGGGAGGTATGAGTGTGCACTAATTGATTTTTATATGTACAACTCGATCCCAAATGTTGACCACGACAATAATTTATTCCATGTTGGAGAGCATGTTATTGAGATCCCCGTGGGATCGTATGAGCTTGATGACATAAATGAAATTATTAGTGAGAAAATGAAGCAAAATGAGCCAAATAAAACCAAACACCCGCTGACCGAGAGCAACAACAATACCCTTCAAGTAGTGATATCTACTTAACCCATTAACGACCGACCCTAGATTGGCTTGCACGATTTTTATGAAATTTCAGTATGTTTGCCAGGGGGACCATAGTAGTTGATAGAAAAAGAATTTTGTTGATATCTCTCCTAGAACCCGAGATATAGCATGGGTATTTAAATACCCAATGGGCTTTAGTGTAACCTAATTCCATCCGGACTTATTTGTTTGAAACTACCGCGCGCTTTTTCTTTTTCATTCTGTGTGTGTATTTTTTTCATCTAGCATCTGGCCCTGACTCTGCTTCTTCCTCGCACAAGCGGTAAATTCACCTCAATCTAGCTTTGTGGAGGTGAATTTCCCTTTTGTGCGGGGAAGAAGCAGACTCACATGATTTGAATGAAATAGCGTGCTTGGTGAATAATGGGGCAAATCATCTAGATGGACGCTATTTCATTCAAATCATGTGAGTCTCAACAATAATGTTGAGCCCGACAAACAAAAGATTGCTAAGTCTCAATGATTTCATATTCTTATAAACATCATTAAATTTCAAAAAATAATAAAACGGCGGTATAGATGTGTAATTTTTGCTTTTAAAACAAAATATTTTGTATACCAGGAAATTGTATAGTTAGTATACACCATGGACCATTGGGTATTTAAATACCCATTTTCAAAAAATCTGGTGTGACGGGCACGTGTTTCGCCATATCACTATAGGTTTTTTTTTATTGCATAAAGGAAACCTTAAACTATCTGAAAAGGTTCAAAACTTTCTTTTATTTCGATTGCTCAATAATTTACAGCACTCTTTTGGAGAATTTTCTGACAAAAAAAACCCCGTTATTAACCGGTATCTAACTTGAGTTATACCAAGCACTAATTTTTTGTAATTTTTTGTTTTTGGTAGACCTATCTTTCCAATTTCCCACAAAAAAAAAATTATAGCGATATCTTTCATATGTTCAACGCTAGAATTTTTTAAATGGCAAATACAAATACGTTTAAATACCCATTGGACTAAAATGGGTTAAGAAGACTCAATATACTTCAACAAAGATCGTTCTATTGGACAATTTATTCCGATTTAATAAAAAAGAACTGAAGCCTAATGCATTACACATATCAGACCAGTATGTAGACATTTTGAAAGTCAATACGATACGTTTGGAATGTAATATTGTTAGCGGATCATATGTTAATGAGGAGTCGAGTCATGCCCTGAATGAGTTTGCACTTAACGTTCCGCCAGGGTATAAATTGAGTGAGAAACCAAATAATCTCATTTATTTGCCTGTTAAAACGAGAGAGATACACTCGTTGATAATACGAATTGTTGACCAGAACAGTAATTTGGTAAATTTAAGAAAAGAGAGTGTGAAACTACGCTTACACTTGAGGCGACAAGAATGATTATTTATAATAATTAAAATGCAGGCTATCTGCCACCAGTTAACACTTTGAATTCTACTACGGAAGGAAGCAGATCGTTGAATAATAAAGCTCTTACGTTTGAGAACATATTATTTCTGAAATCATTGGGACTAAAACTAAGAAAATAATGAGTAGTGTATTAAATGTTCGAGATAAAGCGAGATACAGCTATTCTCCCTATCTACAAGCCTTTAAAAGCAATGATGAAGTCAGAATTACAATTCAGAATCAGGACTTATATGTTTTACCTTGTGAGAGTTTTATTAATGTTGAAGGCTCGATTTGTTTGGCAGATGGTTCGATTGCTACAGATGGGCAACTTAAAAACAATTGTATGAGCTATCTCTTTGATGAGGTTCGCTATGAACTTAATGGAATTGAAATTGATCGTACTCGCTTTGTTGGTATTTCAACAACCTTAAAAAGTTACATTTCCCTAAATAATACGGAGAGCCGAATGCTAGAAAATTCTGGATGGTTTAATGGAGACGACCGACAGCTCGCAAACGGCTATTTTAATTTTTCTATTCCTCTCAAATACTTACTTGGATTTTCTGAAGACAATAGCAAGGTCTTACTAAATTGTAAACATGAATTAATATTACTCATGAGTCATGACTAAAAATATGGGGGATGTATATTACAGTAAACTTGGGAGTACTGAGTATATATTAAATATTTCTAACATAACCTGGAAAATACCACATGAAACTTTAAGTGATGAAAAGAAGTTGCAAATGTTTAGTCTTACAAAGAGTGGGGGGTCACTCCCACTTACGTTCCGCAATTGGGATTGTTACCTGAATCCAGCATTACCTGAAGGTACACAACATGTTTGGAATGTTAAGCTTGCAGCTAACAGAGAACGTCCCCGGTTTGCAATAATTGATTTGTAGCGGACAATAAATTAATACAGAATTATTTGAGAAACTTGAAAGTATACCTGAACTCAGAGAACTTTCCGTATGACGATATGAATATAAATTTTAAGCGAGAACTCTTTGCTAGTTTGTATGATATGTATACAGGATTTCAAACAAGCTACTACATGAAGGAACCTGAACCATTGCTAACGCCCATAGAGTTTAGAGATAAAGCACCGATGGTTGTTGTGGATTTGTTTCATCAGAACGAAACAGTAAAAACTGGGCCAATCGATGTAAGAGTTTCGATCGACCTTGAAAGTAGTAGTGAGAGAAATACTAAGGTATATTGCCTGCTTATGCATGATCGACTTGTACAGTATTCGCCCTTGACTGGATTAGTTCAACGAATAGTTTAATATTTATGATTTAAAATTAAAATAAACTGTATCCCTCTCTTAATTAAACAATAAAAACTAAATAAAAACAACTCGAAATTTGAAAGAATATAATTTTTAATCAAAATATTTATTTTTCAGGTATCTCAAACTTACAGCTTTCTAAGATTACAAACAGTTTAAATAAATTGTTTAGTGCACATTGATTTGTTATTTTTTATTGTATTCTACAATTAGTAAAGAAGTTTGGGGATTGGGCCAAACTCTGTTCAAGATTTGAATCTAATATGTTTGTATCAATATAATTGTGTAGGTATTCAATGGTTTTAGTATTTCACCAAGGCTTAGATATGAGATGTCCCCTTCAGACCAATCTAGATCATCGACATAGTGTTTGGTTATCTTTAAAGTTTTTCTAGTCACTTCATCTAGTTCCCTTTTGTGATAGGGTGGTTTGAAGTGAAAAAAATTGGGTATGACAGATCCAGCTTGCATAAATGCCAACTCTTTGACAAATAACTGCCTGTCGTTTCCAAACATATATTGAAAGTCAACTAGAACACACGAGCTTCTATCAAGAATGACCATTTTGCTCCTACTGTATAAAACGAACTGAGAAACGAGCTAAAAATGAAAGCCTTAAATATCATGTTTGTTACAATTTATGTTTAGTTTGAATCAAAAGCCTCAACAAGATGGATACACTTCACTTAAAAAAAACAAAGAATTCAAGGAAAAAACAGGATCATGAAGTTATTTTTGGATTTGAATATTTTGCGAATCTAGAGCTTAAACTAAAGTGTGGTTTTTCTACGAGTAGAGGGTTCACGCCTATGGTTTGGATGCAGCAACATAAACATAACTTCATTGGACTGGGAAAGGAGGAATGGCTACAATTATTAACATATAAAGAGTACATTCAAATAAAACTTGAACACTTTGACTTCCTAATGCCAGATACAAAAATTGAACATCCAATGCTTGGAAGTGTTGGGTGTCATTTTAAAATTAGAAAAACTGATAGACAAAGAATATTAATACTAAATCAACATGGAAATAAAATTGAATTTGATAGGGAATCATGGAGGTCGTTTATAAGATTAGGAATTTTTTGTTCAACATTTTTGTGTTGGAATACACTAATAAAAAATCAAATTAGAAATATATGAGGGTATTCACCAGCTCTCGTAAAATTGTAAAGCTTAAAATTGTAAATCCAAAAGTTTGCAACGCAACAACAAAACCCATGAGAAAAAAATTACGACATTTGCGATGCCCTGGGGTATGTTTAAAAAAAACTGTCGTAAAATAGTAAAGTTGTGTTGAGTTGAAGTGTTGTAAAATTATTCAAAGTATCGAGTAAAAATACTTGGTATCGAGCCATATCGAGATTTTTGTCTTCATTAAATGCGGTCACACCATACAAACAACAAGTGAAAAGAGTAAGTAAAACGCCAATTAAAACCAATTTAATTATTTTAATCAAATATATTTTAGTGTCGGAACAATTATAAAAAGGAAACGGGAAGGTGAGATAAAGCGCTGAAGCGAAGATGAAATATCGCGAATGTTAGCTTACATTCAGACGCACAGGAATTTTGATGTAAGTATGCCCTCTGACTGCCAGAAATAAAACATGCTAAGAAAATAAATACTTGCAGAAACCATCAGCTCAGTTGTTTTACAAAAAACTATTGAGCGAAACGCAGAAAGATGCCAAGTGGAATTTGGTAAGGGGCAAAATGAGATATTTGAAGATGCAGCTAGTCAAAGCCAATGAATGGCTCGGATCGACCGGTGCTGGAGTTGACGATGGAGACGGCGTGCAGACTGTGCAGGGTAAGTTTGATGGTAGCAGACTTATTTGTTTAAAAATTAATAGAAATTTATATATTTAGCAAAGGTGAAAAAAATGTGTCCACATTACGACCAACTTTCGGATATATTTAATAAAGTCAAGGAAGTTGATGTGGTTGTGCATAACACCATGGACGACTTCGAAGATTCGTTAAATTCCTCTATCGCCATTGACAACGGTAGCTAAGAGAATTTATACGATGCAGGCACATCGGGTCAAAATGGCCGAACAAGATTTTATTTATAAACAAAAAGAGTTGGAGAAACAGGAACAGATGGAAAAATTAGAGCTAGAACTTAAATATAAACATAGTCAGTGAAAATGTACAAAATATATTAGAAAACATTTATGAATCAAACATTAAGTTATTTATAGCATGTTATATAGCATTCTTAGAGCAGTTATGGTTGCATCTGCTTCACCATCGTTCATTGGATCATCGTCAGCGATAGATGTGTCGCGCCCTTCGAGTAATATATTGTGCAAAATACAGCAAACTAGAATTTTATTATTAGTTTTGTTGGCTCTCACCGAATGCGTATCCTCATTTCTTTCAGACTACAGAATTTTTCTTTCAGTATACCAAAGCAATTTTCAATGCGTACGCGAAATTGGCTATGTCTCTTATTGTATCGCATTACTTCTATATGGAGTGATTAAAAATTTGGATAGTGGGTAAGCAGAGTCTCCTGCAATCCATTCCTTTCCAATTAAGTATTAATCATGCTCCTTATAAAGTTTCGAGTTTTTGAAAATGTTTGCATCATGGTAGCTACCAGGATTTCCAACTACTACATTGCGAATTCTTAGCTGGTAGTCGCAGACAACCTGTACTTTGATTAAGTACACATGCTTTCGCGAATAATACACCTCGTGGTTTAAAGAAGGCTGTTCAGCCAGCTTAATTTCGCTGCCATCGATGTACCCAATGCAGAATGGCATCTCGAGGATGGTTTTTGAAACACGTCGCTTTCTTTCTGCTGCATCAGGCCAGTAAATGAACTGCGACATCTTTCTCAAAAGAGCTCCGAACACTCTGTCGGTAACAATGCCTAGAGAGCCACCATCACCTACTCCAAACAAAGTTGCTGTTTTTCTAACTGATGCAGCTTCTCCAGAAGACCCCAAGCAAAAAGTGCAATCGCAACCTGCATATTAATGTCCATTTGTGGCCCAAACACAGATGACTGAAAGCATGGGTCCGCTCTGATCAGTTCGACGATAGAAGAGAACTGACACTTTGTCACCCGAAGCATCTGGAGAAAGCGACCATTATTTAATAACGGCAGCACATTGCTTCACCAGTTTATTGACTTTGGTACAGAGAACTTGGTTCCTCGCCGGCAGCATACAATTGCAGTGAGGTCCTCCATAAGGTCGTCCATCACTTCATCAGCTGCATCATTGTCCGAACCTAAAATTGTATGCATTCATATTTCATCATCTTCGATTGATTTGCACACCTACCATTAATGCATTCCATTTCAAAAAGGGCCAAGTCTATTTTTCGCTTTATCAAAGCTTGTCGCTCACTTTGTCTTGGCATTTTTATTATGTTTTCGTTTTGTTTATATTTGGCACGAATAAAATTTTTGCAGTCACCTGTCACTTGTCAAAACAGCTGTTTTACCACAACAATTACTACAGGGTCGCTCACTAGCTTGCTTGTAAAAAATTTTCGATTTTCGATTTTACGATAACTGGTGAACACCCTCTATATTTTAATTATATTATTCCAAAGTGCTCAGAGCTGCGTAAATATAGTGTACAACTCTCAGGTTTAGAAGCAATTTATGACTATGAAGTAGAAATTGACCTTACTCGTCTATGCTTTGAAATTTCACAAAAGATGGGAAAAGAATAAAAAAAAGAGATGTAAGCCAGTTGAGAAAACAACTTTGTAAGAATAAAAAAATAGAAACGTGAAAAAAACAGAGATACAAATTAAGTCAGACATGTTTGAACTTGCATGTCTTTGCATTGAGTTTTGAAAATATGAGAAAAGAAATAAAAAGAGATGAAAACATAAAAATTTTAGTCAGTCTTCATTGAAAGTTTTAGAAGTAAAGTACAAAATGGGTCTGTTCTCTAACTTTGGATTGCTAACAATTGTGAAGAAAATCGACGATTTTTTGAAGGAATTTGATGAAATGATATTTCCCGAGCATCGCAAATTGCTTAAAGAATACCGAGAGTATTTCTCAAAGTATACAAGCTGTCGTCTAGTAAAATCGAAATTTGGTGAACATCTTACAACGTGCTCCTGGTCATCTGATCTAGCTATAGAGGGAGCTGACACATGTGGCTGCTATTTCTATGGAATGCGTCAAGCAAAACTGGAGAAGATTATTTCACAATACAAAAATTTAAGCAAAAGATTAAATAATAGCCATTGTTATAACTTTAATAAATAAATTTTACTTTAAACACACAAAAAAACTCTTCTTTTATTCATTTTGAAAGCAAGAATATTATTTTCTAGCGAGCTAATCATTACTTAAATAAGTTGGGTACGTACAAGAAAGGGATGGCACCACAGCTTTAAATCAGAAAGCCTCTAAGATAAAATTGAGTTCACCACATATTAAGAATGATAAGCCTTTAGGTTTGATGCTTATTGCTTTAAGGAGGATCAGCAAGAATCACTTTCTTCAAATTGATAAGCAGGAATATGAGCATGTTCACATTAAACACATTTTTATCACCAAGCCCAGTTTAATGTTAAAACATGCGCATCTGTACACTACAATACACACACACACACACACACACACACACGCACACACACACACACACACACACACACACACACACACACACACACACACACACACACACACACACACACACACACACACACACACACACACACACACACACATTTTTGTGTTGGAATACACTAATAAAAAATCAAATTAGAAATATATGAGGGTATTCACCAGCTCTCGTAAAATTGTAAAGCTTAAAATTGTAAATCCAAAAGTTTGCAACGCAACAACAAAACCCATGAGAAAAAAATTACGACATTTGCGATGCCCTGGGGTATGTTTAAAAAAACTGTCGTAAAATAGTAAAGTTGTGTTGAGTTGAAGTGTTGTAAAATTATTCAAAGTATCGAGTAAAAATACTTGGTATCGAGCCATATCGAGATTTTTGTCTTCATTAAATGCGGTCACACCATACAAACAACAAGTGAAAAGAGTAAGTAGATGTGTCGCGCCCTTCGAGTAATATATTGTGCAAAATACAGCAAACTAGAATTTTATTATTAGTTTTGTTGGCTCTCACCGAATGCGTATCCTCATTTCTTTCAGACTACAGAATTTTTCTTTCAGTATACCAAAGCAATTTTCAATGCGTACGCGAAATTGGCTATGTCTCTTATTGTATCGCATTACTTTTATATGGAGTGATTAAAAATTTGGATAGTGGGTAAGCAGAGTCTCCTGCAATCCATTCCTTTCCAATTAAGTATTAATCATGCTCCTTATAAAGTTTCGAGTTTTTGAAAATGTTTGCATCATGGTAGCTACCAGGATTTCCAACTACTACATTGCGAATTCTTAGCTGGTAGTCGCAGACAACCTGTACTTTGATTAAGTACACATGCTTTCGCGAATAATACACCTCGTGGTTTAAAGAAGGCTGTTCAGCCAGCTTAATTTCGCTGCCATCGATGTACCCAATGCAGAATGGCATCTCGAGGATGGTTTTTGAAACACGTCGCTTTCTTTCTGCTGCATCAGGCCAGTAAATGAACTGCGACATCTTTTTCAAAAGAGCTCCGAACACTCTGTCGGTAACAATGCCTAGAGAGCCACCATCACCTACTCCAAACAAAGTTGCTGTTTTTCTAACTGATGCAGCTTCTCCAGAAGACCCCAAGCAAAAAGTGCAATCGCAACCTGCATATTAATGTCCATTTGTGGCCCAAACACAGATGACTGAAAGCATGGGTCCGCTCTGATCAGTTCGACGATAGAAGAGAACTGACACTTTGTCACACGAAGCATCTGGAGAAAGCGACCATTATTTAATAACGGCAGCACATTGCTTCACCAGTTTATTGACTTTGGTACAGAGAACTTGGTTCCTCGCCGGCAGCATACAATTGCAGTGAGGTCCTCCATAAGGTCGTCCATCACTTCATCAGCTGCATCATTGTCCGAACCTAAAATTGTATGCATTCATATTTCATCATCTTCGATTGATTTGCACACCTACCATTAATGCATTCCATTTCAAAAAGGGCCAAGTCTATTTTTCGCTTTATCAAAGTTTGTCGCTCACTTTGTCTTGGCATTTTTATTATGTTTTCGTTTTGTTTATATTTGGCACGAATAAAATTTTTGCAGTCACCTGTCACTTGTCAAAACAGCTGTTTTACCACAACAATTACTACAGGGTCGCTCACTAGCTTGCTTGTAAAAAATTTTCGATTTACGATTTTACGATAACTGGTGAACACCCTCTATATTTTAATTATATTATTCCAAAGTGCTCAGAGCTGCGTAAATATAGTGTACAACTCTCAGATTTAGAAGCAATTTATGACTATGAAGTAGAAATTGACCTTACTCGTCTATGCTTTGAAATTTCACAAAAGATGGGAAAAGAATAAAAAAAAGAGATGTAAGCCAGTTGAGAAAACAACTTTGTAAGAATAAAAAAATAGAAACGTGAAAAAAACAGAGATACAAATTAAGTCAGACATGTTTGAACTTGCATGTCTTTGCATTGAGTTTTGAAAATATGAGAAAAGAAATAAAAAGAGATGAAAACATAAAAATTTTAGTCAGTCTTGATTGAAAGTTTTAGAAGTAAAGTACAAAATGGGTCTGTTCTCTAACTTTGGATTGCTAACAATTGTGAAGAAAATCGACGATTTTTTGAAGGAATTTGATGAAATGATATTTCCCGAGCATCGCAAATTGCTTAAAGAATACCGAGAGTATTTCTCAAAGTATACAAGCTGTCGTCTAGTAAAATCGAAATTTGGTGAACATCTTACAACGTGCTCCTGGTCATCTGATCTAGCTATAGAGGGAGCTGACACATGTGGCTGCTATTTCTATGGAATGCGTCAAGCAAAACTGGAGAAGATTATTTCACAATACAAAAATTTAAGCAAAAGATTAAATAATAGCCATTGTTATAACTTTAATAAATAAATTTTACTTTAAACACACAAAAAAACTCTTCTTTTATTCATTTTGAAAGCAAGAATATTATTTTCTAGCGAGCTAATCATTACTTAAATAAGTTGGGTACGTACAAGAAAGGGATGGCACCACAGCTTTAAATCAGAAAGCCTCTAAGATAAAATTGAGTTCACCACATATTGAGAATGATAAGCCTTTAGGTTTGATGCTTATTGCTTTAAGGAGGATCAGCAAGAATCACTTTCTTCAAATTGATAAGCAGGAATATGAGCATGTTCACATTAAACACATTTTTATCACCAAGCCCAGTTTAATGTTAAAACATGCGCATCTGTACACTACAATACACACACACACACACACACACACACACACACACACACACACACACACACACACACACACACACACACACACACACACACACACACACATGCACTTGCACACACACACACACACACACACACACACACACACACACACACACACACACACACACACACACACACACACACACACACACACACACACACACACACACACACACACACACAAACACACACACACACACACACACACACACACACACACACACACAAGCCCAGTAGTGTACTATTTCAGTACACATTAAACACATTTTTATCAAGAAGCCTAGTTTAATGTTAAAACATGCGCATCTGTACACTACAATACACACACACACACATGCACTTGCACACACAAGCCCAGTAGTGTACTATTTCAGTACACATTAAAAACATATTTATCAGAAGCCTAGTTTAATGGTAAAACATGCGCATCTGTACACTACTATACACACACACACACACACACACACACACACACATGCACTTGCACACACAAGCCCAGTAGTGTACTATTTCAGTACACATTAAACACATTTTTATCAATAAGCCTAGTTTAATGATAAAACATGCGCATCTGTACATTACAATACACACACACACACATGCACTTGCATACGCACTTGCATACGCACTTAAGTACGCATTTAACACCCAGCAAGCAATTGGAAGATTGTTTTGATCAGACACCCCATTACGAGTCTAATTCGAGTAATTTTTATGTTTTAAAAACGATTAATCGCTTGTGCGATTAAGGCGCGACTCGAAAACGGCTCGCATGTATGCCTTAAATATGATGAATCGCGCACAATTTGAGGCAATCAAAAATTGAGCATGCCTGCGTCTGAAATATGCTTACTTTGTTGCGACGTCGGCATGCACGTTTATTTTGAACAGCTTGGCGACTCAAAAGCGACTCGCTTGCATGTTCAAAATATGATTCCATGCATGAAATGAAAGGAAATCAAAAATTTAGCATGCAGGTGATTGAAATATGCTTTGTATCATAAATTGAACTTATAAGCAATTATACCATGCTAGTCAATGACGCCTGATGGTCGTGCTGCCTAAGACGCCGCACAAAACGGAATTCCCCGGTTCAAACCCTCGTTGGGTAAAAAAAAGGTAAGTAAAACTTGCGTAATTTATAATAAGCATTTACATGAACATTAATATAAACATTAACATTAACACTAACAAAATTTTAATACATAATGGGTACTATTAACAAAATTGTAATAAATATCAACAATTAGACTTAAAATAAAAAACATGTTAATCTGATAATTAAAAATAAACAAGAGATTTTTTTTATTTCGAAATGAAAGTCCAAATTGATTTGAAATATGGCTGTTTCTGACACGAAGAAGACTCGCTTTTGATTCAAAATACGAATCGAAAATGAGTCGAAACTGCAGTCACAAGCGACCCCTCAAGAAGAGTCGCGTTCGGGAACCGTTTTCTCCTGACGGGAGTATCAATTTCGATCAGAAAATTAGCTCATATATGCTTATTTTAACTAGATTGACGACTCGAAAAAGACTCGCTTGTGATTCAAAATGCTTGCTGGGCACTATCTGATCTATAAGCCCCAATACTCGACGAGCATAAACATGTTCAGTATGCAATTAACAATATCTTATCTATAAGCCACAATACTCGACGACCATGAACATATTCAGTATGCAATTAACAATATCTTATCCCTGAACCGAAATCAATCCTTTTCTAGGATAGCACCAGCAACACTCCAAAAATGTATATTAAAAAAAGTATTTACAAAACAGACAAAAGGGGGTCATCTAAGGTCATAGTGATATCATGATCTCCGCCCCCTTATCCTTTTGCAATATACCAAACAAAGGATCACCAAATAGGGAGGGGTAATAAAATTCATGGGGTCATCAAATTTTATGGGGGTCATTAAATTTGATGGGGGGGGGTAATAAAACTGTCCACTTTTGACAGGTCAAAAAGCCATAAATTGGTTTAGAACCGGCAGTCCCCTACTACTGATACCAAGTCGATAAACCTCAATGTCTATACCTATCTTGATACCAAATTTGGTGACTGTAGCTCAAAAACTTTGCAAAATACCCGCATTCCCGTTTTTAAAAAGCGTTGGTGTGTGGGGCGTAGGATGGGGGCGTGGCATTTTTTAAGCAAGTCTTTGGAAGATATCATTGACAATCTTCTAACCAAATTTGGATGCTATAGCTGAAAAAATTAAGCCCCCAACACTCCACAACCAAATCTGAAATCTCTCGTGGCAGCTCCGGCGAATCTCCTAACAACATCAACAGATTTGAAATCCTTTCATATAACGCTGAAGATCTGCCCCCAGAATCAGGTGTTGGTGACAAGAAAAAGCTAAAGCGACCCCCTATAACAAAGTTCTTGAGCTCATCGGTCAGGACAATTTCCATATCATTCCCCTAAAGAGGGGTAACATCCAGGAGATTAAAGTGCCTGCCAGAAAGGGCCTGCAAGTTGTACTGAAAGGCATAGAGTGATGAGAAAGGATTCTGAGTTAAAAAAGTTTTTAATATTCTAAACAAGAACAGACAGCCGCAACCACTCTTCAAAGTTGAACTTGAGCCAGAAACGCAGATAAGTGAAAAATATGAGGTGAGCCCCATCTACAAGCTTCAGTTTCTACTGCACCGTAGAATCACCGTTGAAGAGCCACATAAACGCAACGGCCCGGAACAATGCATTAACTGCCAAGAATACGGCCACACAAGGTCCTACTGCACACTGTGCCCGGTATGTGTAGTTTGCGGCGATCTTAATGAATCGTCGCGCTGTCCAGCAAGCAAAGGTAACTCCAGCAAAAAGAGTGCGGCACACAGCTAACTATAGAGGCTGCCCAAATTACAAAGAACTTAAGGTTCGCATCCATCAGCGCGTGAACACAGCACGCACGCAAAGCGCACAGCCTAACTACACTCCATCGAAAAGCAACCCAGACGTCTTCTTTTCGCCTGCAGCCAGGTCATCCCTTGGTCCCGTTTCCGAATCGAAAAGCGCGACTTATGCAAGCGCCTTAAGATCAGGACTGGAGCCTCCTGCCTTTAATGCACCGTACACACAAGCAAAGCATGCGGATCTAAATACGGCACAAGACCACAAGCCGCAGGAGCAGTAACAAATCAAATTCGAAGCAATGATATGTACGCTGCAGCAGAGCTTGACAGAGTTTATGTCATTTATGCGCCCAACTATGCAAGATCTTTTGGTGCAAATGCTTGTATCACAACAGTCAAAATAATCAATGGCTTTGCTACGTATTGTGACGAGTCACAATTTTATAGAATAAATTAGTAGGTTAAGTTATATATATTTTGAGCTAGTTATACGAATCAGGCCCATAGTACTTGAGTATACTTGGGAAACGGGACCCATTTACAACAGAGAGACTACGAGGGAGAGAAAAGCCGCAGCAGCAGAATGGCACGAGCCAACCGGCGCGGGCATCGGCCATAGCAGAGGACAGCACAACCAGACGACGCCGACAGCGCAGCCACCCGCAGCAGCAGAATGGCACAAGCCAAACGGCGCGGGCAGCGGCCACAGCGGAGAGCAGCGCAGCAGAGAGCGAGAGCGAAGCCACCCGCAGCAGCAGAATCGGCACGAGCCAAACGGCGCGGGCAGCGGCCGCAGCGACGGCATGCCGAAAAAGGGTTGACGATCGAAATCAAAACTCCAGAGCGGGGAGGCTAGTTTGGATGCCCGTGGTGGAGAGTCGACACCAGTACGAGTGCGAAAATAAGTCAGAGTAAGCTCGAGGAGAACACAGGAACAACCAAGGGAAGACAGCACAAGGACAACAAGGACTACAAGCGGGTCAGGACAACGAAGGATACACAGATCAAGGATACACACACACACTCGGACACCATAGGGCCAGCGTACACACACACACAAGCACGGCACGCTGGAGACACCGAACACACACACACACACACATAATTGTCACACGTGGTGCCAGGGTAAGCGAGTCCAAGCGACTATTCCCCCCCTTCTCACGACTTTGTCTGGTGCGAGTAGGTAGGGTCTAGGAAATCCTTGTGAAAGAAGAGAAATAAAGATCAAGAATAACAATGAAACCAGTGCGATCGGAAATTTATTCAAACGGGTCAAGTAAAGTGAGACAGTGATAGTGCCAAATACGGTGAGTGTGGCTTACCCACCGCTTGAGACTACGCTGACTGTACGCCGGTCAATACCGCGACAGTCCGCAAAGTTTCCAAGCGGCGCATGCCTATCTCCGAACTTGGTGCAGCCTAGGTTAATACCAGGGGCATTCGAGTCGGAGTTGGCAGGGGTGGCTACACTGCCGCAACGGCACTGGGACGAATCACCGGAGTACCGGTGTCGGCCCTAACCTCACTACGCACTTCTCCGAGCACGGTGTCTCAGTTCCCCACTCTCTCAATCCCAGCAACCTACAAATTTCTTGTAAGGTGGCCCTGGAGAGACTGAACTACCTCAGCCATAGAAAAAGCTACCTTACAGTATGTATATCTACGTGGAATGCTAATGGCGTTTCACATCATAAACTTGAGTTAGCTCAATTCCTACTCGACAAGCAGGCACACGGCGGGACTGGTATTTTGATTAGAAGCCGGCTGAAACACCACTACCACAAAGTGTTCGCCAGAAACTATCTACAAGCCACATCTTTAAAAATGCATCTTGATAGTGGTAACCAAATTGCACTAGCTGCCGTCTACTGCCCCCCTCGATTCACCATATCTGAAGACCAATTTATGGAATTTTTCAACTCATTGGGAGAACACTTTATAACAGCAGGAGACTATAACGCCAAGCACACACACTGGGGATCTCGCCTTGTTAATCCAAAGAGAAAGCAGCTGAACAACGCTCTTGTAAATGTAAACAACAGGCTCGGCCACGTCTCTCCTGGCACACCAACTTACTGGCCCACAGACCCCAAGAAACTACCCGACTTGATTGATTTTGTAGTTACCAAAAATATTCCCTGCAGTCTGATAAGCGCCGAAAGCCTCTCGAATCTTTCATCCGATCACTCGCCTGTTCTTATTCAATTACTACGACACCCAGAGTTTGTAAATTGCCCCGGTAAGTTGACCTCACAAAAAACTAACTGGCTAAAATTCAAAAAATATATAAGTTCACACATTGAACTAAATCCGCATCTGAATGAGGAAACTGACATTGATTATATAGCAAACAAACTTGAGTCAATTTTCGTCAAAGCAGCTCGCTCCTCAACACCAAAACCAGCAAATGCAGTACACATTCAAAAGACAACAAATCCTCAAATTGACCAGCTCGTTCTTGAAAAGCGGCGCGTCAGGCGACATTGGCAATCCCACAAATCGCCGTCAGCAATGAAAAATCTTAGAAGAGCCACACGTAAACTCACCAAAGCGTTAAAGAGAGAAGAAGAATATGCCCAACGCCGATATATTGAGCAACTATCAACATCTGGCACTAAAAACTCTTTGTGGAAAGCTCACCCAACTCTTAGTCCACCGACAGAAACAGTTATGCCGTTAAGAAACCATGCAGGCGGCTGGGCCCGGAGCGATGAAGACAGAGCCAACACTTTTGCGGATCATCTGCAAACAGTTTTCCAACCTGATTTTGCTACACACGCGTTCGCACTCCCGACCGTTATAAACGACTCTCGGCTTCAACATGAGCCAATTGTATTTCGGCCGAATGAAGTCGCAAAAATTATCAGCCAGCATCTAAACCCAAAAAATTCCCCGGGTTGGGACTTAATAACTCCAAAGATGATTATTGAGCTTCCCTATTGTGCAGTCTGCATCATTGCCCAGTTATTCAATGCATTCACAAAACTCGGCCACTTTCCAGAGAGATTAAAAAATTCTATCATCATAATGTTTCCAAAGCTGGGTAAAGATAGAACAGTCCCCTCGTCGTATAGACCTATAAGCCTTGTATCGTGTCTATCAAAACTCTTCGAAAAATGTTTGCTGAAGCGGGGTGGCACGCTTACTAGGAGGCTGGGAAATCGATAATATCGATAACTGATAACCGATTAAACCATATATTTCTTACATTCTTACAGCTAGAATTATCAAATTTTGCAAGTCCCTCAAAAAACTGCGTCCAAATTTTGGATTCCACGCCCACTTCTAGAAACACCTGTAGCTTTTACAGTTTTTGGGCAGCAAAATTTGGTGTCAAGATAGGTAATGACGTTCCCCAAAAAACAGTATCAATCATTTGGATGCCACGCCCACACCTACCGCCCCCAGCCCCGCCGTTTTTAATACGTCAATGCGTATATCATCCACATCTTTTAAGCTAGAGTCACCAAATTTGGTAGGAAGATGGATACCAAAGATATGCATCAATATTTTGGATGGCACGCCCACCCATGCCACCCGCCTTGTACAATCGGAGTCGGCTATAGCTTTTACAGTTTTTTTGCTAGAGCCATAGAGAGATATATGGTTACAGATCCAAAAGATTTGATTAAAAAATTTGGATGCTTCGCCCACCCATGCCACCCACCATTTAAATAGAAAACATTCGTTCTTTCCATTTTTTTTTCAATGCAGCTAGTGACATTTCCCAAAAATCTGTATCAAATATTTGTACCCCACCTTTTAAAATTTAAAATGACTTCCACAGTTATTGAAACTCACTGCTTATATTAACCTCACGCCTTATTGAGTTGACAATGATGTAACGAACCTTCGGTTGTCCCGAAAATAAGCTGGGCTAGCTCTTGCGGTGCTGAGGGTACGTGCCATTAAATTTGTATTTATGGTGCTGCGATATTAAGAGCACTTGGTAGTTTTGCTTTATATTTGTATTTTGCGTGGAATTTGTCTATTTGTTACACTTGTGTTTTCTTAACCCTACTTTGGCTGCGTGCTAGACTAGCTTCGCGGTACTATTACCCTTGCCTTTGGAACACCCTACAATGTGCTCTCCTGCCATGCAGCGGTCGAATTCAGGCTCGCCTACGGGACTAGGATTATTGCTCACTACGCCAGCTACGCCAGGCTCCGCTATTGGCTTTCTTGTCTCCGCAAGAAGCTACCGTGTGCTACGTGTGCTTCACCTTGTTGTACGCCAGGCTCGCTAAATTGGCACGAGGATGGCAAGGATTCGCTTTGCAAGATGTGTCCTCAGAACAAGTCTTTCGTAGCGCTCGACCTCAGTCGGTCACGAAACCGCTCTTAGGTTTTTTTTTTTTTACAAACTTTTGCACTTAGTGTATTTTATAATATTCGCACTTATGCTATTTTCACAAAACACTTAGAATTATTCCCGGATCCTTGTGTTGCGTATAGAAGTCCTTGAAAGTCCTTGTTCCACTTTTCGCTGATACACTCCGTACGCGGTTATCCTTCGACGCATTTTGTTAACTCTCGAACCGGTCGTTTTGTAGTCTCGCGTTGATCACTGAGTTTCTAACTGGCCCCCGCTGTTAGACGGCGGCTCCTTTTATGCGCTGCTCTGTCTCGCTGGACCGGGGCCTGTCAGCACCAATTTCAAAGGAAGGGCAAAGGTGGCGTGATGGTCTTTTAACACTTAGCAACAACGGTGCCTGGCCATAGCGACATACGCCTGCCGTTGGTATGACAACGGCTCTTCGTCCTTCACATTATCGGTTCGTGTTCAGCCATCCTAGCTGTGAGACACGTACCTAAGCGCTGACACCATGCATCAGAGCGAGACAGCCTGTGAATTCGCAGCGACTCAGGTCCGGCCGCGGCGTCTCTCCTGCACCTACTTCTTCGGGCGCCGCTTTGTTTACGTTGTCTTTGGTTGTTGCACTTATTCAATATATATATATATAACAATTGAAAGGCAGTTAGAAATCAGAAGTTAGAGCTTAGAGTTGAGTGATGTTTGGAGATGCTAGACGTTCATATCTATAAGTGGAAATTGAGAGTTAAATGTTAAAACTTATTCAATAAAGATCTAATTAAATATAAACTAAAATCTTCGACTTTTTATTTTTAATCCACTAATAGCCTAAACTCACAATTATATATATATACATGAACATATTAAAACCCATGCCCAGTTCTACTACTTTTGTGAGAAGCATCCACAGCTTCTCACACTCCCCTCTTTCCTCGGAAGTGGAGCCTTCCACTTCAATTCCCAACTTTGAATGTGCGCGCCATCCGCAGTGCCGGTTTTGAACTCAACGTTCCGTTCACCGACCTTATAGCCGTCAGCTTAGTGTTGCGTTCCTTCTCCTCGTAGCAGTCAGCTTTGTGCTGCGTGCTGTGCTATCGACATCGCATGCCACACCAGGCAGCCTAACGCCGCGCCGTTAGCGATTAGCTTCTCGATAGCGGCGATCTTCGCCGGCTATCAAACAATACTCCTCACTGATGAAAAGTGACAAGCCAAATTTGTTGCTGGAAAATATAACCAAAAAAAATAAGTATAAAAAAACCCACCATCTTAGTTTTTTGCCGTTACTAATATCTCCTCTCTTTTACATAGGCTTGGCCCCGCGGTGCCCGCTGGCTTTGTTTTTTCCCCTCGGCTCCAGGTACGTACCGTTTCTCGAATACTTACCAGCGTCTGCCGGTGTTACATTTCTTCATATTATTTTCCCTTTCAGGTACTAACAAATACATTTTTTTTCATTTTTTTTCGGTGTTTATTATTTTTGTTATGTATTTTTTCTCTTGTGTGTGCGCGTGTCTCCAGCCTCCCGTCCTGTGCGCTTACGAAACGTGCACGAAGACGCGCGTCCCCAGCGACGACACCCTTATGCGGTATCGGCGACCGTGCGCCCACAACAACCGGCACGAGCGCCTCGCCTGTCCTTCGCCGATAGCCGCTGTCACCTCCGGTGGCCACTGATCCGGCTCAAGCTCCCGCCAGGTGGGGTGTCCAGTCGGCGCCGAGTGCTGGCGTCGAAAAGCCGGCCGGGCCATCTGTTCAGGGCCAGGGCACGATGCCTGCCGTTCCAACGTTGGACTCACCCGGATGGGTGACCAGCGTGGGGGCGAAGGCGGTGTCGAGCCGCGCGGCGGCGATCCCGGCATGCCCTGCCTTTCCGCTGCCGCTGGCGCCTCATCGGCCGGCTGAGGCCACACCCATTGCGCCTTTTCCGGGTTGCTGGGCGAAGGCACACGCGGCGTGGGCGTCGGCCTCGTAGTGGTGGCGGTGTAACCTCGCGTAAGACGAACTCGCGCGAAGGTGGTTCCACTCGCTCGCGCAACCGGTAAACCACCGTCACCTCGTGGTGCCAGCCCGTTCCTTCAAAGCGCTACCGCCTTGTTGCCGTAGCCGTCATGCCCTCGTCGCCGGGCTTCTCCGCCTCGGGCTCCCGCGTCGTCGCCTCGTCGTCCTCACCAACCGCGTCGCCGATGCTCCGACCGTCGTCGGCCATCGGGTCGTGCTCCTCGGGCACGAGGTTATACCCGGCGGGATTATGCAAGACGCACTCCACCTCCGATTCCGAGGAGATCTCGATGACCTCCTCATCCTCCATTTGGTCCCTCGGTGGCGTCGAGGGTGACCTCGTTAGCCGCTCCTCAGGCGGTGGTGTTGGTGGTAGTGTTGGATGAAACCACTCGGGCTCGGGCTCCGTCTCGGTCTCCGGCTCCGTCTCGCTTTGTGGTGGGAGAAGACCCTCTACCAATATCTTCCGGATCCACATTGCCTGCACCGGGTGGTCCCGCAGGTACTGCGCTTGCCGATCCGGCCGCACCCGCTCCTCGGTTTCCTTGGTTTCTATCTTCTCAAAGAGGCTGAACGCATGGCAGCCAGCGCTTTTTATACCCTCTGGTGAGTACTCATGTGCGTTTGTGCTAGTGCGCGATCAACAGTGTCCTTACCGTTATGATCGATATTTTTGTCAGCGCTCTATCTGGATTTTTTTTTTTTATACTTTGATACCGAAGGTCGCACAGTATATTGGTTTTGTGCAATGTCCGCCATGGTGTCCGTCCGTCCGTCCGTAGGAACGCAATTTTTTTCGACACCTGTAAAGCTAGAGACTTGAAACCTTGCAATTATGTTTGTCTATAGGCGCGACAGATAAAGTGTCAAGATTGGGCTGCCACGCCTACTAGGAGGCTATGAAATCGATAAAATCGATAACTGGAAACCGATAAAACCATATATTTCTCACTTTCCTGCAGCTAGAGTTACCAAACTTTGTACGAAGATAGCTAGTCACGTCCCTGAAAAAACTGCATCAAAATTTTGGATGCCACGCCCACTCCTTCCGCCCCCATCCCCCCTTCTCCTTGAAATTGGAAACGCCATAGTTTTCACATTTTTTGGGCTAGAGCCACTAAATTTTGTGTCAAGATAGGTAGGGAAGTTTTCCAAAAAACTGCATCAAAATTTTGGATGCCACGCCCACATATTTCACCCCCCCGCCGTTGTTAAAACGGTTATGAGTGTATCTTTAACATATTTTGAACTATAGTCACCAAATTGGGTAGGAAGATATATGGTGACATTTACAAAAGATCTGCATCAAAAATTTGATGCCACGCCCACCTCTGCCGCCCACCATTTAAAATCGGAAAATTCGATATCTCTTACAGTTTTTAAGCTAGAGCCCCTAAATTCGGTAGAATGATAGAAGCCAACATCTACCAATGATCTGTATCAAAATTTTGGATGCCACGCCCACCCAAGCCACCCACTTTATACAATTGGAATCGGCTATATCTTTAACAGTTTTTGAGCTAGAGCCACCAAATTTGGTAGGAAGATAAATGGTGACAGTCAAAAACATTTGATTCAAATGGATGATTTGGATGCCACACCCACCTCTGCCGCCCACCTTTTAAATTTGAAAGTTCAGTTATCTTCCACACTTTAACTTTTTTGAAGAAATCGCATTTATCCACGTTTATGCACAGGTTTGCTGCTCGCAACCGCCTGAAAACTTCCCGCAGATTTTCCATGTTTTCTTCTCTGGTCCGTCCGATGACTACGATCTCATCTAAATATGCAAACGCATGTGGCATCATGTCTGGACCAATGACGCGATCCAAAGCCCTCTGGAAAGTTGCAGGAGCCGAATGTAAGCCGAACGGCATTACCTTCCAGTGATACAATCCTTTTCCTGGGACTGTAAACGCTGTCAGTGGTCGGCTCTCTTTGCCATTGGTATCTGCCAATATCCATTTTTTAAATCCAAGTTGGTTATAAAATGGGCATCTCTGAGCTGATCCAGGATGTGGTTCACTCTTGGTAGTGGATACGCATCTTTTATTTGACCGGCTGTTTAGCTGTCGAAAATCCACACACAAACGCCATTGACCCGTTTTCTTTTTCACTATAACCATGGGCGCGCTGTGTGGACTATTCGATGGTTCTATACAGCCTTTTGCAAGCAGTTCGTCAACTTGTTGATTGATTTCGGCCTGCATTTTCGGATTTTTGGGAAAATACCGCTGCTTAATTGGCCTGTCGTCGGTCATCACGATCTTATGATTCGTAATTTTTGATGGCCCTTTCAGTTGACCGAACGCTGCAATTTCGCGACATAAGAATTCGGCTATCTATGGGTCCTCGTGTTGGGATTTGTTGCTAACCCCAGTATCCTGGCAGCTGGCCTCTGTGCGCTGGTCGGTTGTGGTCTGGACAACTGCCACCGACAGTCTCTCCTCCAGATCCACACGTCCGTAGCGTCGTGCCGGGATGGTGACCACCATTCCAGAACATTTCAGTACCGTGCCCATACCTGTCAGGAAATCCCATCCCAACACGAGATCGTCAATAACGCCTGGCAAAATAAGCAACTTTACTTCGAGTTTGCGATTTCTCAAGCTGATGTTTGCTTCCATTTCTTCCGAGACGCTACTGTTCCGTCCGTCCCCTAATCGTACCTGTCTGTTTGTGGTGCTTCTCTGGCATATTCCACTGAGTCTACAAGCCCGTTTTTCGCTGATAAAACTGCTTGTAGCCCCAGTGTCGATGGTTGCCTTGTACTGACAGTCGCCGATCCGCACAGTAGCTGTCAGTTGCGCACCCTCGTTCTGCACACTCCCATTTAATGGCGAGGGCTGTTCCTCTGCGGCTCCCGTTCGCCCCTCGTTGGCGGTCGCCACTGGTCGTTTCCCGACTTACAACATGTCGCTGTTCGTTGTCCGATTCCGCCGCAAATCCAGCAATAGTCGAGCATTGGGTTTCGGCAATCCACCGCCCAATGTCCGCTCTGTCCACACAAGCGACTCGCCCTTCCTGGGTTCTCTATGTGTGTTTGACTATTGTTCTGTTGCAGTCTTGGTGCCGGTCTCGGTCTTTCTGGCTCCGATCCCCGTTTTCTGGTGTGGTGCTCCACCATCGCCATAAACCGCGTTCGGTTGTTGCGATTGGTCTGCTGGTCGCGATTACTCTGTGTTTCTCCGCGGCCCTGTGGTGGATGCTGGTAGCGATCCTGTTGGGGTTGGAGTTGTTGCTGCTCTAACCGCAGTCGCGCTCGATCGTTCTCTAACTCCTCAAATGCCACTGCCAGATGCTTCAGTTCTCCAATATTTGAAAGCTGGTAAGGTCGTGCGTACGCGCGCAGATCGGGGAGACTGTTGGTGTAGATTTTATGCAGCTCTTTATCCGCTGCTAACCGCAGCGGTCGCATAAGTGTCTGCATTTCTACCATATAAATTTAAAATGGTTCCTCCAACTTCTGCCGTCTTCTGCGGACCTCGTCTTCCAAATTCTCAAAGTAATCCCTTGGTAGGAAATACTCCTGGAAGCTCTGTACGAATCCAACCCAACTCGTCCTGTGTTGTTTGTTGGCAATGTACTATTTTAGTGCCATCCCTTTGAGCAACTCCGGCATGGCTCTTGGAATCAGGTTCAGGTTATGTATCCGCTGACCATTCCACCTGCTCCAAGAATTCTAAGGGTTTGACAGCCCGTCGAATCTGAAACCCCATTCTCGTACCTGCTTTGCCACTCTTAGGTATTCCATGCCAGTGCTTACGCGTTCGTGTCTTCGCTCGAAACTGGGTTCCTGTTGCGGTTGCTGGACCAAATCCCACGGTGATCGGCGAGTTTCATGGAAGTCTCTTGCTCGAGCCGCTGCGCTGGTCGAAGGTATGCTCAGCCGCGCTACGTTGATAGCGCCAAGCTCATCTCTTCCTCCTCCTCTTCGACCGCCGACTCGAGTTCTTTGCTTGGCGACAAACGACTGAATCGCTTTGCCAATTCGCTGATACGGAGGCCGTGCCTTAGGGAGTTCTTATTTACTCACCCAATCTCCAAACTGTTTCCGCATCATGTCGGTTGTCCCAGCCATTTCTAGGCCAAATTCAGTGCCAAATTTTATTAATTGTTCCTTTTTAAAATTGTACACACACGAACGCACCATTTTGTTTATATGTAAATTTAAAACACTTCGTAGACTAGTATCGCAGAATCCACAGTTTGGGCGCCAGTTGAAACGAACCTTCGGCTGTCCCGAATATAAGCTGGGCTAGCTCTTGTGGTGCTGAGGGTACGTGCCATTAAATTTGTATTTGTGGTGCTGCGATATTAAGAGCACTTGGTAGTTTTGCTTTATGTATTATATTTGTATTTTGTGTGGTATTTGTCTATTTGTTACACTTGTGTTTTCTTAACCTTACTTTGGCTGCGTGCTAGACTAGCTTCGCGGTACTATTACCCTTGCCTTTGGAACACCCTACAATGTGCTCTCCTGCCATCCAGCGGTCGAATTAAGGCTCGCCTACGGGACTAGGCTTATTGCTCAATACGCAAGCTACGCCAGGCTCCGCTGTTGGCTTTCTTGTCTCCGCAAGAAGCTACCAATAGCACTCCTACTCGCTGGCGTACGTGTGCTTCACCTTGTCGTACGCCAGGCTCGCTAAATTGGCACGAGGATGGCAAGGATTCGCTTTGCAAGATGTGTCCTCAGAACAAGTCTTTCGTAGCGCTCGACCTCAGTCAGTCACGAAACCGCTCTTAGGTTTTTTTTTTTTTTACTAACTTTTGCACTTAGTGTATTTTATAATATTCGCACTTATGCTATTTTCACAAAACACTTAGGATTATTCCCGGCTCGTTGTGTTGCGTATAAAAGTCCTTGAAAAACCCTGTTCCACTTTTCGCTGATACACTCCGTACGCGGTTATCCTTCGACGCGTTTTGTTAACTCTCGAACCGGCCGTTGTGTAGTCTCGCGTTGATCACTGAGTTTCTTACTGTCCCCCGCTGTTAGACGGCGGCTCCTTTTATGCGCTGCGCTGTCTCGCTGGACCGTGGCCTGTCAGCACCAATTTCAAAGGAAGGGCAAAGGTGGCGTGATGGTCTTTTAGCACTTAGCAACAATGGTGCCTGGCCATAGCGACTCACGCCTGCCGTTGGTATGACAGTGATCACTATAAACGGTGATCGTACTGCTCACACACCAACGGCTCTTCGTCCTCCACATTAACGGTACGTGTCCAGCCATCCTAGTTGCGAGACACGTACCTAAGCGCTGACACCATGCATCAGAGCGAGACAGCCTGTGAATTCGCAGCGACTCAGGTCCGGCCGCGGCGTCTCTCCTGCACCTACTTCTTCGGGCGCCGCTTTGTTAACGTTGTCTATGGTTGTTGCATTTATTCAATATATATATATATAGTAAGATATCCAATATGCACACATATTCATATCTCAAATATGTTACACATAAGCACGCACCCCAACAATTAAATATCAGATTACACCCTAAAATCCTAACACAGGAAACGAGCTAGACATAAACATTAAACATAAGAATATTTCCAAATCATGCATCACGCCACAAGCAAACTAGACATAAACATAAAACATAAACATATTTCCAAAATCACGCCACAAGCGTGAGATCGCCGAATTGGCACTTTTTGAAAGAAAGCTTAAAACGAACAAAGCTTAAAAGCTTTGATCATAAGAAAAGCTCTCAACCGAGGTTTGCTCTGCGCAGCAAGAACGATTGAGAAGCAGTTCAGATTTGGAGTTCAAAACAACAGTTTGAATAAGAAATAGACTATAAGTGTGGAAGTGATTGTATAACTTATAACATTGGTTCAATTACTAAAATAAAGAAATAAACTAAAGACGGCGTCTTTTTATTTTTTTTCCCACTTGGTCGAGAACTCACAATTGGCGCAGCCGGTAGGATTAGTGAAAAATAAGTGCAAATAAATTAAATTGCGATACTTAGTAAAAAAAAACTAATCCGCCAAAGAACTAAACGTGCAACAAACACAGTTAATCGTGTTTAAATAATTTAAGAACGAAGAACAATATAATCAAAAACAAACCAACATGGCAGTCGTACTAAGTGATGCAGAACTAAACCAGGCATTGTCTCAAATCCGACAAGTGCCCCAGTTCTCAGGAAATAAACAGGAGATAAGCGCCTTCATCAGGAGGACAGAATTCCTATTACAATTATACCCTACTACAAACCAAAGGCAACAAAGTATTATATACGGTGCGATAGAACTGCAAGTCATCGGAGAAGCCCAAAGGATCTCACAACTATCACATGCCAATAATTGGGGGGAGTTGAAGCGAGCACTCATCGAGGAATACACCACCCAGACTAGAGTAGAGGAATTACTACGACAACTTTACAACACCAGCTATCAAGGAAATCTCCGTAAGTTCATAGAAGAACTAGAACACAAATCATATGTAATAACAAATAAGCTAACACTAGATAATAATCCAAGCAACACAATTGTCTACACCAATGCTATGAACAACACAGTTAAAGATGTTATAAAAAGAAAAATACCAGATAGAATTTTCATGATTTTAGCTAGGTACGATATAACAACTAGCCATTTGTTAAAAGTAGCAGCTCAAAAAGAGGGTTTATATGAAAATAGTGTGATTGAAAAACCCAAAGATAATAAATATATTAATTCAAACAAAAACTATCATGGTAAAAAGTATCAAGAAAATTTTAACCAAAGTTCAACACATAACCCCACTAACCAAGCACCACATAATCATAACTACCAAACCAATTATAATACAAATAACCCACATAAGAATCAACAAGATTATGGGCAGACTTATGCCGAATTTCAACAAAAGTTGCAACAAGGGAAACAACAGAATCCCATGAACTATTCACATAATAGAAACTCTAATGCACAGGCATCCCCTTACAACAACCAACCTCAAAAAAGGCAAAGAGAAAGTAACAGTGGTGTGTCAAAAATGGACACATCCGAAAATTTTCAAGCAATTGCCTCGGACCAGGAAGAAACAATAACCCATTCATAATTGTTATTATGAATGATAACCCGCTTAAGTGTGTTATAGACACTGGGTCAACAATTAATTTAATGAATAAAAATTATTTAAAATTTCCAATTAAAAATACAGAACTTAACGTTCATACCATCAATGGTAACATTCAATTAACATCAAGCATTACAATAGGAGCATGTAAATTATGTCCATCCAAACAGGAATTCTTTATACATGAATTTTCAAATCGATATGATTTATTGTTAGGAAGAAATTATTTAGAAGCTTGCATGGCAAAAATAAATTACGAAGAGGGAGCCGTTACCTTAGGAGAATACACATTCCTATTTAAGTACGACCCCAATATAAATGTAGAAGAAGAGGAGGCACCAGAGTGTCTAGACCCACCTTCGTCGGAAGATTTAGAATTCAATTTCGTGATCAACGAAGAATTAAAAGAGTCCAACGAGTTCCGCTTAGATCATCTTAACGATGAAGAGAAAAGGTGTGTGTCAAAAATTCTTCACAGCTATCGAGACATACAGTACCATGAAGGCGACAATTTGACTTTCACTAGTACTGTTAAACATTCGATAATTACAAAACATGAGGACTCAATTTACAAGAGACCTTACAAGTATTCCCAAATTCAACATGACGAAATAGACATACAAGTAAAAGAAATGCTAGAGCAAGGGATAATAAGAAAATCTCAGTCTCCGTATAATTCACCTGTATTAGTAATCCCAAAAAAGTTGGATGCATCAGGTAAACAAAAGTATAGAGTAGTAATAGACTATAGATTTCTAAACGAAATCACTGTTGACGACAAATTTCCTATTCCATATAATGGATGAAATTTTAGATAAACTTGGCCGAAGCCAATACTTCACAACTCTTGATTTAGCAAAAGGCTATCACCAGATCCAGATGGATCCTAAATCAATACCTAAGACAGCATTTTCCACTAAACATGGCCACTACGAATATACACGTATGCCATTTGGTTTAAAAAATGCACCAGCAACGTTTCAACGCTGCATGAACAATTTGTTGGAAGATTTAATCTACAAAGATTGTTTAGTCTACTTAGATGACATAATAGTGTATTCCACTTCATTGGAAGAACACATATTATCACTAAATAAGGTATTTGCCAAACTAAGGGAAGCCAACTTAAAATTGCAATTAGACAAGTGTGAATTTCTCAAAAGGAAACGGAATTTCTAGGACACATAGTCACAACAGAAGGATTAAAACCTAATCCAAATAAAGTTGAAGCAGTAATGAAATACCCAATTCCAAAGACTCCAAAAGAGATAAAAAAATTTTTAGGTTTGTGTGGATTTTACAGAAAATTCATTCCAAACTTCGCCAACATCGTCAAACCCATGACACTCAAATTAAAAAAAGGAGCCAAAGTAGACATAAAGGATACAGCATATATCTCAGCATTCGAGAAATTAAAATTACTGATAACTTCTGACCCAATTCTTACTCATCCAGATTATGACAAACCATTTTGTCTCACAACGGATGCAAGTAATGTAGCTCTAGGAGCAGTCTTAACACAAAATCATAAGCCTGTTTGTTTTGCCAGCAGAACGCTAAACAAACATGAATTAAATTATTCAGCTATAGAAAAAGAACTATTAGCAGTAGTTTGGGCAACTAAAACTTATAGAAGCTATCTATATGGTAGAAAGTTTGAAATCCTAAGCGATCACAAACCATTAGTATGGTTAAACAATATATCAGAACCTAATACAAAACATAATAAATGAATGTCACATTTGCAACATCTCAAAAACAGAGCACAGAAGTACCAAATTAGTGTACGAATTAACCCCAGAAACAAATTACATTAGGGAAAAGTATGTAATGGATTTTTATTTAGTTGACCATAAACAATTTCTATCATGCATAGATATTTATTCAAAATTTGCAACATTAATTGAAGTTAACAGCCGAGATTGGTTAGCAACAAAAAGAGCTATATTAAAAGTCTTCGATTTAATGGGAAAACCAACAGAAATCAAAACAGACAAAGATTCAGCATTTATATGTGCTGCACTACAACAATGGTTAGCAACAGAAAACGTAAAAATCAATATAACAACAAGTAAAAACGGAATAGCAGATATAGAAAGATTTCATAAAACAATCAACGAAAAATTACGAATTATAAGTAGTGACCATAACATAGAAAACAAACAAACCAGATTTGAAATTATATTATACACTTATAATCATAAAACCAAACACAATACAACAAACAGAACACCCGCAGATATATTTATGTACGCAGGGACACCAAAGTATGACACACAAGACAGGAAAAAGAAACAAATTGAAAAATTGAATGAATCAAGGGAAGAATTTGAAATAGATACAAAATATAGATCTTCAAACAAAAATAACCAATCCATTCAAACAGACAGGTCAGTTAAGACAAATAGACGAGAAGCATTTTGAAGAAACCAATAGAGGTAGAAAAGTCACCCATTACAAATCAAAGTTTAAGAAGAAAAAGAAAACTAATACAAGTAAATACATTAATTACAGAGAACCAGCTAATGAAGGGAATTCTAATAATAATAACAATGCTAACAGTAACAATTAACGGACAAAGTATCGAAATAAACCCCATAAAAGCAAACAACGGCTACCTAATATTTAAAACAGGAACACTGGACATACCAACTTATTTTGAATACCATTATCTAACTGTAAATTTAACAAAAATAGAAAAGGTCTACAATAACTTATTAATACAAGCAAACGATTACGAAAATTCAACTAAAATAAATTATCTTATTGAAAAACTAAACAGGGAAATGAACGGGATAACAATCATTAAAAGACAAAAGAGAGGACTAATAAATTTAGTAAGCAAAACATACAAATACTTATTCGGAACATTAGACACAGATGACAGAGACGAACTAGAACAGAAGATAAGTAACTTAGCAGAAAATAGCGTTCAAGTTAATGAACTAAACAAAATAATCGAAACAATTAACAAAGCAATTGAAACCATGAACACATTTAAAACAAAAGAAGAAAAACACAAGAAATTTGATTTACTAATTTTCAATTTAGAACACTTTACCGAATATATAGAAGACATAGAGATGGGAATGCAACTAACGAGATTAGGCATATTCAACCCTAAATTACTTAAACACGATTACTTATTGCATGTTACACCAGAGAAAATTCTTAATATTAAAACATCAACTTGGTTAAAAACTGATACAAAAGAAATTTACATAATATCACATATTCCACAAGCAATTAGTAAAACACCCATTTTCGAAATAATACCCTACCCAGATGAGAACGATAATATTTTAACAGAAAACATTCAAGAAACTACAAAAAAACAAATATTGAATAACTGTATAGTAGGCATTGTAAAGCAAATCAAAACCGAATGTAAATATACCAAAACAATTAAAAATTTTCAAACAAATTATATAGAACCAAACATAATCCTAACATGGAATTTGCCAGAATCAATTGTAAATCAAAATTGTATGAATAATGAAATTAAGATAAAAGGAAACAATATTATAAAAATCTATAATTGTGAAATACAAATTAACGAGATATCAATATCTAATTCAAGACTAGATTTTACACAAAACATTTATGTCAGCAATAACGTAACAAAACTCGAACCATTGTCATATATTCAGACTAAGGAATTAATTTTGGAACATACAAAATATTATAATACATTCCAAATAATAACATTGACATCATTAACCATTACGATATTAAGCATATTATTGTACTTAATTTATAAGTTCAAAAGTTTACCCAGAACACTTATTGTTAAGTATAGAAAACCTAAAGAACAAGAAATAATCAATGATCAAATAGAATTACCAATTGTCAAACAAGATCAACCCGCACTGTATCCCAAGATAGGAGCAGTCTAACGTAACGCAATTTTTTTTAGTGTGGGCGAGTAAGATATCCAATATGCACACATATTCATATCTCAAATATGTTACACATAAGCACGCACCCCAACAATTAAATATCAGATTACACCCTAAAATCCTAACACAGGAAACGAGCTAGACATAAACATTAAACATAAGAATATTTCCAAATCATGCATCACGCCACAAGCAAACTAGACATAAACATAAAACATAAACATATTTCCAAAATCACGCCACAAGCGTGAGATCGCCGAATTGGCACTTTTTGAAAGAAAGCTTAAAACGAACAAAGCTTAAAAGCTTTGATCATAAGAAAAGCTCTCAACCGAGGTTTGCTCTGCGCAGCAAGAACGATTGAGAAGGAGTTCAGATTTGGAGTTCAAAATAACAGTTTGAATAAGAAATAGACTATAAGTGTGGAAGTGATTGTATAACTTATAACATTGGTTCAATTACTAAAATAAAGAAATAAACTAAAGACGGCGTCTTTTTATTTTTTTTCCCACTTGGTCGAGAACTCACAATTATATATATATATAAAACATACCAACATATATATATTTATATATGAATATATATATATATACCAACATATATACATATATATATATATATATATATATATATATATATACATGAACATATTAAAACCCATGCCCAGTTCTACTCCTTATGTGAGAAGCAGACACAGCTCCTCACAATGAAAATGAAGATTCACTAACTTACAGCTATAAATATTAGCTACAATTGGTTTTAATTGAATATCAGCATCTATGCAAAAATCTACGCAATCTTTTGTTTTTATTATTGTTTGATCTCTTGCCAAGCAATCGATAAACAAAAACTTATCTCCGTTCATTATACTAGACGGTATATGGCATTGCGTGGTCACTTACAATCAGAATGTTTGCAAAAATCGCAATTTCGTAAAAATTAAAAAAAAGTATTAAGCTCGAAAATGTTTGAAAAATTTATAACTTCCCAATTACAACATTTTTGCAGATCTTGAATTTCACCGTGCCAGTATGGATTCGTGAAACAAAGATCCACTGCCACTATCCTGTTAGAATTTACTTCACTAGTTGTTAAGGGATTTCAAAATAAAATAGAAACGGATGTTATTTACACTGATTTCAGTAAGGCATTTGACTCAGTTGATCACTACCTTTTAATTAAAACTTTAACTTTAAGGCTTTCCGACAATCTAATTCGGTGGATAATGGAATATTTATATCATAGAACACAGAGTCTGTTCTATTGGGTCTGTCTCTAAGGTGGTTCATGTCACCTCCCTTTTTCCGCAAAGAAGTCACCTTAGACCTTCATTATTTTCACTGTTCATCAACGACCTTCCGTCTGTTATTGACCATTCTCGTGCTTTGATGTATGCTGACGATGTAAAATTATGCATGTCAGCAATGCTCTTTTGTCTGCTCAAAAATTACACACAGACTTAGATAGTTTTCAAAAGTGGTGTCGTGTTAACTTACTAAATCATAATTGCAACAAATGTAAAGTCATATCTTTTTATAGACGCCTGCCGTTTTCAAATATATATATTCTTGATGGTAGCCCACTTGATCGCATTGAATGGGTTGACGATTTAGGTATTCTTTTTGACCCGAAACTTAAATTTCACAAGCATATCTCTTCAGTTGCAAATCGAGCCTCTATTAACTTGGGGTTCATTAAGCGCTGGTCGAAAGAATTTGACGATCCCTACATAACCAAAACTCTTTATACGTCCCTGGTACGTCCTGTTCTTGAATATGGATCTTGTATCTGGTATCGCAAGAACAGGATTCACCAGGATAGAATAGAATCAGTACAAAAACATTTTTTGTTCTTTGCCCTTAGGAGCTTTAACTGGGTCACTTACATTATCTTACCTTCCTACCATAGTAGACTTTTATTAATAAATCTTCCTTCTCTTTCTGATCGCAGAACAATATTAGGTGTAGTCTTTTTGAACAAGCTAATAAATAGTGAAATATATTCCTCTTAATTAATCAGCAATATTAGTTTTTCTGTTCCGATCAGAAGGACAAGGAATTTTTTACCCACTGCTCTTCAAGCTTGTCTCTCTAACTATGCTATTTATAACCCTTTCCGTATTTTATGTTCAAACTATAACGATTTATCCCACTTAATAAACAGTGCCTCTTCTATTGGTATTCTGAAAAAGATAGTCGTATGTCATTTGTCTACATGTTCGCTATCTTCGCAACAGTACGTTATGCGGTGTGCCCCTCGGTCGATTGGGCGGGAGGTGGTTGCATTTTGCTTGGGTCCGTGCGTTAACAAGCCGGTGCTTGTTATTGTTTGGCCACTTGAATATACTGTTCGTTAGAACATCTACGTCCAAATAAATAAATAAATATAAAATAACTATTTACTAGGAAAGTATCACCCCCGCCGCCAACAATCCCCCTTAAAAATACGAGTGAGTTTTTAAGCTAGAGTCACTTTATTTGACAGGAAGACAGCTGGTGACAGATCCCAAAGATTTCTATCAAAAATTTGGATGCCACATCCAAATTTGCCGATATCCTTTTGAAAACAACAGCCTTTTGAGCTAAAAACATCATAATTGGAAACAAAATAGCTGGCGCTGTTCCTCAATCTGACCACACCAGCCGCTCTCGCATTCTACCATTCCAAGACGACTCCTTACCATACGTTCTTTAACAGGTATCGGAGTATTCCGCGGTCGGTAGCGTTCAAATGCAACGTTTTTACATGTTTCTATTTACATTTTTTATGATTTTATTTGTTAAGCTATATTTCAGTTAAAACAATAAAGTAAAAAAATGTAAACAAGGGAAACTTTGCAGTCGGACGCCACCAACTGCGGAATACTCTGATACCAGCTAACTAACGGATGTAAGGAGTCTGCTTACAATGAGGCAATGCGGGGGCGGCATTAGTCATCCGATTGTGGAACATCGTCAGCTATCTTGTTACCAAATTTGGTATTTTTAGCTTAAAAACTGTGAAAGATAACTGAACTTAAAATTTTTAAAGGTGGGCGGCAGAGGTGGGTGTGGCATAAAAATTTTGTATGCAAATCTTTGGCATCTGTCACCAGCTGTCTTCCTATCAAATTTTGTGACTCTAGCTTAAGAACTCTGAAAGACACGTGCATGCGTATTTTGAAATGGACTGTTGGCGGCAGGGGGTAGCCTACAAATTTTCGCTACAGATCTTTGGGAGATGTCACTAGCTACATTGAAACCAATTTTGAAGACTATAGCAAAAAAAAACAAGTAAAAACGTTGCTGTCGGACGCAACCGACTGCGGAATACTTTGATACCAGTAAATGAACGGTTGATAAGGGGGAATGCAGGGGCGAAGGGAGTGGGCCATGTGGTAAACATCGCCGGCTATCATGTTACCAAATTTGGTGACTTTAGCTCAAAAACTGTGGAAGATAACTTAACTTCCAAAGTGTAAAGGTGGGCTGCAGAGGTGGGCGTGGCATCAAAATTTTTGAATCAAATGTTTTTAACTGTCACTATCTATATTCCTGCCAAGTTTGGTGGCTCTAGCTCAAAAGCTGTTAAAGTTATAGCCGATTCCAATTTTATATGGCGGGTGTCTTGGGTGGGCGTGGCATCCAAAATTTTGATGCAGATCTTTGGTAAATGTTGCCTTCTATCTTTCTACAGAATTTACGGGCTCTAGCTTAAAAACTGTAAGAGATATCGAAATTTCCGAATTTAAATGGTGGGCGGCAGAGGTGGGTGTGGCATCCTAATTTTTGATGCAGACCTTTTGTAGATGTCACCATCTATCTTCCTACCAAATTCGGTGACTCTAGCTCGAAAAATGTGAAAACTATAGGCGTTTCCAATTTCAAGTAGAAGGGGGGATGGGGGCGGAATCAGGGGGCGTGGCATCCAAAATTTTGATTCATTTTTTTGGGGAACGTCAATATCTATCTTGACACAAAATTTGGTGGCTCTAGCCCAAAAAATGTGAAAACTATATGCGTTTCCAATTTCTTGGAGAAGGGGGGATGAGGGCTTAATCAGGGGGCGTGGCATCCAAGTTTTGATGGGGAACTTCAGTACCTATCTTGACACAAAATTTGGTGTCTCTAGCTCAAAAAATGTATTCATACAGACGGACAGACGGACGGACAGACACCATGACGGACATTGCACAAAACCAATATACTATGAGACCTTCGGTATAAAAGTATAACTATGGAATTAATGCATATTTTGTATTTTAATGGTGGGCGGAATGGGTCTGCATGGCACCAATATTTTTTATGCAGATTTGTGGTATATGTATCTTTCTATCTTGCTACCAAATTTTGTGACTCTATTTTATAGATAGCTGAATTTCCGCTTTTATCCGTGGGTGGCAGAGGTGGGCGTGGTATCCACATTTTTGATGCAGACCTATGGTAGATGTCACCATCTATCTTAATACCAAATTTGGTGACTCTAGCTCAAAAAATGTGGAAGATACACAATTTGACGTTCGAAAAACGGCGGGGGCTGGGTCGGAAGGTGTAGGCGTGGCATCCAAATGACTGATACCGTTTTTTTGGGGAACGTCATTACCTATCTTGACACCAAATTTGGTGGATCCAGCCCAAAAACTGTAAAAACTATAGGTGTTTATAATTTCGAGGAGCAGTTTGGCTGGAGGCGGAAAAAGTAGGCGTGGCGTCAGAAATTCGGATCCAGTCTTTTGAGGGACGTGACTAGCTAACTTCGTGCAATATTTGGTAATTCTAGCTGTAAGAATGTGAAAAGGAGGAGGATAAAATCGATTACATAAAACCGATAAAACCATATATTTCTCACATTTTTACAGCTAAAGTTTCCAAATATGGAAAGAAGATAGATAGTTGTTTCCCTCAAAAAACAGCATCAAAATTTTAGATGCCACGCTCACTCCTTCCACCTCCGCCCACCCTGCTCTTTGAAATTGGAAACGACTATTGCCTTCACAGTTTTTGGGCTAAATTTGATGCTCCTTGAAACTGGAAACACCTAAACTTTTTACATTTTTTGGGCTACAGCCACCAAGCTTTGTGTCAAGATAGGTAATGAAGTCTTCCAAATGCCTGCTTCAAAAATTTTGATGCTACGCCCACATCTGATTTTGGATGTCACACCCACTTCTTCCTTCCACCTTTAACATTTGGGAGTTCCGTTATCTTCCACAGTTTTTGAGCTAAAGTCACCACAATCGGCAACATGATAGCTGGCGATGTTTACCACCCGGCCCATCCCTGCCGCCCCTGCATTCACCCTTTGCAATACGACTCCTTACCATCCGTTCTTTTACTGGTATCAAAGTATTCTGCAGTCCCATTTAAAAATGGGAGTGCGTGTATCTTTCAGAGTTTTTGAGTAAGAGTCACCAAACTTGGTATAAAAATACTAACGTATGGGATTTCCTTAACATGTACACCAAAAATTTTGATGCCGCACAGACCTCTGCCGCCCACCTTTTAAAATCGAAAAATCATTTATCTTTCACAGTTTTTGAACTAGAGTCACCAAGTTTGGCAACAAGGTAGCTACCGATGTGCACTACCTGGCCCAGCCCTGCCACCCCCGCATTACCCCATTGCAGGCAGATTCCCTACCATTCGTTTTTTAACTGGTATCAGAGTATTTCGCCGTCGGTTGCTACCGACTGCAACGCTTTCACTTGTTTTTATTTTATTTTGAATTTTTTCTGGTTTTCGTGAGAGCTCCGCGCTTGCTTTGACATTAATACAACGTTCTAAATGAAGTATTTTAAAGTAGATTTTGCGTTACAATTGGCCGCGTTCTTCTTAAATCATACCACAGTCTATTAATAAAACATTTTCTTTTTTTTATAAATTTGGTTTTGCGGTTTGATTTTCAATGAATTTAGTTGGCAACCAAAAGCTGTTGGTATGAGGATCCGGTGCTGTAGAACGAGCTGAGACTTATCTTGTTATTGGCAGCAGCAGAAACCGAGGAGTCCTGATTGACTGCTCCGTGTGTAGCAACCAATCCGGAAGCTGTCTTGTTGGCGGTAGCAGAGCTAGCGGCAGGCACTGTTGTTTCATTTGCTAGTGCGACTGTCTTTGTGCTGGGCAAAGCACCAGCTTTGGGCGTGGCAATGGTACTGCTTTCAATCGATGATCCCTCAGTAATTGCGTCAGAAGCTGAGTAGCAATCGTTCTCGATACCAGCGCTTTTGATTATGCTGCTGTTGGCATGGTCCTGCTGCTGATCTTCATTAGAATTCACATGGTCATTAGCAAAGTAACACGGTCCAAAAAAAGTATTGTAGCTGTTGTTGACTAAAGCTACTGCTGTTGTCGCACAACAACCGCTCATATTGGCCGCATCTATATTGTAGTGGTGCTCGAAAAGATTGCGCTGCCCGTTATACTGGGGAAACTGGCCAATTGGGATTTTGCGATAAAAAAATGATTCAGCAGCTGGGGCCGCCTGTGTGGCTTTAGCACCACCCATTGCCAACGGGTTGGGTGAAAGCGATCGTGCCGGCGATATGGCTTCCATTACACCAAAAGTCCCCGCTGATGTGCTGCTGGTATTACTATGATGCAGTTGCTGTTGCATGGCACGTTGCTTAATATAGTTGGAGAACTCAGTGGGCGACATGCGGTTCGAGCTGCTGTAGGAAGTATGCGTCGTTAAACATATAATTTATGGGCTGGCATTCTTAGCATGCTCACCTGTTGGTACGCTTGGAACAAGTCTTAAGTTTGGTACTGCCAAACTTTGTCTGGGCAAAGGAGGCCGTTGTAAATATAAGCGGAGCCTGAGCGGCACGCTGCACAAAGGCGGCGGTAGTAGCGGTGACAGTCACATTGTTGCTGCCAGAGAGACTGGCACCGCTGGAGCCACCGCCATTGGGGTTTGGGCTGCCCTTAATCGTCGGCGAGCTAGAAGCGGCCGAGTGTGGTGAGGATCCCGATGGCAGCAATGGTAACGGCAGGGGTAACGTCTTTGGGCTTAAGCTTAAATTGTTCATGGTCGTGTTGACCACGTCGATGGGACGAAAGCATTGAGTCTCCGGTTTGAACGTCTTCGTAACCTCTCTATCTGCCGAGTGGCTATCCTCATAGTTTTCATTGTTCTCCGTATACAGTATCTGTGCATAGTAAAGCTTTTTTGTATAAATGTATATGATGTAGCTATGAACTTACCCTGACTGCCCCCTTCTCGCCAATGCGGTACGAAACCTCACCGGGATCCACCCAGACAGATAGCTCACTAGGCAGATTTTCAATAATATCAGTTATAGGCACACCACTGTCAAGAGCCGCACGCCCCAGAACAGAATCAATGGGATCACCAGTTTTAAGGCAACGGTACGCAGAGCCCTTTAAAGTAAGATTCACAAATGTTAAAGATACATATTCTTAATTATGTACAGAGAGTTTGTATACCTTAAAGGGTTTCTCCGGGTACCAGTGTCCTTGAAATTTGTCGCGCAATACTTTTTCCAATTCTTCTCCAAATATATTAACTCGACGACGTGGCAATTTGTTATATAAATACGAAATGACAAAATTCAAAGCCACTTGTATTTCAATATGCATTTTGATGGCAGCCCTCTCAAACAAACTTCCTATTTGCCTCGCGCTTTTGATCACAATGCGTGTTTGTGGAAGCGATTTAAGCTTGCGGTTAAATTATTTTGGATTTAAAATTTTTTTATGTTGCAGTCGGAAGATAAAAGAACCATTCACTTATCATCTACACTATGATTGTAATTTTGATTAGTTTATCTAAATCTTTGGCGTCTCAAATATATTTATGTTAGTGATTTTATTGCGTTTTTTTTTTTTTCTCTTATGTTGTGTGTTTGACGTTGTATTGAATATGTTTATTAAACAGATTCTCTGTGTCGAATGACAATTGTATTTTGTGTTAAATAAGTGTTCCCAGTTGAGGTGACGTAAGAAGCTTAGCTACATATCTATATGTATTCTGCAAAGCCTTATAGCCCCATTCCATTTGAGGGTAATGATTTTAAGCGGTTTATCTATTTATTATACTTGTATTTACTCTATATGAATACAAACAGATGTTTTTTTCTGATGTTTGTTTTTTTCTTCTATTGGTTTTCACAATATTGTGTTTGGAATTTTTAAATTCTTTGTATTCTCAATCCCGAGCTGTGTAGATTCCTGAAAAACAATCGAAATTTAGGATTATTATATGTTTATTTATTTTTAAAATAGAGAACCAAAGAAAGAAAAGCAAAAAAGTGATAAGCAGTTGCTTTTCATTTGTTTTTGTTGTTCTCTTGGTAGGCAGAGAAATGTTCGTATACATGCAATGTTCCCAGCATATCCCAATAAAAATTTCAAGACCAATTTTGCGTATTTCCTTTCTTAACTTCATTTACACTTCCGTATGTTTTGTTGTTGCGCTACGAATCCCAATGTAATTTTGATATTGTCTTCTCTGCAAAAGTACAGTTAAACAAGTGAAAACGTTGCAGTCGGACGCAACCGACTGCGGAATACTCTGATACCACTAAAAGGACGGATGGTAAGGAGTCTGCATACAAAAGGGGAATGCGTGTGTCGCAGGTAAGCGGCAGAGGTGGTATCGTTGTCATCCAGATTTTTCATGCAGATCTCTGTTAGATGTCACCATCTATCTTCCTACCAAATTTGACGACTCTAGCCCAATAACTCTTAACAATGACGATTCTGATTTAACAATGCGGGTGGCATGGGTAGGCGTGGCATCAAAATTTTTGATGTTGGCGTTTGGGGAATCTGGCTCAAAAAGTGTGAAAAATTCACGCATTCTTCTTCTTAAAGGGCGGGAGCTGGGGGCACCAGGTGTGTGTATCAAAATTATTGATACAGTTCTTTGAGGGAAGTCACAAGTTATCTCTCCATCAAATTTGGTACTTCTAAATTTTGAAATGTGGGACTTACGCGTGTTTAATATTGTTAAACATCGAAGCTTATCGCCTTGGTATCAATTTCCCAGCCACCTTGTGGGCGTAGCTCCTCTATATTGATACTTTGTCTGACGCTGGCAAAGGCAAATATATTTTCAAAGATTCAAGTCTGTAGCTTCAAGGGTTTTTGAGAAACGCGAGTTCATTCCGACGGACAGACTGACGGACACCATGACGGACATTGCACAAAAACAATATGCTCTTTACCTTTGGTATTAGACTAAAGAAATTTAGAATTGGTTTAAAGCTGTCAACGAATTGTTTAATAACGCAATTAATTTTCTTTTAAGTGACCGCTTCAAAAATGCACATATATTTTTTTCAGTGTTTTTCATATTGCCTTTGTGTATTTAATTCAAATGTATTGGTGTTTTTACTGCCGTACTAATGCGCTGATGCGTGATGAGTAAAACTTCAATATTTTCAGTGTTTTCCAACCAATTTTTTGTTATAATTTAAAAGTTTCTTTATTTTGTAAAAAAAAAAATTGTTAAGTTTTTTACGTTCGCTACAACACATTTTTATTGAGGAGATGTGAAACTCGCGTTGCAACATCTAACATCAACTGAATTAGGCCCAATTTCTCAATGTCCGGTTAGTCAAAATATTCTAAGTTTAGTCAAATTTGAGTTTCTTAATGTTCGGTTAGCATTTACCCTAGGCACAAACTTATCCGATGCCTGGAGGTCTGGCTTAAGGCCTAACCAAACGATGCTTAAGTTGTTAAAGCATCGAAGCAAAACTGAACGAAAAGCACGCTAACGCATTAAGCATCAACGTCTTTACCCATACGTTGCTTAAGTGCTTAGTCTCTTCTTCTTTCTTTTTAACACCTAAATAACAAAATGTAAACAAACCATATGACAGTAGCAGTGGAACATTGTTGCCACGTGCTCTTTTTTTATTCCATTTAAATCAAATGTTCAAATTAAATGTAATGTTATTTTAAAAATAAAGATAACACATTTTTTTATAGATCTCGTCTATTATATCTACCTATGTATTTATAAACAATAAATAATTTGTTTTTAATATTTTCCATATAATAAAAAAGAGCGCCAACTCTATAGCACTAAGCATTTAAGCATAGTTTCATTTCAGTGAACTTTTGCTTAAGGCGTATAAGCATTCTTAAAAAAAACAAGTAAAAACGTTGCAGTCGGACGCAACCGACTGCGGAATACTTTGATACCAGTAAAAGAACGGTTGATAAGGGAGAATGCAGGGGCGAAGGGAGTGGGCCATGTGGTAAACATCGCCAGCTATCATGTTACCAAATTTGGTGACTTTAGCTCAAAAGCTGTGGAAGATAACTTAACTCCCAAATTTAAAAGGTGGGCGGCAGAGGTAGGCGTGGCATCTTAATTTTTGAATCAAATGTTTTTAACTGTCACCATCTATATTCATAAAAAGTTTGGTGGCTCAAGCTCAAAAACTGTTAGAGATATAGCCGATTCCGATTTTATAAGGCGGGTGGCTTAGGTGGGCGTGGCATCCAAAATTTTGATGCACATCTTTGGTAGATGCTGCATTCTATCTTTCTACCAATTTAAGGGCTCTAGCTTAAAAACTATAAGAGATATCGAAATTTCCGATTTTAAATAGTGGGCGGCAGATGTGGGCGTGGCATCCAAATTTTTCATGCAGATCTTTTGTAGATGTCACCATATATCTTCCTACCTAATTTGGTGACTCTAGTTCAAAAAATGTGGAAGATACTCGCATAACCGTTTTGACATCGGCGGGGGGTGGGGGGCGGAAGGTGTGGGCGTGGCATCCAAAGTTTTGATCCATTTTTATGGGGAACGTCAATATCTATCTTCACAAAAATTTGGTGGCTCTAGCCCAAAAAATGTGAAAACTATAGGCGTTTCCAATTTCTTGGTGAAGGGGGGATGGGGGCGGAATCAGGGGGCGTGGCATACAAGTTTTGATGGGGAACGTCAGTACCTATCTTGACAGAAAATTTTGGTGGCTCTAGCCCAAAAAATGTAAAAGCTATAGTCGTTTCCAATTTCTTGGTTAAGGGGGATGGGGGCGGAATCGGGGGCGTGGCATCCAAGTTTTGATGGGGAACGTCAGTACCTATCTTAACACAAAATTTGGTGGCTCTAGCCCAAAAAATGTGAAAACTATAGGCGTTTCCAATTTCATGGAGAAGGGGGATGGGGGCGGAATTAGGGGGCGTGGCATCCAAGTTTTGATGGGGAACGTCAGTACCTATCTTAACACAAAATTTGGTGGCTCTAGCCCAAAAAATGTGAAAACTATAGGCGTTTCCAATTTCATGGAGAAGGGGGGATGGGGGCGGAATCAGGGGGCGTGGCATCCAAGTTTAGATGGGGAACGTCAGTACCTGTCTTGACAGAAAATTTTGGTGGCTCTAGCCCAAAAAATGTGAAAACTATAGTCGTTTCCAATTTCATGGAGAAGAGGGGATGGGGGCGGAATTAGGGGCGTGGCATCCAAAATTTTGATGCATTTTTTTGGGAAACGTCAATATCTATCTTGACACAAAATTTGATGGCTCTAGCCCAAAAAATGTGAAAACTATAGGCGTTTCCAATTTCATGGAGAAGGGGGGATGGGGGCGGAATCAGGGGGCGTGGCATCCAAGTTTTGATGGGGAACGTCAGTACCTATCTTGACAGAAAATTTTGGTGGCTCTAGCCCAAAAAATGTGAAAGCTATAGTCGTTTCCAATTTCTTGGTTAAGGGGGGATGGGGGCGGTATCGGGGGCGTGGCATCCAAGTTTTGATGGGGAACGTCAGTACCTATCTTGATACAAAATTTGGTGGCTCTAGCCCAAAAAATGTGAAAACTATAGGCGTTTCCAATTTCATGGAGAAGGGGGATGGGGGCGGAATTAGGGGGCGTGGCATCCAAGTTTTGATGGGGAACGTCAGTACCTATCTTAACACAAAATTTGGTGGCTCTAGCCCAAAAAATGTGAAAACTATAAGCGTTTCCAATTTCATGGAGAAGGGGTGATGGGGGCGGAATTAGGGGCGTGGCATCCAAAATTTTGATGCATTTTTTTGGGGAACGTCAATATCTATCTTGACACAAAATTTGGTGGCTCTAGCCCAAAAAATGTGAAAACTATAGGCGTTTCCAATTTCATGGAGAAGGGGGGATGGGGGCGGAATCAGGGGGCGTGGCATCCAAGTTTTGATGGGGAACGTCAGTACCTATCTTAACACAAAATTTGGTGGCTCTAGCCCAAAAAATGTGAAAACTATAAGCGTTTCCAATTTCATGGAGAAGGGGGGATGGGGGCGGAATTAGGGGCGTGGCATCCAAAATTTTGATGCATTTTTTTGGGGAACGTCAATATCTATCTTGACACAAAATTTGATGGCTCTAGCCCAAAAAATGTGAAAACTATAGGCGTTTCCAATTTCATGGAGAAGGGGGGATGGGGGCGGAATCAGGGGGCGTGGCATCCAAGTTTTGATGGGGAACGTCAGTACCTATCTTGACAGAAAATTTTGGTGGCTCTAGCCCAAAAAATGTGAAAGCTATAGTCGTTTCCAATTTCTTGGTTAAGGGGGGATGGGGGCGGAATCGGGGGCGTGGCATCCAAGTTTTGATGGGGAACATCAGTACCTATCTTGATACAAAATTTGGTGGCTCTAGCCCAAAAAATGTGAAAACTATAGGCGTTTCCAATTTCATGGAAAAGGGGGATGGGGGCGGAATTAGGGGCGTGGCATCCAAGTTTTGATGGGGAACGTCAGTACCTATCTTAACACAAAACTTGGTGGCTCTAGCCCAAAAAATGTGAAAACTATAAGCGTTTCCAATTTCATGGAGAAGGGGTGATGGGGGCGGAATTAGGGGCGTGGCATCCAAAATTTTGATGCATTTTTTTGGGGAACGTCAATATCTATCTTGACACAAAATTTGGTGGCTCTAGCCCAAAAAATGTGAAAACTATAGGCGTTTCCAATTTCATGGAGAAGGGGGGATGGGTGCGGAATTAGGGGGCGTGGCATCCAATTTTTGATGGGGAACGTCAGTACCTATCTTGACACAAAATTTGGTGGCTCTAGCCCAAAAAATGTGAAAACTATAGGTGTTTCCGATTTCATGGAGATGGGGGGATGGGGGCGGAATTACTGGCGTGGCATCCAAAATTTTGATGCATTTTTATGGGGAACGTCAATATCTATCTTGTCACAAAATTTGGTGGCTCTAGCCCAAAAAATGTGAAAACTATAGTCGTTTCCAATTTCATGGAGAAGAGGGGATGGGGGCGGAATTAGGGGCGTGGCATCCAAAATTTTGATGCATTTTTTTGGGGAACGTCAATATCTATCTTGACACAAAATTTGATGGCTCTAGCCCAAAAAATGTGAAAACTATAGGCGTTTCCAATTTCATGGAGAAGGGGGATGGGGGCGGAATCAGGGGGCGTGGCATCCAAAATTTTGATGAATTTTTTTGGGAAACGTCAATATCTATCTTGACACAAAATTTGGTGGCTCTAGCCCAAAAAATGTGAAAACTATAGGCGTTTCCAATTTCATGGAGAAGGGGGGATGGGTGCGGAATCAGGGGGCGTGGCATCCACAATTTTGGTGAATATTATTGGGGAACGTCAATATCTATCTTGCCACAAAATTTGGTGCCTCTAGCCCAAAAAATGTGAAAACTATAGGCGTTTCCAATTTCAAGGAGCAGGGATGATGGGGGCGGAAGGAGTGGGCGTGGCATCCAAAATTTTGACGCAGTTTTTTCAGGGACATGACTAGCTATCTGCGTGCAAAATTTGGTAACTCTAGCTGTAAGAATGTGAGAAATATTTGGTTTTATCGGTTTTCAGTTATCGAATTTATCGATTTCCCAGCCTCCTAGTAGGCGTGGCAACCCAATCTTGACACTTTATCTGTACCTTCTATGGATAAACATAATTGCAAAGTTTCAAGTCTCTAGCTTTACGGGTGTCGAAAAAAGTTGCGTTCATACGGACGGACAGACGGACAGACAGACACCATGACGGACATTTCACAAAACCAATATACTATGAGACCTTCGGTATCAAAGTATTAAAACCGAACGAAACCGTGCATAAGCAACGTTTGGGCGTCTATAAAAAGACATGACTTTGCATTTATTGCAATTAAGATTTAGTAAGTTAACACGACACCACTTTTGAAAATAATCTAAATCAGTTTGTAGTTTTTGAGCAGACAACAGAGCAGTACCCGACATGCATAATTTTACATCGTCAGCATACATCAGCACTCGAGATTGGTCAATAACAGATGGAAGATCATTGATGAAAAGTGTAAATAATAAAGGTCCGAGGTGACTTCCTTGCGGAACACCGGAAGTGACATGAACCACCTTAGAGACAAAGTCATTAAAACTGACTCTCTGTGTTCTATGAGTTAAATATTCCCTTATCCACCGCATAAGATTGCTTGGAAAACCTAAAAGTTGAAGTTTATGAAGTAAAAGGTAGTGATTAACCGAGTCAAATGCCTTGCTGAAATCAGTGTAAATAACATCAGTTTGCATTTTATTTTGAAAACCATTCACAACTAGTGAAGTAAATTCTAACAGGTTAGTGGTAGTAGATCTTTGTTTCATAAATCCATGCTGGCACGGTGAAATTAAAGATCTGCAAAAATGTTGTAATTGAGAAGTTATTAATTTCTCAAACATTTTTGGTATAGCAGACAATTTGGATATACCCCTATAATTTTGAACATTAGAGTTGTCTCCTTTTTTATGGAGCGGAATAATAAATGATTCTTTCCAGATATTAGGAAATGAACATTTCTCAATAGACAAACTCAACAATTTATGCAAAGGCTTTAAGAGACCATCAGCGCATTACTTAAGCACACAGCTTGGTACGCCGTCAGGTCCCGGGGAAAATACAGGCTTAATACCCTGTAGATCACGTAGTAATGAACACTCCGTGATACTTGGTTCAAAAATGCAATTAGAGGCATCAACCTGATACGGGTAAGGCAGATCAACCTGATTATCAAATGAACTGTATGTTGTTTGAAAAATTTCGGCAAATAAATCGGCAATGGCCTGATCCGAATTGGCCGACTTGTTTTCAAAAAATAAATTAGATAAAAACTGGAACGCGCAATCAAGTATGATGAGTAATGAACAGAAGAGCCAGATTTTCTGAAACTCTTATAAAGCTTAGATATTCGATTTTTAAGGGCAGTCAACTCTCGTGTAAACCACGCAGGTTTGTTTTTCCTACTTGGCCTACCAAAAGGGACACACTTATCGAATAAATTTTCTAAGGTTCTATAAAAAATACTGATTGCCGTATCCAAGTCCTCAGAACCATTGAGGGGCGACCAGTCAACCAGTTCTAAGAGCCGGGTAAGTTTTACAAAATCGGTTTTCCGAAATTGACGTACACGTCTTAGTGGTTCACTACACTGGCGTACGGCACAGGCAGGCAAAGTGATCAACACCTCCAACGTCGGGTGGTATATGTCTTCGGGAGTGGATATGGGAAGGGATCTTGACACAGATAGAGTGGATGGATCCGAAACAAATACCAAATCAAGCATTCTATTCAGAGAATTCGGAATACCAGTGATCTGACCCAATGACATTTCAAATAAACCAACCAGAAAATCAGTTTGCACCATGGGGGTCAACACGCTTGAGTCCGGACTTGAAATCCAAGTAGCTTCAGCAATATTAAAATCACTGAGAACTTCAAAAATATCACGATCAGAAAGCAAAGAAGAAATGGAAAGTATTGCTGACATATGTTCGTTGTAAACAGAGCTGTTAGATAAAGGTGGTATGTAGGAACAAGAAATATAAATACCAACACCGTTAATATTTAACTTGACAGCAACAAACTCAATATCTATAGAGCCACTTTATACTACTGTCTCAGAGGACAAGTCCACATCAACAGCAATAAGCACCCCACCACCACGGCGCAGAGGGCGGTCCTTTCTATAGATACAAAATCTGCTAGATAATACTTCAGAAATAAGTATGTCTTGTCTTAGCCACGTTTCCGTGAAGGCAACGACATGAAAGGGAAAAGATTGACTATCAAGATACAAAGTACTAAGTTTACTACAAAGTCCTCTAACATTCTGATAGCCCAATGTGAAGGAGGTTGTTAGTTTTTTGAACTATCAGAAGTAATAGGCCCAACCACCAAGGAGGGGGAAACAATCGGAGGCCGATTTTTCTTTTTATTTCTATTTGCAGCATATTCTTTTACTATTATGTGTTCCGGCCAAAATTCTTTTGAGCAGATAGCATCAAAATCTTGGTTTGAAACACTGATTTTAAAGGACGAAATATCACGGTCATAAGCAAATTTAAATTTTTCCACCGAAACTGTGGCTTTAGATTTGGGCTGAATATAGACTTTTACATCTTCAGATGTTAAATTAGGGGGTAGCCGAGAAACAAATACATGTTTTTTAGGTGGAACACCTACAAATTTTTTAAAATATTCTCAACTGTGCCACTTATAGGAGCCACCGTTTGAGGTATGTGACTATTCGGCTCAATTCGTATGTCAGTTACCTCAACGCAACCAACCTCTGAAAGAGCCACAGAGCACACACCCTCAACAGAGCTCACTATAGGAGCCGCAGTCTGAGATATATTATTATTCGAAACGTTTGGCTCATATTGAACCGAGGGACCGGAATCGGATGATGCAACATCCATTATTTCACCAGTATCTGGAGACGGGACTGAAGCTATTATAGGTTTGAAATTACTTTTTTGAACTTTACGAGTTGTCTTCACCGTTAAGGGTGATGTAGGAAACCGACTTAAAAAAGGCTTCTTCCGCTTCGGTGATTCCGAATTCAAGATTACGTTGTTCTTGAATTGGGAATCAAGATCAGAGAACAGTTCTTTCACTTTATTGAATAAAATGAAAAGCTCTTTAAAGCCAACTTGCATCTGCCTCATGGAATTGTACAAATTTTTCTTCACCTCTCGGCATGACCAGCACGGCCACTCGAGATTAGAAGTGTCCATATTGTCCTTGGACCGGGCATAAATGTTTGCACATTTTTCGTGTGCACAAGCACCGCACATCCAACAGCAAACAAAAGCCGCATTTGAGTTGTCGCCGCGGACTTTACACTGCTTTGCACAACAGACGACAGACATATTCAGAAATTATAAAAAAACAAAGACTAGGGAAAATTTAATTATATTAATAAATTATTGAGATAGTAAAATATTACTGTCACAAAAATATATAGTGTTAATACTTTAAGAATGAAACAGGTCCACTCTAAAGGTAGTTCAAGAAAAAATAAAAGCTCACAAACAAAAAATACTCACAAACAAAACAATTATATCGACGCGAGCGCGACTACCGAGAGCAACGACAACGGAGTATAATTGAAACGCGACGAACAGAACACAAAGAAAGAGCGCGTGAGAGCAAACGAATAAAAATGAACGGTTTATTGGTGCTCTGAGAGCGAGCACGGAAACGTTAAAGTAAGAAAGCGCCAACAAACAAAAACAAATTGAGTGAAAGCAAAACGAATTTAAGCGGTAAGCATTGACTGCAATTTGGTTTTGTTTTTGAGCACTTTACAAAGAATGCAAATAAGTTATTATTATTAGTGTCCACTCTGTGTTTAACACCGCGATAACACACAAAGCCACAAAAACTATTTACTTGCACAAAGCACGGGTTTTAAAAGGTGATAAAACGCAAAAAAGATTAAAAAGGCAAAGCGCACAAAAAAAAACACGTCCGTTGCTGATGAGAAGCGAAACGATGAAATTGAATTATTTTTTGAAAATAGTTGGTTGGATAGCGACTTCTAATAAGTGGTTTTTGCTGGCTCGAGGTCCAATGAAATAAACGAAAGGTTGTTTCGGTTTTTCACTTCCAATATATTTCGACTGCTCATCGGCAGTCGTCTTTAGGGCGGACTGCAATGTTTTTTAGCATATAAATACATTAATACATTAAACACAAATAAATAAATAACATTAATTTCACATTTAAATTTTTCCATACAATTTTACACTTCAGCTCTGTTCGACGTAGAGTAATCAACTAGTTTTCAGTAAGTGTTTGCAACGACAATACACTTAGGTAGACTTGGCATCGCTCTCACTCTCTTTTTACTCGCTGGAATTTGCTGCAGATACGATTAGCTACTTATAACGAGTAGGTATTTATGTATATGCGATGGAAGCGCGAAGCAATACGCCGATAACATAGAAGAATAACGCTGTGCGTTTGCGTACTGGTAATTGCTGCGCGCCACGCTAGCTTTGCCTGTATAATATGGTCTTTGTATGAGTATATGTAATACATTTGTTTCATTTTTCATTTTCCTTCGCTGGCTTCGCCAAGATTTTCGTAATTTTGTCTCTATGCCCCTGAATATGCAAGTGTGTGTATGCATGCACACACACTGCTCTAATATTCACTGACCTTCCACAACAATTGTTATTTTGCAGATGTGAATGTTTGTTTTATTGTTGTTTTTTTTATTGATTATATTTAAAATAAATTAAAATATATATATATATATATATATATATTTACCCGTTTCGTGTGTACAATGCTGTGTGTATACACATCGAGAATGGGCAAATGCAAAAGAATGGGCAAATGCAATAGAACGAAACAACAACATTTGCTGGTTGGTGTGACGTAAAAACGGCACACAGTAAAAATACCCTTAGTATCAATATTTAAGTATTGTCAATGAAATCTCATAATACATATTTTTCATATAAATATAGCTTATTTGAAGTATTTAAATAGAAAATAAGTTTATTTTATTCTGTATTTATATTCAACATATTCAGCTAAATAATGCAATGCCTAATTGCCAAAATGTTAGTAAACATGTTTTATAAACATCATGTTTAGGTATATTGCATATATCTATACAATTACGATAAGTTCAAATGAAGTCCAACTACCCTACCTTGCTAGGCTAGGAGCAAGCGATTGAATCAAAAGACTAAAGTTTGCTAAACTCAACTTCTTCGACAACAACAAGAGAAATGCATTTAGGCAACAATCAATCTTTGTCTCGCACATCGCACACTTTCAAGGCCAAGTTTACTGTTTTGTGACTGTTCTATGCTCCGCCTCTTTGTTTTGAATACCTATTTTTATTACTTCTTTATACGCCGCGCTTTGTTTACAAATTCAAAACAACCACAAACTTAATCTCCAAGCCACAAAGCTAATATGCGCTGTATCAAATTTAGCGAGTAGTTTTTAGTGAGAGCGATGCCAAGTCTACCTAAGTGTATTGTCGTTGTTAGGAACATGTGTGAGGGATCTGTAAATTCTGTTCTCTGGTTTTTTATACTTTGATACTGAAAGTATCATAGTATATTGGTTTTGTGCAATGTCCGTCATGGTGTCTGTCCGTCTGTATGAATGCAACTTTTTTCGACACCCGTAAAGCTAGAGACTTGAAACTTTGCAATTATGTTCGCCTATAGGCGAGACAGATAAAGTGTCAAGATTGGGTGCAACGCCTACTAGGAGGCTGGGAAATCGATAAAATCGATAACTGAAACCCCATAAAAACCATATATTTCTCACATTCTTACAGCTAGAGTTACCAAATTTTGCACGCAGATAGCAAGTCATGTCCCGGAAAAAACTGCATCAATAATTTGGATGCCACGCCTACTCCTTCCGTCCCTATTCTCCCTGCTCCTTGAAATTGGAGACGCCTATAGTTTTCACATTTTTTGGGCTAGAGTCACCAAGTCTTGTGTCAAGATAGGAAATGACGTTCCCCAAAAAAATGCATCAAAATTTTGGATGCCACGCCCACTCCTTCCGCCCCATCCTCCCTGCTCCTTGAAATTGGAAATGCCTATAGTTTTCACATTTTTTGGGCTAGAGGCACCAAATTTTGTGTTAAGATAGGTAGTGAAGTTTTCCAACAAACTGCATCAAAAAATTGGATGCCACGCCCACACCTTCCGCCCCCTACACCCCGCCACTGTTTAAACGGTTATGCGTGTATCTTCCACATTTTTTGAACTAGAGTCACCAAATTTGGTTGGTGACATCTACAAAAGATCTGCATCAAAAAATTGGATGCCACGCCCACCTCTGCCGCCCACCATTTAAAATCGGAAATTTCGATATCTCTTACAGTTTTTAAGCTAGAGCCTCTAAATTCGGTAGAAAGATAGAAGGCAGCATCTACCAAAGATCTGCATCAAAATTTTGGATGCCACGCCCACCCAAGCCACCCGTCTTACAAAATTGGAAACGGCTATATCTTTAACAGTTTTTGAGCTAGAGCCACCAAACTTGGTAGAAAGATAAATGGTGATAGTTAAAAACACTTGATTCAAAAATTTGGATGCCACACCTACATCTGCCGCCCACCTTTTGAATTTGGAATTTCAGTTATCTTCCACAGTTGTTGAGCTTAAGTCACCAAATTTGGTAACATAATAGCTGGCGATGTTTTCCACCCGGCCCACTCCTTTGCAAGCAGACTCCTTACCATCCGTTCTCTTACTGGTATCAAAGTATTCCGCAGTCGGTTGCGTCCGACTGCAACGTTTTCACTTGTTTTGTATTTGGTTTTTTGTCGTATTTTTCTAGAAGTCTATGTATTATTTTTGGAGGGAAATCGTTGTTTTTAAATATGTTTTTGATTTCGTGCTTTATCTCATAGTGATAACTGGGGTCACTTAAGTCGTGCATTATTTTCATACAGCTTAATGCTGTGTTTATAATGATATTTTTCGGATGTCGTGATTGATAGCTCAAGATCCGTCCAGATTCTGTTGTGTAATATAAATATATAACATATAATAATTAACCATAAACAAATGAACATAGGCCCACTGTGCCAAAGCTTCATGCTTTCATACATAAGCAGCAACATATGGCAAGTGCAGTTAGGAGCTTAAAGCTTGCTAGCTCAAGCTGAGCTTGCACTCACTTGAGCTTGCACTCTCTAGTGGTCAAATGCAACAGAACAAGACAGCCTAATACTTTTAACCGTTACATTAGATATAGATAACAATTAGATAAGTAACTCTTCACACTCTTGTTAACCTTAACTATCCATAAGAACATATGTAAACTTTTTCTATAAGTGCGGACGCTGAGTCCCGAAATAAATCATTCTAAGCCTAGCTCGTCGCCTTTTATTATATGGCGGTCCTGCCAGCTCTTGCCAAACATCAAACGGCAAAGCTGAAAATTATGAGCGAACACAAAAAAAGAATAGAAGAGGCAATAAAAAGCTGCCCAAAGGCTGGACCGAAACCCATCTCCATTGAGGAGTACAAGAAGCGCCAACCGAACGTAATAGCAGCCCGTGCCAGGGAACAGAAAGAAGAGGCACAGCTCACAAGCATCCCGGTGGTCCCAAAACCAAAGCGAAGAGGAGGACGTCTAGCCAATTTTAGGCGGCAAAGGGCAGCGCTGATAGCACAGGTCAACAACGACCCCCCACCACCCTGGCACATAGCAAGCGCGATTTGGATGCGCATAGCCACTCTGGAAGAGGAAGAAACCAAAAGAAGACAACGACAGCAGCAAAAACACAGCCAACAGCCGGATGCAGAGATGACCAGTAGCAGCAATTAATTTAATTTAAATAATAAATAAGAGTGCTTCTTATTCTTTGCACGTTAGTGGTAAACGGCGAAGACCGCCGCCACATTAAAAAAAAATGATAATAATAAATTCGGAAAATTATACAAAATTCTTTTAGTATAAACAAGAAAAAAAAGGAATTATTATTAATAGAAACTATTGTTAAAACGATAACAATTATAATGCAAAAGAAAATGTTCTGTAAAAAGTTAATATTAGAGCACAAATTTTTGTCAGTGTACAAAAAGCTCACTGCCTAAAACACGTATACCCTTAGTGTCACCACTAAAAGCTTAATACACTACCAATTAGTAGGGTACTGATGAAAATAGGCCACACATGGACAACAACATAAACGAATTAAAAATTAGAAAAGAAAATTTTTATAAGTCATACATATGCATTAATAAATCCATTTACATTCAAACACACACTGTAAATAAACATTTAGGAATAATTTTCGATAATTACAATTACATTAAAAAATTATTATAAACCAAACTAATTGGGAATTCAAAACTAAAATAATATATGAAGAAAATCTAGAATATTTTTGAAATAGTATAATTACAATAGCTTTATACACATGACAGAAGAAGAAGAAAAACATAAAACACCAAACATGGTTTCGAAAGAAGAAGAATCTAAAAACATGGGACAAACAAATATAGAATTTATGAACTCGGCTTCAAAGCTGGTCCAAGAGTTTGACGGAAGAAGCGAAAACTTACAAAGTTTTATTGACTCACTTAAACTACTAGAAGACATAAAGGGGACACATGAAACCATTGCGATTAAAATAATAAAAACAAAATTAAAAGGGGACGCTAAGCTATTAATTACCATCGAAACAACAATAAATAGTTTTATCAAAACTTTGCAAAAACAATATTAAAGGTGAAACAGTAGCATTTATTGAAGCGAGATTAATGAATTTAAAACAAAATGAAAAATCAGCAAGCATGAATGCAACAGAAATAGAAAATGTAACCAAAGCTCTAAGGAGAGCTTACATATTAGGTATATTAGTATTACGTATCGCAATTTGGGGGGAGGGGGGTCTCGTCAAACGTTACGATGCGTTACAGGGGGGGGTCTTTCTCAACACGTTACGTAACATTCTGCCATACTTCGGTTATAGAAAAAAGCTAAATTATTCGTAAATTACAAATATTAAACAAATAATAATTTATACGGACGAAAAGAAATCCTTATTCATTTATATTTTCAATTATTTTTTTCTGAGCATATATAAAATGCATTGCTGCCAAATTGAGCCAAGCAACATCGAATTGCGAATTCAGAATCATCGATATGAATTCGACATGAGTAAGTTGGTTATCATTGTACACTGAGGAGTGCGAAATTCGACGAAGCACTTATTAATAATAGTTATTAAATCATGATTTAAACAAATGGACTTAAAATATTTTCTGAGATAAATAATTAAAACGGAATTAATATTAAAGTGGTGTGATGTATTGGGGTATAATTTTCGATAATCGACTAAAAAATAAAATTATGATGAATGGCAGCCCTATCAGCAGATTAAGATTGGCGGGAATCCCTAGTTTGTATTGTATTCGCTAGTGTTTATGCACAAATACATAACTTTAAGTGGTGTTATTAAAGTGAGCTTATGTTGTTTATACTGTAATGACCTCAAAAGAGGGAGATTTGTATCATCAGCTGTTCTTGGCCTATAAAAGCTGTTCAGCTGACTTGCGAGCGCAACAGTGTCAAAAAAACTAAAAAATTGTGAAAAGTTTATAGAACATATAAACGAATTTGTACGTGAGTTGAAGGTGAAGGCCACGAAGAAGAAAGCAACAATGCTTAGTTATTTTACACGGGTAAGTTTACCGTTAAAATGTAATAATGACATAAGTTTTATAATAAGTAATCCAAACCTGGTCATAATTATTATATATTTCTAGCTACCTATGAAAACATCAAGCACGCCAGCAAATGTTCCCTCGACTTCGCGTGCTCTTCAAAAAAAAACAGGTGCATCTGCTTGTATATGTTGTATATTAATTATGTTATTTTTTTTATCGCATGTGTCAATAATACCTATTCTTAATTTATTTTCTCTTGGTCTAAAGGATTCGGATGTTGTAGCTTCATCCACATGTTCATCTCTTACGGGATCGATTGTCGCAGTCGCTGGACACGAATGCATTGCCGTCAAACGAAAGTTGACCGATACCCACGATGAGCAGAGTCAGCATACTGATGAGGAAACTGTGCAGACACCGTCTACGGAATCACACACGACTTAAGACATCACTAAATATGTTGCAAGCAAACCGGCTCAGGAAACTCATATGAAGAAAATTAGTCTACTGAAACAGAGAATAAATGTTCTTACTCACGCAAGGGACACTGGTATAGCCAAAGATGATGTTCACGAAGATATAAAAAAGCTGCGCAAAGAGTTGCAAGAAGAAGAGAAATGTTTAATAAAAAAAAGAGACTCTGCTAATCGTGCAAAAAAATTTCGAGCCAAAGAAAAACTGGAGAACACAACCTCGAACAGGCCCTGGACGGCCGCCTTTAGTTGACTCGCAACCTGCAATAATAAATATTGCCATTCATGGCAGCGCTGCTGATGAACGCCGCCGAACAGAGATGATTAGGAGTTGTCTCACTCTGTCTGACCTGCATGATGGGCTTTTGTCAATGGGACTCCAAATTTCTAGAAGCGGCACTTATCTTTATTTACTCCCACGCGTGTCTAACACACAAGAGGGAAGAAGACACGTACGTACCGTACCCGTTAGGTTGGCAAAACCGCATACCGATTTGCACAAAAAGCACGAGGACGGAGAGTTTTGCACTGCTACAATCAGGTCATTGGAATCTCTCGCGTCTCTTTTGGGACCGCAACAAGTATTTGTTCTATCACAAGACGATAAGGCACGCGTACCAATAGGTTTAGCAGCAGTGAAAAGTCAGAGCCCTCTTTTAATGCATATGGAGTACAGAATACTTTTACCTGATCATGACTGGGTCGTGACAGAGCGGCACAAGCATATCCCTTCTATATACGCCGGCGTCAACGTGGAACCTAACAGTTTTGGTAAGGAAGACGCTGTTGGGTACAGCGGCCCGACACACATATCCATAAGGAGCGGGAAACACACATCCTCCACAGCGAACACTCATGCTTATGACTTCGAATCACTTTTGTCAATACCCTCGGTCAAACCCTCAATAATGGCAGTACCGGACACCGTGAAGCCAGTGATCATCATCTTTTTAGATGGTGGGCCGTACGAAAACCCGTGTTATCGCAAAGTCAAGAACTTTGCGATTGAACATTTCAAAAAATACAACCTGGACGCAATGTTTATAGCGACTAATGCTCCTGGGCGGAGCGCATATAACCGAGTTGAGCGTCGGATGGCTCCCCTCAGCAAACGACTAGCAGGCGTCATTCTGCCTCATGAACATTTTGGTTCTCATCTCGACGACAAAGGAATGACTACGGATGATGATTTGGAAAACTCAATTTTCAGCATGCTGGGGAAACACTTGCAGAATTGTGGAGGGAAAAGAAAATTGATAACTACAACGTTTCGGCGGAGTATAGACAGCCCGAAGATATCATGCAGGATCCAGCAGAACCAAATCTGGCGCGGTATAGCGTTCACGTTCGTGAATCGCAATATTTCTTACAGATAATAAAATGCGCGGATTAATCCTGCTGTTCAACACTGAGAAGTGCATTGAAATCTGTGTTTGCGGATACTTTCATGCCGCCACCTTGCCCAATAATGTTAACCCCAAGCAAGCACGTAGGACCCAGTTTGCTAGACAAAGGAACATCCAAGCTTTCGCCACTTCTTGTGAGGTTGTCCGTTGATCTGTCATCTCCTCAAGAAGGGTTTAAGCAGATGCCTTACGATTTCTTTTGTCCATCTGTACAATTCGACCCAAAGAAAAGAGTATGTCCAACCTGTGGGATCTATTTCACATCTTGCAAGAGTGTTTAAATGCACTATCGTTACGTGCATGGACTGTCCACTGTCTCAGACCATTGTGAAATAAAAGTACGGCCACAGCGCCTTGCTACCAGAAGGGCGAATGAGCTTTTCTGCATTGTGCGTCGTTATGAAACATCGTCTGAGGATGCTGACTGAATCGACGAAGACGAAGTTGATGCAAGTGGCTTAACAATTCCAGATGCGTCTTTGTCTGCACTCCAAATGCCAGTGATGAAAGAGTCTGAGTGGCTAGCAAACCCGTGAACAGAGGAGCAGTAATTTATATAGAATTGTTTTTATAGATCTACTTGGATACTTCGTATATATTATTTTTTAATTTTGTTAGGAATACGATTTCATTTCGAGTACAATGTTTCATTTCAGTTAACTTTCTGGGGGGGGAGGGGGTTAAGAAAAACGTAAAACTGCGTTACAAGGGGGGTCAAAAATCTTCAAAAATTGCGTCACGTAATATTTGAACGCTCCCTTAGATAGTCTAAATACGGATACGGCCCAAAAGTATGCAACAAAAACAGCTGTGAAAGCAAAAACAAAAACTGCACTAACGAATAGGTGCGCACAATAATGGAAGCAGGCCAATTTAATGACATGAATGAAGTAATAGCAAAATTTGTAAGCACAAACACAAATATAGAACAAGAAAAAATTATATTTCTCACCAATCTAAACTATCATAAAAATAATAATAATGCTTACAATAACAGAAACTATAACCAAAACTACCAAAACAACAATAGAAACAATCAAAACTACAGACCTTACAATAACAGCAACAATCAAAACAACAGCAATGGAGAAAGTGATAGATTTTATAACAACAACAACGTAAAAACAAGTAAAAACGTTGCAGTCGGACGCAACCGACTGCGGAATACTTTGATACCAGTAAAAGAACGGTCGATAAGGGGGAATGCAGGGGCGAAGGGAGTGGCCCATGTGGTAAACATCGCCAGCTATCATGTTACCAAATTTGGTGACTCTAGCTCAAAAACTGTGGAAGATAACTTAACTCCCAAATTTAAAAGGTGGGCGGCAGAGGTAGGCGTGGCATCTTAATTTTTGAATCAAATGTTTTTAACTGTCACTATCTATCTTCCTAATAAGTTTGGTGGCTCTAGCTCAAAAACTGTTAAAGTTATAGCCGATTCGGATTTTATAAGGCGGGTGGCTTTGGTGGGCGTGGCATCCAAAATTTTGAATCAAATGTTTTTAACTGTCACTATCAATCTTCCTACCAAGTTTGGTGGCTCTAGCCCAAAATATGTGAAAACTATAGGCGTTTCCAATTTCATTTTGAAGGGGGGGATGGGGGCGGAATCAGGGGGCGTGGCATCCAAAATGTTGATGCATTTTTTTGTGGAACGTCAATATCTATCTTCACACAAAATTTGGTGGCTCTAGCCCAAAAAATGTGAAAACTACAGGCGTTTCCAATTTCATGGTGAAGGGGGGATGGGGGCGGAATCAGGGGGCGTGGCATCCAAGTTTTGATGGGGAACGTCAGTACCTATCTTGACACAAAATTTGGTGGCTCTAGTCCAAAAAATGTGAAAACTATAGGCGTTTCCAATTTTATGGAGAAGGGCGGGGGGGGATGGTGGCGGAATCAGGGGGCGTGGCATCCAAAATGTTGATGCATTTTTTTGTGGAACGTCAATATCTATCTTGACACAAAATTTGGTGTCTCTAGCCCAAAAAATGTAAAAACTATAGGCGTTTCCAGTTTCAAGGAGCAGGGATGATGGGGGCGGAAGGAGTGGCATCTAAAACTTTGATGCAGTTTTTTCAGGGACATGATAAGCTATCTGCGTGCAAAATTTGGTAACTCTAGCTGTAAGAATGTGAGAAATATTTGGTTTTATCGGTTTTCAGTTATCGAATTTATCGATTTCCCAGCCTCCTAGTAGGCGTGGCACCCCAATCTTGACACTTTATCTGTCGCGCCTATAGACAAACATAATTGCAAAGTTTCAAGTCTCTAGCTTTACGGGTGTCGAAAAAAGTTGCGTTCATACAGACGGACAGACGGACAGACAGACAGACGGACACCATGACGGACATTGCACAAAACCAATATACTATGAGACCTTCGGTATCAAAGTATAACAAGTAAGAAGGCTCTAGTCGAGATACCCCGAACCCTATACTTAACGCGCACAGTCATTGTCTGTATGCATCTGTGACCTAAACTTCAATCTTCGATATCTCTGGTGTTTCTCAGCCGATTTCGATGAAATTTTCAGAAAAGTTATATCGTTATCCATTATTTCAACCCCCATTTTTACATTTTTCAAATTCGAGATTTTTTTGTAATCGATTGCATGTGTATATCGGAAACTAGAAGAATTATCGATAATTTGAAACAAGCTTGTTCCGCTCATGTTATAGGAGAACTTATATTCAAAATCTGACGTCTCTCTCTGAGATCGACGCGTTCATACAGACGGACGGACAGACGGACAGACGGACGGACGGACAGACGGACATGGCTATATCGACTCGGCTGTTGATGCTGATCAAGAATATATATACTTTATGGGGTCGGAGATGCTTCGTTCTGCCTGTTACATACTTTTGCACAAAACCATTATACCCCTTTTACCCATTTTATGGGTTAAGGCCTATTCCCAGCAGCTCCGAAACGGAATTTTTATGTGCAACTCTATATAAAAAAAACAGTTGTCAGAAATTTTCCAGCCTGTGTTCCGTTTTTAAATTCCAAGCAAGCATCAGAAAAGTTAATCGATAGTTGCGATAGTGGAACATTGTGGATTCCATAATCAGCTGTTCTTAAAAATGCAATTGCAGGCTTACAATTATTCCGGGCAGCATTTAAAATGGACGCACAAAAAAATTTGAAGAGAAAACGTTTTCAAATCTTCATTCGCGAAGATAAAATCGCTTTAATTAATGCTGTTAAAAAAAAATGAAGCCATTTGGAACATTAAATCCAAAAAATATTCGGACCAAATAGCCATAAGAAGCGCCTGGGAATGTGTTGGCACCGAAATAAATAAAGATGGTGATTTGATTGCTCACTTTTATAATAAGCATTTATTTTAAGAACATATCATATTTTAGCTGCCGAATGCAAGACTGCGTGGAACCACTAACCAAATAATGTTATAGATGGGACATTTCTAGTACTGTTTTGGTTTCCACTAAACTGTGAACGAGAGTGACCCATGATTGTTAACATTATGTTATGCTCGCTCAAAATGTTAACTCATAGCAGAGAGACCCAAGTCTGTTTCAGTTTGTATTCACTTTCAGCGGCTTTTAGGGGAAAGGGGGAAGCGGCGGCGGAAAGCAAGCAACGGTTAAAATACATTAGTATTTGTATACGTGTGCATTTGCTTCATACTTTGGTGGGCTAGCAATGTTTGAGATTTTACACTTTTGTCATTTTCGATGCCCTGCATACGCATGTGTGTGTGCATGAATGTATATGCAGAATGTGTATATGTATGCGAGCCATTTGTTTTGGAATTTATTGACATGCCTCAACATCTATGATTTAATTTCTAACAGGTCAAGGGCGGGCTTTTGGGATTGCAAATATTCTTTTTATATTTAAAAAATTTAAAAATATTTGGCCGACTATTTTTATTTAAGTACATCTATTTATTTTACAATTATTTGTTGTATAGATTATACCACACAACTAAAAATATGTACTTAGGTTCATTCTGCATATACATTCATGCACACACACATGCGTATGCAGGGCATCGAAAAAGACAAAAGTGCAAAATCTCAAACATTGCTAGCCCACCAAAGTATGAATGCCCAGCATATTTATTAAGACTGACTAGGAGATACCCTATGCCCTAAACATTATTCGTTCATATATTGGCAAATCGACACGGACATTGATGCTGAACAAGAGTATATATATATAATGGGGCCGTAAATAATTTCCTTCTGCCTGTTACATACATTAGCACAGGCCAATATACCCGTTCCATCAATAGAAAAGTTATAAGTCCTCATCTAATTTCACAACAAGCGGCAGCGTGATGTGTGTGTGTACACAAGAGTGATCATTTATGTATGTATGTATATCTATCATTCGAGTGTATACACATCGAGAATGGGCAAATGCAATAACAGCACTTGCTGGTGGCTGAGACGCAAAAACAGCACAACGTAAAAACTACCCTTTGTTTGAATATTCAATTATTGTTATATTATTATATAACATTTATTTTAAGTATTCAAATACAAAACAAGTTTATTTTATTTCGTATTTATTATGCTATATTCAACGTGTTAGATGATTTAATAATGCCGTACCTAATATCCAAAATATTAGTAAACATATATTATACATATCATATTGCTTTTATCTAGTTATTAAACGAAATTTAAAGTAAAGTCAAACTACCCTTCCTTGCTAGGCAGCAACAAGCGGATTGAAACAAAAACCTCGGCAAAGCTTGCCCAGCAAAATATGAAGCAAATGCACACGTATACAAATACTAATGTATTTTTACCGCCACTTCCCCCTTTCCCCTAAAAGCCGCTGAAAGTGAATACAAACTGAAACAGACTTGGGTCTCTCTGCTATGTGTTAACATTTTGAGCGAGCATAACATAATGTTAACAATCATGGGTCACTCTCGTTCACAGTGTAGTGGAAACCAAAACAGTACTAGAAATGTCCCATCTATAACATTATTTGGTTAGTGGTGGAACGCACTTAAAGACAGCCTGCGTTACCACCGTGGTAAAAAGCTAAAAAGTGGAAGCGCTGGTGGAACCCAGCAGAAGCAGCAGAGTGTTGGGGACGCCGTCGACTGGGAATTCGCCCAATATATGGATTTTTTGCCAAGTTTGGCTGCGGAAAGGTGGATAATCTCAAGCGATTTCGCTGAAAATGAGAGCGCGGCAAGTTGCTCTACGCCTTTGGCGTCGCCGGCTGCAGACTCTTTGGAGTTCTTATTCGACGACAGTAGCGCAACAGTTGACAACGAGCCCAGCACATCCAGTGCGTATAGTTACAAAAAAAAGCCCAAGAGCAGAGTGATCAGCAACTGGTGGGCATTATTGATAAGTACTTAAATGCCCCAAAAATAGAAAATCGCCCTGTATTTCCATTTTGGAATACTCTATTAAGTCGACTTCCGCCTAACTTAGCCACTGATGTGGAAGTCGAAATCACTAATTTAATATATAGCAAAATTAAAGATTATGAGTTAAGCCAGATTGATAAAGAAAAACAATAAAATTGGAGTTATAATAGAATTCAATGTTTTATTTAATTCAAAGCACCAGCAGAATTATTTTGCCAAGGAACAGAACCTTCGCTTGAGTTAACATATTCCTTTATGTTATTTCTAACAAATTTTGGATAATCTTCCAGGCGTCCCCTAATGCTATCGATTTAGGCGCATGAGCAAGTTGTGCAGATAACAGCAGGCTGAAGCTTTTTTTTGTGCTCTTTCAGGGTGACACCTCAAAGTCCTTTGCACAGCCATCCATTTTCACTGCAACGGCGACCTCGGCTGAGCCTATAATTAAAAATACTTTCTGGCACGCTGAGTGAGCGCGACCCGTATGGCTTCATAATCCTCTTGTGTAGAGGAAACGCATCGTCTGCAACAATAAAATATGGTGTGTCAACTCCATTGAGAACGCTGTCTGGCGGAAAATGTAGAGTATCTGCCAAAATTGCTTTCCCAAGCGAGCAATGTGAGAAGGCGCTCATATCGCCTTCGCTTCCGTAAGCACCAACATCAATGTAGGTAAAGCGACAAGATGAGTCGCAAACAGCCATTAGAATAATGGAAAAAAAAAACCCTAGATGAAAAAATAATTGATTCCATTATATAAATGCGTAAATTCTCATGTTGTGTAACTTACTTTATAATTGTAGAAGGCGCTGCCACTGTTTGTTGGTTTTGCTATGGCTATGTGCTTGCCATCAATTGCGCCAACTGTGTTTGGAAAGTTCCACTTGGTCATAAAATCGTTGGCCCACATTAACATATTTGCCTGTGTCCAAATTGGAATCTCGTCTTTTAAAACAATGCAAATAGCATTACATACGAGGTCAATCGTTCGACCAACATGTTGCGGACTAATGCGGTATATAGAGCTAATATGGCATTGCAGATATCCAGTCGCAAAATATCTAAAATACGTTGTACCATATGTTCACTGTGTATTTTCAATTACATTATTAACATACTCACTCTAAAACCATTGCAAACTTGGCTTTCAATGGTATCGCATCAGGACGAGTATTCATTTTCGGCACCAAGTGCGGCTCTACCAAATTGAATAGCCAATTAAAACACCTCTCATCCAAGTGAAAATTTTGGTGAAACACAGCTGGGGTGTATATCATATTCTGAAACTATTAAAAATGTATAAGATAATTTACATACATATGTACAAGCTATCTCAAGACTTACATCGTTTTTAAAGCGTCCCTTTTCACCCCTTTTTAGTAAATATGGGTTCACCCAACATTTACGGCGCGGCAAGACTCGGTTTAGCTCATTAGCTTTCCTCCTTCTCCTTAGAATCATGAAAGCAGCTAATGCCACCAAGAAATCACAATTTTCCATGTTTTTTATTTTATTGTTTACAATTTGTTGTCACAGTCATCAATAATCAAATAATGTGACCAACAAATATTTACATTTTGCCATATAAAAAATGACAAATATTTGGCACAGCTGCACACTGGGCGAAACTGCCAATCTAGCTTATATTAATTGAAATTTTCAAATCTCTCTTATCGGCAGTTTGTTTGGTATTTTCGATTAACAATACTTTATCGAGATGATTTGTATAAATATCGATATTTAGTTACGGATAGTTTCATAGTAATGAGCTTTCAAAGACGACTTATGTATCAGCTGATTAAAAAATACAATTTGGCGCCAATTTGCGGAGCACATATCTTACAATTTCATAAAGTTATAGATGTGATTTTGTTTAACTATATTTGGTATTATTATTCCTAAAGGTATGTATTTATAAGAAAAGTGTATTTAGGAGGATTCGTGTATAATTTATAGTAAAAACTAACCATTATATGTGTTGTTTGTTTTTTGTACATATGTTACTTTAATAGCCTATAAATTTTTTTTTCCTCAAGTGTCCCGTCTAAATTGTGTTTTGTTTTGTGGTATTGTTCATTGTCAATGTAAAATAGCAAGAATTAACTGCAGGGTCCTGCGTATTTTTTTTTTTTAAATGAATTTTGTAGGCCAATGTCCGTCTCCAGAAGCGCCCTGTTTTCAGTGTGGCATGAGGAAGTAGATGCCGCCAAAAAGTTGTTAGCGGTAGAAAAATATGTTTTTTCCAATATCGTTAAAAACCAAGTAAATGAGGATCTGTACGCTGAATTTAGAAACAAAATTCGACTATTTGTTGTAAAATTAAATGCAAAATGGAAGACTTGCAGTAGGTCGCTTAGTACATTTCAAAATCAAAATAAACAATGGTTGAATGGCCACCTTGAGCTCATTCATAATAATGCTGGACGTCCTACAAAACATTTTACTGATTGCTCATTACAAACACAAAAACAAAAAGTCAGTGGCTTAGTTAACGAAGCAACAAGCAGTGAACTTATATTGGCAGCTCAGAGTAGCCTTTACAAAGTTGGAAAGCGTACTGCAGCTCAAGTGCTATCGATTATGAGTACAAACGATGACATGGCCAGTAAGATGAAAAATGCTGCTGAAAGTAACAACGAACATACGAATATACAGTCGATGAAGCTTTGGCGTTTTTTATTGATGGAGGCTTTTCTAAAAAAACATATATTTTAATGCAGAAAAGTGCCAAAGCTCGCCACGCAAATATTTATCCATCCTATGATGCTTTGAGGCCGGCTATAAAGAAATGATATCCAGATGGAGTAGTAGTTACTGAATATTCAGCAGAAGTAAGTCTTCAAAATATCGTTGATCACACTGCTGCAAGACTCCTAGAAGCTTATGCGGATATATTTGATAAAAGCAGCTTAAAAGGAAACGAAAAGTTGACTGTGATATATAAATGGGGCTGTGATGGCAGCAGTGGACATTCAACTTATCGGCAAAGATATAGCGATCCGGAGAAAATTATGATGGATGAGCACATGTTCACTGTTTGCATAGTACCGCTGCAAGTTCAATATGGTTCAAGAATTATGTGAAAAAACGCTCGACCATCTTCAACTCGCTTTTGTAGGCCTATAAAAATAATCTGCGAAAAGGAATCTGCTAACTTAGTTTCTGCAGAGGTTAAAGATGTAAAACTACAAATTTCTAAAATTAACCCTACAACTGTGAACTCTTGGGAGGTTCATCATCAATTTTATATGACGATGATTGACGGAAAAGTGTTCAGTGTTATTGCTGATTCGTCATCACAAAGCTGTGGAATTTGTGGAGCTACCCCAAAATCCATGAACGACTTAGGAAATGTCAAGAACCTAGAAGCCAACGAAAATCTTTTTGAATATGGCTTATCCACATTGCACGCATGGATTCGCTGCTTGGAGTGTATACTCCATGTGGCATATAGGATCCCAATTGAAAAGTGGCAAGTACGCGGGGATAATAAGTACATTGTTGAAAAGAGAAAAATAATAATACAAAATGAACTGAAAAAGCAAATGTCTCTATTGGTTGACATCCCAATGGCTGGTTGTGGAAACACAAATAACGGCAACACAGCTAGAAGATTTTTCCAGCAAGCGGAACTGGCTTCCAAAATAACTGGCGTTTGAGAAAAATTAATTCGTCGACTTAGTGTCATTCTAAGATGCATGGCATGTGGATATGATGTTAATATAGACACTTTTCGGGAGTACGCATTTGACCCCGCTAAGCTTTTTGTAGAAACATACCCGTGGTTTTATATACCAAGCTCTATCCACAAAATTTTGATTCATGGAGCTGATATCATAAACTGTGTTGCTTTATCTATTGGCATGATGTCGGAGGAAGCCTTAGAAGCGCGCAATAAGGACGTGCGTAATTTCCGCCTTCAACACACTCGGAAAACTTCTCGCCTGCATACAATGCAAGATCTAATGAATAGACTTTTTTTTAACATCCGATCCACTAATTTCAAAACTTTTCAAATCATCTAATTCTTCAAGAAAATTTGTTAAACTAGATAAAGAAGTTTTAAGCTTAATTTTAGATCCAGATATCGGAGATTCTGTTTCAGAAACAGATTCTGATTAATTATTTCTTCCCACAATCATAGCCTTTTATTTAATTTTATCCATCTTAAAATAATTGTATACAAAAAAAAACAAAAACTGCAAATATTAAAAACATATCACTAATTAATCCACGAAATATAGAAAAAAAAAGAACAAAGTTATCTCTTTTATTTTAAAAGTTATTAATTAATATAAGCTAGATTGGCCATTTCGCCCACTGTGAGCTGGTCACACTAACTTTATGTGGAACCTAACGAAATAATTGAGCACTTTTCATAAATGAAATTTTTTTTGCTGGGAATGGGCCTTTAGGGGTATAAAAATTACAAACGACAATACACAGCCGGAAAACTAGGAAAGTCCCCTGATCCTAGAACAATAATTCATAACATATATAGCGTTAACCATAACATAACTAGTTTCGTAAGTATTAAGCTGTTAATTGATACAGAAGCAGTCTTATCCATTATAAAACTAAACGCAGTGCCAAAAATACAAAGAATAAATAAAGAAAAACAGACACGACTTAACGGCATAGGAAAAGACATACTGTACACTATAGAAGAAATAATACTAGAATTTAAAAACCAACCATTACAACACGCATTTCAGGTAGTACAACACGTCTTTCCAGCCCGTTGCGATGGCATAATAGGGCTTGATATCATTAAAAAATTCAATTGCACGATTGATTACCAGAACAACTGGTTAACAATAAAATCAAACAGCATAAAATATATTATTAACATACCCATTGATACGCAACATACCAATAGAATACTAATTATACCAGCACGATCCGAAACTAAAGTACAAATAAAAAAAAACACAGATGTATTCGTACCAAACCAGGAACTTCAACCAGGAGTTTTCATAGCAAATACCATCCTGTCAAAACTTTGCCCATATGTAAGAATAATCAACACTAATACCACGGAAGAGTTTCACTCTGAACTTCTTGGAGACAAGACGTGTTACTTCTGCGTTTACCGAGGTGCCGAAAGAGCAGCCGAAAAACTCTTGTCAGCTAACAAGTGAAAAACAAACTAGTGCACATAACAAAATACGAAAAATACAAAAACAACCAAAATATGTAAACACAGACAGCCCAAAATACATTGTGATAAATTTAAAAGACAACGAAACATTCGAAAAAGTATCACCCTTTCTTATTTAAAAAAACAATAGACTACATATGCGGAGGTGAAGTGGAATCTTGAAAAAAAAAACCCGGTTTCTTATTGGTAAAAACGAAAAACAACATACAGGCAATTAAACTACTTAAACTGAAAAACAAAGCAAATATGGAAGTGACAGCATCCAAACACAAATCCCTCAGCCTATCTAAAGGAGTAATTTACAGCATCGAATTACGCAACATCGACGAAACAGCAATATTAAACGAATTAAAATCACAAAATATAACCGAAGTGTTAAAAATACTAAAAAAAAAAACAAGAACAAACCCTGGTAGAAACCGGACTCATAACAATCACATTCGCCTCGCACACCGTTTCAGAGTCAATAAGAATTGGCTACGAAAGAGTAAGAGTTCGCCCTTACATCCCAATGCCCCTGAGATGCAAAAAATGCCTTCGCTTTGGCAACCCAACACCGATCTGCAAAAGCCCTGAAAAAATATGCAAAAACTGCTCAGGAAAAACACACACAGAAGAAAACGAGACCTGTGCCCACGAAAAAAGTTGCATAAATTGCATAAGCAACCCAGAAGTCGACTACAAGCACAGCCCACTAGATCGAAAATGGCCAACATTTCTCAAACAACAGGAGCTTGTCACTATTAAAACAACAGAGAAAGTCGATCACAAAACAGCGCTAACCATATACCACACCCGACACACTCAACAACTAAAAACAGCTATGCCACAACACTATCAAACCCAACACCAAAACAAAACAGTAACACATCAACAACAAACGTAACCGCATCAGTCTACACACACAACAAAACAACACCAACAAAAAGCACACACGCAGATCGCCACCTTGAAGATATGGATCTAGACGACCCCGTCAACACAAAAGATCTAACATGCGAACGATCTCAAGACTTAAAACTACGAATTTTCCCCAAAGAAAAAAACAACACTAATCTTAAGCCCTCAAAACACAACATACAAAAATCAAAAACACTAAATAAGAATAAGAACAAAAACAACAGCGAAAGCGACAGCATTTAACATTATCAAGAACCAGAAGTGGTCTTAAAAATGTCGTGTGCGGAGGGACGCCGATCACCCCCCAACGCTTGGAGCCCCAATAGGCAGCCTATTGGTGGCTCCCACACGCTGAAGTTATAACAAACACATATGTCAAATTTTTTACAAAAAAAAAACAAAAACAACCACCTAAATGAACATTAGAATTGTCCAATGGACATCCATCAACGGATATCTCAACAACTACAGCGAACTCTAAGTACTAATAACTAAACACACACCACACATCATATCCCTACAAGAAAACCACAAAATAAACATCCTACACACACCCATACCTACCAACTACCAACTGTTTACAAAAAACACCGCTCCCCCCTATGGAGGCGTAGCAGTACTAGTCCATAAATCCCTACAAACACAAGAAATAACCCTTAGCAATGATTTTGACGCAATTTGCGTAGAATGCACTTCCAAACAAAAATTTAGACTGATATCAGCAGACATTGCACCAAATCAAAGATTTTCTCTTTACAACCTCCAAGCCGTACTGGAAACGTCACACATACCTACGCTGGTCACTGGCGACTTCAACAGCTGGCACAGAAACTGGGGCTCAAATACAACAACTATAGAGGGAAACTAATAGAAAAATTCATTGCCCAATCAAACTACATTCTACTAAACGACAGATCACCAACGCATCAACACACTAACGAACATCGACCTAACCTTTAGCAGCCCTATACTAAAAATTGACAGCACATGGCAAACAGAAAACGATCTCTATGGCAGCGACCACTTCCCGATTTTAATATCCGTCTTCGCCTCTACGACAACAAACACACAACACACAACAGCCAAACCTAACTTTATCACCGACAAAGCAAACTGGGAACAATTCTCTAAATTAACAGAAGAACTCTCCCTACAGACACCAACAAGCACAAATATAAACAAAGAAGCAGCTACATTACACAAAATAATCATTTCCAGCGCACACAGAACAATCCCCCAAACTCACTCTATGATCCGCCCCCACAACGTCCCCTGGTAGAATAAAGAGCTACAAATACTAAGAAACGAAAAAAAAAGAAGATGGCACAGACTAAAAAGAGAAATAACAACAGAAAACATCATACAATTCAAAAAAGCTAACGCACTTTTTAGACTAACACTGAAAAAATAAAAAAAAAAATTGTACTAAACAATTTACCGAGCAAATAGCCCCCGACACCCCACCCAAAAGAATTTGGAGCAACATACGAAGATTTTGCGGGCTTAACCCCCAAAAACACATCCACTGCATCCTCAACTCCAACACAAATACACACTCCACCAATAAAGGAAATTGCCGAACTTTTTTGCAAACATTTTTCAGAAGCAGCATCCGGCCATAACTTCACCACCCAATTCACCAACTCAAAACGTACACCACTCAACAACATACACAACACTTACACTCCCAAGAAAAGAGCCTTAGAAATAGAACAGCCAATAACCCCCATCGAATTTACAGCAGCACTAAACACACTAAAAGGCAACACACCTGGACTGGACAGAACTAATTACACTATCATAAAAAATCTTGACAAAAAAACAATAAACAGAATTATAGACCTTGAGAACGCCATACTTACCAACTACATTCCCCAAGCCTACAAGAAAAGTATAATAATCCCAATACCTAAACCCAACTCTGACAAAACCCCACTAAACTCCTACCGACCCATATCCCTCAATCCATGCCTATCAAAAATCCTAGACTAAATAATAGCAAAGCGACTGTGGTGGTTTGTTTCCAATGATAAACTCATCCATAACAGTCAAACTGGTTTTAAGAAGGGGAAATCTGCTTTAGACAGTCTACTCCTAATAGACCATCTACTAGCTAGAAGCATCTCCAGAAAAAACCACACATCAATAATATCCCTTGACTTTGCGAGAGCCTTCGACAGAATAGGAATCCACACAATCCTCAACCAACTTACTGAATGAAAAACTGGACCGAAAATACTCAACTACGTAAAAAACTTCAAGACCAACCGAAAAACGACAGTACGCATCAACACAGCCTTCTCCTTTTTCCACCCCATCCCTAACGGCATCCCCCAGGGAGTCTTATTTGTAATAGCTTACAACAAACTCACCGAAATCCTCACCCAACACCCAAACATCAACCTAAACGCATACGCGGACGACCTCAACCTCATACTAAAACTAAAAAACAAGAAAAACATAAATATAAACCTAGTCCCCATCCTCAATACAATAACAAACTGGGGTGATTACTCAGGCGCTATGCTCTGCTCCACAAAATGTAAGCACTTGCACGTTTGCAGAAAACATAACTGCAACTGCACCCTAACCACAGGACAAATACAAATTAAAAATGAGACGTCAATAAAAATTCTTGGCCTTCACTTCAACAACAAATACAGGTGGAAATCCCACACAGAACAACTTGTACACAATCTCAAACAAGCAACAAACATAATTAAATGGCTCTCAAGCCGAAAATTCAGCTGCAATACATCTACACTTTTAGACATAACCAAATCAATTCTGGTCGCAAAAGCAGACTATGGGCTTCCCATTTACGGCAACTGCCCAAAATCAACCCTGCGCCCCATCAAATCCGCAATTAACACTGGCTTTCGAATCGCTCTCGGAGCATTTAAGACAACCCCCATCCATTACATCCTCCACGAAGCACGAGCTGCAACACTGGAGGACAGAAGAGAATTCCTAACGGCCAACCTAACCAAATCCCTGATCACAGCAAAAAAAAACTCACCTATCATTAGAATACTAAAAACATACCGACCACCAAAACGACTCAAACACAGCTCTACAATAGACCACATAATAAAAATCTATAAAATCCACAATTTACCCTTCCAGCCTATAACCACACGCCACCAAACCACACCACCCTGGCACACAAACAAATTAAACATTGACACAACACTAAGAAAATTTAGCAAACAGAACACACCTCCAGAAATATACCGGGCAGAATTCAACTTAAAGAAAACTGAAGACGACAACAAATACACATACATATACACAGACGGATCCCAAACCCACTCAATCTCCACTCTCGCCATCACATACGAAGCAACACACATAAAATCGAGCCTTCTGCCCCATTACTCGTCGGTCTTTTCTGCCGAAATCATCGCAATCGCAGAAACCCTAAATATTTTCAAAAATAAAAGGGGCAAATATTGCATATGCTCGGACTCTTTATCCGCCATAGACGCAATAACGAACACAAACAATAACGAATATTACAGCTCACTTATACGCAACATCCTACAACAAACATTCCCAAAATTTTAATTACTATGGGTATCCGGACACGTAGGAATAACGGCAAAAAACGCAGCCACGGAACCTTTGACAACAAAAGAAAACTACAACATAAAAGACATACTAAAATACACCAAAAAAACAAACCAATCAAAAATAGAAAATAACCTTACAGAAATCACCACCTAGTACCAAAACATAAATCACAACAAATACAACAGCTACCAACTCTTCAAAAAAAATCAACTTTCCCTTACACGCGAAGACCAAATCAAAATAACGAGACTCAGACTCGGACACACAAAAATCACCCACAAATCCTACATTGACCACACCCCCAGGACATGCCCACACTGCAACCAACACATCTCAATAGAACACATACTTGCCACCTGCAACTCCTGCAGAACACATAGACAAGCAATTTTCCAAAACACCAACCCACTAGAATGCCTCACAAACCCCACACCCCCAAACACTTCAAAGATCCTACAATACCTAAAAAACACAAACCTTTACTTTAACATATAAAACAATCACTTAACATAAACTCACAGTATTTAAACACACAAACAAAACCCTAGCTATAAAAATCTGTATATATGTAAATATGTAAATAGTCTTAGCCTAGATTAGCACGAGCTGAAGGCCTACGTTGCCTTAGCCTTAAGAAAAAAAAAGAAAACACGCTAGCATATAATTGC